>CM057810.1:76674672-77084672 GCA_030067965.1 Latrodectus elegans
AATGATGTACACAATTCCAATTTAAATATAAAAATTGAGTAAAAATGAAATTTCATTTTTTGTGTCTATAAAAACTTAATAAACTGATGAATTGTTATTTATTTTTTTAAGCTCTGTTATTAAATACAAATATTTTTTTATCCTCCAGGAAAAAACTACTGTATTGCAGTCATTGAAAGAGAGAGCATTATTAGTTGAAGAAACATTTAACAAAATGAAAGGCATGAAATGTAATCCTGTAGCTGGAGCTATGTATGCTTTTCCGAAATTAACTTTACCTGAAAAAGCTATCGAAAAAGCCAAGGTAAGTTATTAATGAACAAAACTTTTTTTTTCTTAATTCAATAATATCAAATTATGCAATTTTTCTCTTTAAATGTAATTGGTACACATTTGAAACTGTAAATTAAAGCAAGTTTTCCTATAATCTTATTGCTAAGCTAGCAGCTAAATAGTTAATGTTCCTTCCCCCAATTCAACAGTTTGTTTGTTTGGAATCCACTTAAAATTGTTGTCCTGGTTAATCAACATTGTGGGCAAAAAAGGATACATTATTAGTTTTACCAAACAAAACAAACCAAAACCTAATTCTTTTTAACTTTAATTTATGACAATTTTTATTTTAAATTTTAATAAAATTGTATATTATTACTGTTAGATTTTTTAAACTTCAGTACATTAATATAGACTTATTTAAAGAAGAATTATGATATTGTTAATGCATTATTAACCTGGCAGAAGGCACACACCTAACACTGACATTGAAGATAGCTGGACCAACTAATTCACCCCAGTCAGTTTTATTTAAAAAATGTGCAATAAGTTAAAAAATATTTCTTTATTAGTAAAGGTTACTCAATCTAATTGTGTAACTATAATTTTATTAAAAATATTTTTAATGTTTAAGGACTGAAAAGTTTTTTTTAAATTATAAAAGCAGAATTATATGCTTTGTATTAAAGATTCTGTGTCAACATCACTTCTGTCAAATTTAATACATTTTTCCAAATAAAATTATTGCATCTTGCCCAAGAAATTGATTATACTTTTATCTTGGACATATAGTATGTCAGGTTTGTTGGAAATTGAATCTCTTCAGGTCCCTTGAATTGACTTAATTGAGTTTTGGCAAAGTTATTTAGAAATCATTTGCATAGTTCTTGTCTTTATATATGGCTTTTTAAGGGGTGTTGCTTAGTATTTAAGAAATTTCTGTTATTTGCATATTGCTTTGAAGGATTTCCTTTTAGAAATTAGAACAATTTTATAATTTACTTCTTTGATGCTGAATGTGCAGTCAAAACAACCAGAAGTCATCTGATAGTTTTTAGAATTGTAGAATATGATACACACATTTCATTTGCTTTGTCTACAAAACTTCTGGTATTGTATTATTAAACTGAATAATTTCTGATTTTTTCTTATCAATATCAATGATCTTTTATTTGGTTTTTCTTTATTGCAAATTGTTTGATTTTCGCTTATGAATGTAATTTCTAGTAAATCAGATTAATTGCTGAGCTCAAATTGACAAAATTTAGCATAAGAACTGTGTTTCTTCATCATGTCATCCTTATCAGATTGATCAGTATCTTTTACAGAAAATTCAACTTATATAATCAAGTTCCCAACCTTTCCATCTCTTTTTCATACACTATTTATTTACATTTGTATTATATTCTTTCGAAATATAATAGAAAACAAATGTAAGAAAGGACTTTATAATATAAATATGAGCTGCTTATGGAAGAAATTTTAAATCGATACTAGTTTGCCCCCAATATCGTGTAAATTCCAAAAAACAATTGTTTCAAATGAAGGAAAAAAAGACAGTTGAAAAATTACAATGCTCAATCCAAAGCGAGTGTCAGACAAACTGAAAAAATAATTTTTACAGTTAAATAGTTTTACAGTTAAAATAATTGATTACAGTTAAATAGTTTTACCACATTTGTTGATTTTCAAAGCATGGATGGCTCTGTGCCCCATGCGACTTCCAAATGGGTTAAATATGCAACTTGTAAACAGAGGTACTTATTCATAAATACATATTGCAAGATAACAAATGTTGCATGTCATTATAAAAGGTATGTGTAAATAAAATTTATTAGATTAAATTTTAAAAAGGGAAGTAAATGCTGTGCATTTTATTTTCAAATTACTATAAATTTTTTAAATCTTGCATAGTTATGTTTTGAATACATGTAAACTGTATCCTTTGTGTAGAAAAATAATTATAGGGAAGCAAACAAAAGAAACTTCAACATTGGTATGTTTTGTCTTGATTAAAAATAATTTGGCCATGCAAGCTTACAACTAATAAATGAATGATAAATAATGGAAATAAATTCACATAGGATATAATTTAAATAAACATTTTTCTGGAATTATAATCAGATTTATATTCAAAAGTAGGAAAGCAGATACAACAAATGCAATACTAAAAAGTAGTTAATAAACTTACTGATATTTTACATAAAAAATCTATTTTATAGAAAATTTACCGTTTAAGAAATTTTTTTGTATAGCTTTTCCTTCTTTTGGTGTTAAAATGCATTTGAAATGCAAAGTCATTCTTGTGTTGCACTTGAAAATGTGAAAGGTAATTGCAACATTTAAAGATGGAATTCAGATTTGTTGAGCTTTTTGCAAAATAATCCATTGATTTCCTGTACTTCTGAAACTGTTAGATTTTGAAATATAAAAGTTGAATTTAAAAAATTTACTTTGAATTCTATCAAAAATTTTAAGTAAAAACAAAATCTATTAAACTTAATTTATAAAATTATTTTAGAGTCTTAAAATAAAAAGGGATATTTAAACTGGCAATAACCCTTTGCTACTGATGGGTATCAGTTTTGTTATAATCTGTATATGAAAATATGATTTGAGAGATGAATAAGATGGGAGCTGAGGAAATTCTTTACTTTAGTGTACCTTATGCATTTTATAAAAGATAAACTGATTATTTAAATTTTTTTTACATTTATAATTCTTTAAAAACTAATGAATACTGTTAATGGTAATGGAAAATAAATCAATCACAAATATCTTTCATTTGTGTTGAAATATTTCTCAAATATGTTTAGTTGCATTGTTAACATTTTGTGAACATTATAGAGCTTGTGTAGCAAAATCATGTCTTAACTGATACACTTATAATATTAGTTAACTTGATTTCATCCTTATTATATGTTGAGCTGTTAGCTGAATAGTTATTGTCCAGGCTTTCAATTAAAAGCTTTTGTTATGGCTTGGAATCCATTTAAAATCATAACTCTTAGCTAAATTAGTCCTTGTGTCTAGAAAATTACCATACAGCTACAAATAAACCAATCCATTCAAGATTGAATGAGAAATGAATTTGTATGTATTCAATTTAGTGTTATTTATAAGGCTTCTTTTTCTAAAATTTGACTTGGTTTAACTTTTTTTTTGTTTTTAATATAAATAAGTTGATTTTTTTTATTTTGTAAAGAATTTGGATTAATTTAACTTGTTTTAATTTTTTCCAGTCATTAGGACAAGCTCCTGACTTCTTTTATGCCATGCAACTTTTGGAAAATACTGGCATTTGTGTTGTACCTGGAAGTGGATTTGGTCAAATACCAGGAACTTATCATTTCAGGTGATTTGATGCTATATTTTTACTTTTACCATTAACAACTGAAAGAAAAATATTAAATTTCCAAAACTTCTTAATTTTTTTTATTGGACTTCATTATTATTAACCTGTTAATTAATACAAAAAAATTAATTATAAACTAATTTAATATTTTTAAGCAATTTACTGCTTATTGTATACTAAAATAAAAATATAATTTCAAATCGCTTTTTTAAAAATCATTAATTCTGATATGATTGATAATTTAAAGTTAAAAATGACAATTTTTAGATCATATAATTTTATCTACGATATGCTTAGTTAAAATGTTAGGCTGAGAAAATGTAACACTAAATATTTGACTCATATGGTTGTATGAATTGAAAAATTAATTAAATAATTACACAACTAAACAAAAGACACAGAAGTATCAGATATTTAGAACATGTTAGTTAGGAATAAGACTTATAATTTCTTTTTAAAAGTATTTGCATCTTCCTGCTATTCATATATTTCTTTAGACTTAAAACAGCTTTGAAATTATTTTAGATATAATGTATTTATATTTTTCCACAAACATATTTATAACACAATATATTGAAGTGTGTTTCGAAGAATCTTATTACATTAATTTTTATTTGAGAGTAATCAGTTAAAAAAACTATTCAATAAACTATAAATGCAAGTTAGCTTTTTCCAAAAATTTAAGTTTTGATGATAATCTTATTAAACAAGACATTTTTTAAAAAACATTTTATGATGACAACTATATTAAATTATATTGATTTAATTTCTATAATGTGTAATTCAGCAATATTAATGTAACTTCATTTTTCTCCATTCAGTATATTTAAATAAAATATGAATATTTCATTTTAATATATAAAGAACGTATGAAGTTTATTTTATCTTAAGTGCATTATTTTCTAGTTATCAAGACAAGCTCCTGGTTTTAATTTTAATTGTGATTATGTAAAAATTAATTTTACTTACCTCAAGCTTCTGTCTGTATAATATAAATGCATATAAACACTTCAGCTTAAAAATGAATTGTAACAATTGAATAGCATATATTACAATTTATAACAGAATTTGTGTATGAGAGCATTCTTCCATGAGAACATTTACTTTTAAACTTCGAGTTTTTTTGGTATCGTTTAGATACCAAAAGAACTTGAAACTTAAAAGTAAAAAGAATTAATTTGTTCAGTAGGAGACTAGAAAGTTGAAAAAGAGTTTTCTTATTTCGCTTTAAATTTTCTTGTCAGATTATAATTTAAGATAGGAAGAAATATTCAGAAAAAGGGCAAATATTTTAATTAAAGATCAAGATATTCCCAGTCCATTAGGTTTTTATCTCAACGAGAGAAAATTTGCCTGGTGAGATAAAGACCTAACACCAAGAAAATAAATGGAAAATAAAAGATTATTCATACACATTCTTATGTTTATTTATTTCTTACTGAGGGAAAACTTTGCAAAGTGTTTTTTATTCATTGCTTTATTTAATTACATGACTAATTAGTTTTGTTGTATTATAACAAATATTTGTAATATACACATGATTACTCATAGAAATACTCAAAATATGTAATGTACCTAGGAATTGCTATGTATTTTAATAAAATGGTGAAATTAGTTCATAGTAAAATGTAATTCAAATAATGAATGTTTGGAATTTACTTTAATAACATGAATGTATAGAATTCCATATTGCTAATGTAATACTTGGTTGAAAAAAATAAATAAAAATTATCAAAATATAAAAGTTTATGTTAATATTTCGAATGTTCTTCAACTTATTTAATTTAAAACTTCTAAGAACAAATCTTATAGGAAAAATTTTTTGCCTTGGAAACATAGATATTCAATCTTGTAATAAATTTTATTGATTGAAATTAGATCGTATTCTTGTCAAGGTTTGCTGTGTGAATTTTTTCAAACTGGATTATGAATTAAAAATATACCATGAAATTACATTTAAAAAAAATTCCTAAAGTTTTCAAAACAGAAAAATTTTAATTTCAAATTCACATTTGAAAAATCAAAATATTGAATTCTGCTCTATTTGAAGATACATATATCATAGCATATACAGTTCCCTTAATTTTGAATTCACAGTCATAGTGTACATACCAAATTAATAGAAATTTGCGATATCCGCACAATAAATTTGAAATTATATCAAATACACTGAGTTTCAATGTACTGGCTCTAATTATGGTAGAACACTCTTTAGAAATTTCATCCAAGTATAATTTGAAAACTTCTGGAAGTTTCCTTATAGGAGTAATCTAATATTTTCTATTGTGTTTAGAATCGTGAAAATTATAACTTCATTGTTGAAATATTTATAGAGTTAATTTGTAAATGAATTACTGACCTATAATAGATTCACTGGCAGATGGTGTAAAAACTTCTAAGATTGTCATTTAAATGCTTGCTAAGGAAAAAATATGTAAACATATTTTATTACATAGCATATGTGCCATTAGAGAAAGGTGTTAGAGTGCACTTCATGATGAATGCAGTAAAAGGATAAATCATTTGAAAAAGGACTTATATGTTGATACCCATTTCGCAAAGACCTCAATTTTGAAGACAGCAAATCTCACTGTGCTTTCAAAAGCATATGTATTCAAAACTTGAAATCAGAATTCACAGTTCTTGTCTAGAATACTTTGTTGCAGTATAAACAGTTTTCCAAAAGCCTAACTGGGGCTGTGTCTCCTACGAATATACAAATGAAATTGATATAAATATTTCTATACAGAATTTTTTTTCAGATAAATGATTTTAAAATTTTCAGCGACAAGAAATTTAACTAAAAGTTATAAAAAATATTATTTTTACTCTTTTTAGGTAGAAAATGTATTACTGTAGTTATTTATTCTTTTCAGGATTATAAAAATTAAATAGCTTTGACTTCTTATTAAATATCATTTATTTCAACCACATTTTTAACAATTGTAAAACTTTCTTTCTGTACATGTGAAAAAGAGTAAACAAGTATTTAATCTGCTGATTTCTGAAATTTTGAATTTATTCAAATGGAATTATATTAGATAAAATGAAATGATCATGTTGAGAAATGTGGACAAGAAGGGAGAAATCTTCAATATGCACAAGTTGTTTTTTCAGGACAAACTAAAAAATTTTATACTGAATGTTATTTAAATTTTAATCAAGTTATTACATTTATGTTCTAGTTTTAAAATATAAGTGTTTTACGAATTTGTATATCTTTAAATCAATTTTATTTCAATTAATAAATATATAAATGTCATTAATTAGTATTATGGTAAGAGAAGCAAGCATTTAAAAATAAAGTTTTTGAAGTTTTCAACATGTGATTTTTAATATTTTTCTACAGTAGAGATTTAAGGCATAAAGGCTGTATCTTTTTATTGATTTTTTTCTCGTACCTTTGTAACATAGTTTTTAACCAAAATTAAAGTTCTTACAATATGTGAATAATATATAATTTTAAAATTTTTCCCAATAGAACGACTATTTTACCACAAACGGATAAGTTAAAAGCAATGTTGAAACGATTGGAAGCTTATCATGAGAAATTCTTGGAAGAATACAAGTAGTAAGTATGTTGCTAGGTATAAATAAAAAAATATTTAAAAAGAAATTTGAATATAAGTTTTCAGCCCAATTATTTCAGCTTTATGATTTGGAATTTTTGTTTGAAATAGTAATTCTTAAAAATTCATTGTAGCAACATTAAAATTATTAACAAAGTTTTTGGTGAAGTTGAGAATTTTTATTTATAGCTGTAACTTATAAACTCCTAATTATCTTTTTTAGTAGTAAAAAATTCTTACTGCAATAATGAAAATAATCGTAATACAACAATCAAATGGGATTGAAATGATTAGATGATATGCATATTTTTATGGAGTGTCTATAAACCTTTTAAATATTTTCTACTTATTTAAATATTTTCTACTTAGTAGCATTTTATTATAAACCTATATTACTGAATAAAAAAACTAATTTCATTTACGCAAAATATATATATATATAAAATCTTTATGGAAAAAAAATTTTTCCAAAAAATAAATTTTATTTTTTAATTTAGTTATGATTAATTTGGCAATGATATGTAGTAAATGTCTTTACTATTTTTAGAAATGGTCTTCCTTATTGGATCTGACATGTAGTTTAAGAATCTGACAAGGAGATGATGTTGTATTACTAAATTAAAGAATATTTATGCATGACACACACATTCTCAGTGTTGATCTGTATTTTCCAAACTTTCATTGTTTGCTGTGAAACTTATGAAGATACCTTGGATACAAAAATTAAAAATAGTAATATTGTGTCAATTTGTGTGTGAGATTATAACTATGTGTTAAAAAGTAGACAGTATATGTGATAAATATGGAGCATGTAATACAGATATATTTATATTGAAATAAAATTAAATACTAACAGAAATGCGAAAGTATATGCAGGTATAAAATATTTCATGTAGACTTTAGGTATAACAAAAAAAAAAAAATGTCTATTGTTAATATTCATAAGTAATTTACTTCATGTGTGTACTTTATTTTTTTCAGTACCATTTAATTTTTTTTTATAAAAAATTAATTTTCATGTCTTTCAGTTTTACTTGTGATCCTACTTTGTTTAAATGACATTCCAAAAATTAGAGATTTTAAAAACTATACTAGTCCATTGAATTTCCATTTAAAATATTAATTTAAAATTTTTTACATCATTTCAATTATATTAAATACTATTTACTTTGAACTTTTTATAACTTCTGAAACCAATCTGAAACGTAACACGCGTTAGTACAAATTTTACACTTTTAAGACAGTTTTATGGGAATATGCACAACAATTTTGTGTAAAAAATGTCTTCCTAAAATTGTTATTTTAAATGTCAGATGTATTTATATTCCATGTTTATTTGTAACCAATCGTAAATTGTTTTTTTCCTCTTATATAGTTGGCATAGAAATTTACATAATTTATTAAATACATTAAGTTTATGTACCAAAAAAAGTAAAACTTGTGTGAAATGAAATATTATCATGTTCTGTTTATACATCATAAGCTCAACCATCCATTCAACAAATTCATGTTAATGCAACACTTTTTCTTTAAAATATTTATTAATGTTGACATTATGTTTATAAAAATTGTACAACTTATTTTTATATTTGTTCTCTGTCAGTGTTAATAAAATTGTTGTTAGAGAATAAAATAATTAAACAAATTCTGAGTTTCACTTACTTTAGCTTTGTATCAGAATTATTTAAACAGTAATTAAAAATTATTCAAACAAACATTAATATTTGCTAAAGTTTAATTAGTGTATTTATTATACATAAAATAAATATACACACCTTAACTCTGGGACTACTATGTCAAAGTGTTGAAAATATCTCTGGTTCATTTTGCTGAAGAATCTTTTTCTGACAACGTGTTTCATAACAATTTTGGAACTTTTTAACATACCAATGTCTATGCTTTTGTTTCTTAGCATTATATTTATAGAATTTATCTATATATGCACTGTATCGTTTTAGACTAATTAGTTGTTGCTTTGCTACTTTGAACATTTTATTTGTCCAGTATCTCATTTAGCTTTTAAGTCTTCTGTATTTCATCACCAGAGGGGGCTTCATCTGATCTTGTGAAGCATACCCCTTCTTAAATTTAGATAGCTTTAACATCCTAAATGATGATACCTTAAAGTTTCAAAACCTCTCATTGTTACTGTAGGCAAGAATTTATAGAAAGTTTAAGACATGCAGTAACTGAAAAAGTGATGCTATTAAATAGGATATGAAATTATTAGAAAGAAATTTTATCAATGCTAAAGAAGCTAACAAATCTTAAACATGGATGGACATAAGACTATCATCATAATCCAATGTTCACTTGTGTGTTTCTTGGATGTCTGGCAACCCTAAAGAGGCACAGAACTATTTGCAAGCATTGATATAATCAATGTGCTCAGAAATAAGGTGCCTTAACAGCAGAAGTAAAAACGAAAAGTCGCACACAAATCGAAACTAACTGCATTATATGGCAAGCATGATAATTACAATACAGAGTGGCTATACTAGGTAAAATTACTGTTATTTATATATTATGCATTGATATATTTGTTTCTTGGAAACAAAAATTTTAAGTACTCAATATTAGATCTCTCATTCATTAAATGTTATGTAATTACTATATGTATATAAGAACTGAATTATTTTATAAGCAAGCTCTTGTGTGCCTTAGTCTCAATAAAACGCCATAATAAAAATCACTAAACAATTAAAACTGCTAAACATTAATTTTTATTAAAGTCTAATTTATATCTTATAAAATTCTTCAGATTTTCTTTGGCAGTCCTGATGATATCTGCGTGATCTCCAAGAGATTTCCTCTGTTGCTTAAACTGGAAAAAAAAAAAGTATAATTCTACTATGTATATTTTAAAAACTGCATTTTTTCATTCAATATACAAGGAACAAATTAAAGACAAAATTACATCGATCATTAGTGATCAAAATGGAATTATAATTTCCAACAAACATTCCAACACATAACACGATTTTTGTTTACCATACTGCATATATATATATATTGTTACTGCATATAATATTTCCTAACTTAGTAATATTTAATTATTCTTATGACCAAGACAAGCCATTATAAGAAAAAAAAAATTTTTCATCTATGTTCTTTAAAATATTGAATAAATTCTCATTGAGGTATCTTAGAAAATATGTCACCTTACAAATTTTTAAATACAACAAAGTAAAGCAAATACATTAAAAATTGTGACAATGCTACATAGATTAATTTTATAGCATATAAAATATAATAAAAAACACTATAAAATTACATTTCAGTTATTGTTATAATTGAAATAAACAAAATTTTTTATGCTATTATGGAAGTTTAATCAACTGTCATATTATCTGTAGATCTATGAAAAAATGTAATTAGATACAAATAGTTTTGAATCTATTTAAAATCTGTAAAAAAGAAACTGAATTTTAAGCACAAACTCATATCATTTAGAAAAATAAATAGAAACTACAAGATATCTTTATTGAGAAAATATACTTAGGTGTGAAAATATAAGAAATGTCAAACATGAGCTGAAAATTTTTTAAATATTATTAAAAATTAATAACTTTTAACAAGTTTTACAAATATCTCAGTGTATGAACAAAACAATAAAAAGATACATTATCATATGCATTGTGCCTAAAATAATTTTTGATCATATGGTTTCATAATAATGTTATTAAGTGGCATTTTATAAATGGTTTTTATCATTTGTTTTATTTCAACAAATTTTTATTAGGAGCTAGTGAATTTTGAGATTTAGCATAGTCTTGTTATGTTGCAGAGATAGGTGCATAATATATTCATCAAATATTTTCCTTTAATGCAAACTTATCTCCTAAACACAATCAATTGTCCTAAATTATTTTCCTCGTAAAAAATTCTTTTATACTAGGTTTGAAAATTCATTCATTTTGATTATATCATCGGATCTCTTATTATACTTTTAACTTATTATTTTGACCCAGTTTAAATATAATTTTAGCAAATGAGTAACAGTCAATGTATTATAGTACTGAAGAATAAAATCATTAAATTACAAGTATACTCATTTTTTTCTATAAATGCGATCATCAGACCGATTTGGTAATCAATGAGGTGATCGTTTTGCAATTATAAAGTGGTAAAAAATAAAATAATGATTACATGTTTACTGTTTAAGCCTAAATAATTTAAATTTTAATGAAGATACTGAAATAACCTGTCATTAGAAAAACAGAGAGAGAGAAACATCAGAGAATACTATCATAAAGTACAAAATTCTGTTTTTTGTTGTTAGGACTCTTATAGTTGTATAAAAATTGAAAACAACATATTATGAACATTTTCTCCTACGCCTAAGATTTTTTCTATGATTATTGAATTTTAGAACATTCTAAAGTACTCATATTTTAAATCCATGATCTAAATTTTTCTAAACTAACATCAAAGCATCCTTAAATTCATGATCAGTGAAGTAGTCATACATAATCATAATGTACCACATAATTACTTTAATGCAAATGAATGTGAAAGATTTTTCTATGCAGAATTTTTAGATAAGAGACTAATTTTCTAAGATGGATTTACAATACATAACACTTATTTGCATTCTGCATCATAGAGTGGAATATATATGTGACTAAAATATATATATGAGACTAAAATTCTCATATAAGTTTTTATACTATATAATAGGTCCTGATTTTATACAAAAATTATAAATGATAAATCTTTGTACAGTCTGGATTATTCTTTTATATGTGTTGTGGCAATATTTTCATTTGAATGCAAGTAAAACTATAAGGTTTTTTTTTTTTTTTGCAAAAGATGTGTTTTATTTGTTTCCCATTTCAAAATTTAAGTAAACATAGTTCAATAGCAAATGATAATGATGTGAATTTTTTTCACCTTTTAATTGGTAAATGTAATATTTTTGCAGGTATATGACTTTAAAATAGAATAGTGCGATTTGTGTCCTTTTTAATATTTAGAATCGATTTGCAGTGATTATTATGCATATTGTATAACAAACAATCATTTAAACTTTTATTAGAAATTTATTTTTCTCTAATGGATATATAACACTGAATTGATCAATTTTATATTAATTCAAAATTCCATTTGAGTTAATAGATCTTTAACATGGATACAATCATAATAAACATAATTAATTTAGATTATTTTTAATAAAAATATTGGAATATATTTGTTAAAAGAAATATTTTATCAATTCGAGCACTCAGTTTTGTTTACCATTTTATTTCTAAAATAGCTCCCAAATACATATTATTAATATTGTGAGATTAGCTAAATATTACTTAGAATAGAAAATACTTTTAAGTTAAAAAATTCAATTTAAAGAATAGCTTACCCTTTTCTCAAAAAATGGACGTAATCGAATAAGATTATCCACCAATTCAATTTCTTTTGCAATAAAATCTACATCATCATCTGCAAATACATCAAATATGGCATCTAAAGTTTCAGCGAGGATCCAAAGATCGGTATTCTTTGAACATGTTTCCATGAGAAATGAGCCGATTTTCTGCATATAGTAAAAAGATTTCATAAAAATTAGTTGTATATTTATGAATATATATGTAGGTTCCAGAATTATACATTAGAATTCATAGTTGTTAGGAGTCTACTCTTGTTCTCTCAATATCAAAGAAACCTATGTTTTTAATATGAAGGCATTAATAGCACACACATCGTACTGATAATCATACACAGTGCAACTTCTTGGTCTGCGAAAAATGTTATATTTAAAATTCAATAATTTGTTACACATAATTTACAATTTAATCAATGCATTGAATAAATGTGTCATTATATTACTTTTCTCATGAGATCTACTTATTATTGCTCTATCATTATTGATCAAGAACATTAGTGCTGAACTGTTGTATAGTGATAACTATAAATTTAAATGCTTTACAAATTGTTCAAAAATAATAGTGGGAGCAATCATGAGCTTTGCAAAGAAAACAATCTCACTTTTACTTTCTAATAATAGTATGGAAGAGTAAGTACAGATGTTATCTGTGAATTACCTATTAACCAAATCGCATAATAGCCAAAATTTGAGCTCTTTGAAACAATTTTATCTAATCTTCATCATATAATCAGATCTGATAAAACATTATACTATTTTCTTTAAAGTCCTGTGCTTGTATGCTAAATTTATTGTTTCAAACTATCACTTACTGATGTTATGATCCATTATCTAATCTCATTCCATTTACATTTATTGATTGTACATATCAATCAATGTACATAAATAAAATAAAAATAATTTTAAACTTACAAAACAAGAATAGCAAATATAAGAAGTTAAATAATGATAATAATTTTGTTAAATTGAAGGAGAAAATTATATATATTTAAATTATTAAAGTTAATAATGAGAAAATTAAGTAAAATATGTGTCAAATTACAGAATTTAATAAATTTACAAGTTTAATTGAATTAAATATATATATTTATTTAGCATAATACATGATAAAATATTACATTGTCTCAAATAAATTGTCACACATAAATCTTAAAACTATCTTGATTTCTATATTTTTTGCACATGGACATAATGTAAACAAATTGTCAAACATTATTTGACAATTTGTTTACATTATGTCCATGTGCAAAAAATATAGAAATCAAGATAGTTTTAAGATTTATGTGTGACAATTTATTTGAGACACTGTAATATTTTTTAAACATTATTTAAATAATATTAAAATTCAGTATATAAATAAAAAATAAAAACAAAAAAGTATCAGTAAGAATATTCTGAAATACATTTATTTATTGAAAATATTAACAAAAATATTTTCATTAATTTTTGTATATCTAAAATTTTATTCATAAATACTTATTCTGATTTTCCCCAAAATTTTAACTTTAAAAAAATTGTAAGAAAGAATTAAAATAAATAAAACTTTCTAATTAAATTAATGTTAGTAATCTATTAGATTTGATTTTCCCATGCCTTCATTTCCAGTTATCCACTTGATTCATTTTTTGTCAATCATTTTTCTTTTTTATCTTTTGAAAAAGTCTGCACAGGAAAGTACTAGCTTTAACAGGTAAATAATTTTATTGAGTATTTGTCTGTTTATCTTACTTGAACTTTTGATTATCCACTGAGTAGATGGCTACTTCAGAAAATTTAGGATGTGGATTCAGAACTTTCTGATGATGAACTTAAGAGGAAGAAAAAAATTCATTCCATCAAAATTTCTTTTCTATCATTAAGTTTAATTAAATTTGCTGTTTTTAAACTTAATTAAATCGATCATTAAATTTACTGTTTAGATTTTTTTATATATTGTTATGGTTTACGTTTTTTACTATAAATTATCTTTAAAAATGAAAAAGTGGTGAATATAAGGACATAAATGTAAAATTACTGGCTGATCATACTATTTATAAAACATTCACTAAACAGCAGCTCCTTTTTATTTTATTTTTTCATCCCATGAAGAAGAAAGTTGCATATCATGAGGCAAACCAAACCTTATTATCCAATAAATATATGTATCTTCCATATACTATTTACCGGAGAAAACATGAATTTTATTTGATGTCGACTTTTTTCATAGTCATTGTTTTGTATCAAAAAGTTACCAAAAGTGTAAGTACTAAAGTAAAGGTTGACTTATTCATATTTTTTTTATTTTGTTATTCAGAAATTCATGAATAAGTAATTAGAATCCTACCTTGAAACATTCTATACATTACAGTCACTTACTTTACTTTGATATACATTTTTATTAAAGAAAATTGCATAAGAATCTTTTCAAGAACGCTGATAAAGTTACTTAACAGGTAATCTTGGAAAATTTATTGATTAGAATTTTAAATCGAATTTTTTTACTCTAATGCAAAATAATTTACATTTTTCTGTTTCTTCTGATTTAATCGATTTTTACTTGGTTGTCAAAAAATTTATACTTTTAATATCGCTTTTTAATATCTATAATTTCTAATATAATGTCTATCATCAAAAAGAGGAAATCATTTACAAAGTTAATTAAAAAGATTTTTTTATACATTATCACATTAATTTGCAATAAGTAAATTTCTGTTAACATCATAATTAATAGACTTATAAAAATAGAAAATCTAATAATTGAAATCTTTATCTTACAAAAATAAAATATATCAAATATAGAAATAGCTTGGATAGTATGATAAAATGTGTTACAAAAAAAATAACTAAAAAGAAGTAAATGTAACATAATGGTGAAATACTTTTATCATAAAAGCAGATGATGGCTGTTTTACTTGACACAGAATCTTCCCTATCGTTCCCAATGAACCAATAACATGAACTTTGATTCTTGAGTCTTGAGACTGTGAATATATATTTAATAAAAGCTCTAAATCTGATTCTGACATGCTACTGAATTGTGAAGAAAATCCTGCATCAGCCAATTTTTGCAAAACAGCATGCATGCAATGGGTGGAAGCTTCTATTTGATCGGTATTGGATACATCTAAAAGTAAATAAATAACTTTGAAATAAAAAATTATAATGAGAATATATAAATCCCAATGATAATAGCAAGACATTACACAATATTAAATGTATTTGTTTAATTCATTCATTCAAATGTTGATAATTCATTCTTTATTATATCTTGATAAAGGATTTTACTATAATCATTAGTAATATGGTAAATTTTTAAGAAAATTCCAGATTTTCCACAAGCTTGGAATTATCATTCTTAAAAAAATTATAAATAAAACTATAAGCTGTATGATACACACAAAATTTATTTTTATATGTTAAAAATGTTACTTTTCTGCATGACACTAACTGAATTAAAGGTCAATATTTTTAAATGAAACCATCACATTGAAACAATATTTTATTCACATTTTATTAAATGTTTTATCAAAACGAATATCTTTTCTTTTCTACAATAACAATTTAGTATGATGATATGAGCTACCATAAATTTACACTATCACACAATAAATAACAAATAATCTTGTAAATATTGATTAGCTATAAAAGGCCAATAATAATAAAAGCAATAAATGAGAAAATTGAAATTAATGCATTTATAAGCAATCACTGAAATGGTGTGAAATGGGATGTAGTGTAACAGGTGGTGCACTCTTGGTGCACCCTGGGTAATGCTAAATCTGTTACAGCCTTCATCTTTCTCTTGCTGAAATGGTATTTAATGTTATAAATTAAAACAGTGAACCATATTCTGGATATTAAATATTGACAAAGCACAGTAAATTTTCTTATTTATTAAATGTGAAATTGAAAAGCAACTGCTAATATCTTTTCAACTTTCTAAAGAAAAATTCTTCTTCAACATTATTCATTAAATAAAATAACAATTTTAAAAAATTTGATTCCGCACTGCTCATATTCCATTTATTTCTAATACATTTAATCTTGAATTCTCAAAACACGTTATAGAATAATGTTAAGAAGAAAACAAAAATTTTTGCAGAAAAGTAGAGAAATCAAATAAGAAAATCATTTTCTGTAGTAATATTTAAAAGTAAATATTTTTTATATGAATCATAATAAATCAGAAACAAAAATAAAATTAGTGTAAATTAAATACTTGATAGAAAAATAATTTAATTAATGTAGAATTTGCAAAATAAAAAATTATTATTTATAACCTCTCACCACTTTCTACAGGATTATCTCAAATGAACAAATCACAAGAAATCAATGAGACAACAATCATGAAAATAATTATTTGAATAATGCATTTTTTAAGTATTTCAGTATTTCATTAGTAGATAGCAACTGAAGCCTGCTGCAATGAAGTCTCATAAAATATTGCATTTTGCTTTGATCATTTAGAAAAATTATATGTAGCCTATTTAAAAAATGTTAAATGAAAATTTAGAGCATAAAGTGAAATATATTAACATAATGGAAGCATATTACTTACCAGTTTTTTCAAATAAAAGATTAGCAATATTCAACCACAGTTCCAACAATTTTGCTGGACCACCAATGTCTTCAACTTCCAGCTTAGGAACCATATTATTTAAACATAATAAAGCTGTACACCTCAGTGTAAGTAGCCTAGAATGTTTATAAAATCTTAGAAATACTTGAAAAAGAGGAAAAAAACAGTAAGTTATAATTACACACTAAAAAGTTAATTAAATATCTCTGATATTATTTCTAATAAAAAGATACTTTGAAAGGAAAAAAGAAACTCTATGGTGTTGGCTATTATATAAATATAAATTACATGAAAACATTTCAGTAAAATAAAATAAAAAATCTACGGGATGAGCTTATAAAATTATGTATTTTAGTTTCAATAGGATATACAAATATTTGAGAATGGAATATTATTTGCAGAAATCATAAAAACTATGCATGAAATTCATTGAATAAAATAATTAAAAGTAATAGTATGAAATTTCACAAGTCTTATATGGCTTACATATTTTATAATTGGCAATGACGACCAATTAACATAAAATTAAAAAAAAATTATTAAGGAAGAAAATCCTGATAGAAATAACCTTATTTAATTTAGGACAATGCCAAATAGTCAATATAAATATATACAATAACTTTTTAAACGTCACTAAGATAATTCATAAAAAATAACACAAGTTAAATTAAACTTATATTTTCACATGATATTCAAAAGATGTCAGGTGACATTAAATTTTACTATTGTTGTTGCTGTTATTTGTGACACTTGGACAAACCAAGATAACTAGCTGACAGTAAAGTGTGTCTTTCGTTTAACCAGAGCATCACAAAGGTGAAAGTACAATGTTGCTCTAAGACTCCTTTCCTAGATGGGCATCACCAGAGGATCTACTCCACTAATTTTGACTTTATCTGAATAGCAGGGAATTTTCTCCAGACCATTACGCTCAGCTCAATGACTAACCATAGGACTTTTGATTCACGGATTTAATGAGCACATGTACCAGGTAGGTCTTTGGCAACATTGGGAATCGAAGCCAACCCTTCCGGACAGAAGACTAATGTCCTATCTTACGATTCTATATATTAGACTTTTCATATTTGATTTCACAAAGTTACTTTGGAAAGGTACTATTAAATGAGTTTTAGCTAAATAAAAACAAAAGTACTAATAAATTTAAGAAAACTTTATAATATATTATACCTTTTTATGCAATCTTTACAGTTTGGATGTTCTCCTATATTTTTCTGAGCTTCTTCAGATGGCAAAATTATTTGTTCATGAACTTTGTCCCATATTTTATGACCTATTATTATTTCATGAACATCTTCAGAAATTTTACATCCTAACTAAATACAGAAATTTTACAGAATCATTAAATATACGAGGCATGTACACTTTCGAGTACTTAAACTAATTTATAATTTAAAGGAAAGAATTGATAAAATATGTATTTTGATGAAATTACTTCTGTTGGAAATACGTTACACTCTTCAATTTCCATGTCTGTTTCATCACTTGTTTCACTACATGATATGTAATCACTTTCATCATCAGAACCTGTGATAGAATTAACATTATGATAACAAAATTATGTTCTTTATATATAAAGATAACCAAATATTTCACTGAGAAATAAGAGTAATCATGTTTAAGATAAATTACAGAGGAGTTTGAATGAAATTTATGTAAGATATCATTAAGAATTTTCTTATCAACTTAAAGAATCACTTAGAAAATTTTGAAGGGGAAAAAATATATTGGCATTGCAATTTGAAAAGTACTAGGGAGGAAAATTGAATATATGGTTAAAACATTTCAGGTTCATCCAGAATGATTATTTCAATTTTTCACTTTTATATTATAAGAATAAGGAAGGAGAAACAATACTTTGAAATGAAGATAATTTGCTTTGTAATGAGTTTTAATGGAAAACATGAAGCAAAGTAACAATAGTCATTAAAAAAAAATCTAAAAAATATACAAGGTATATTAACATTAATTTATAATTCTCTGGATTACTGTGTCATAACCTAGGTTAGTTCAGAGTTAATATTTGGGATAAAAAATAAAATACTTAAAATGAGGAGATTGTCGTCAAATGCTTAGTAGTCCCTGATGAAATTCAAATTCTATCATCAAAATTTTAAAAGAACAAACTTAAGTCAAAAGAAAATATGGCTAATATAAATAAAACAACTGCATTAATAGAAAAGGTAAAAGTTTTGATAGAACAGATATCATTAATTTAAATAGATTTCATCATTAATTTTATAAATTTATAACATAACCTCATAAGCCATCTTATGAAAATCTTGATATAAAGCTTTTTTAGATTTTCAATTTTATAATGTTCTCTAAGAAGATTTCTTTCAGATTGTGGACAATATCTCAGTATTTTAAAAGAGAAAATGTGGAATTTTTTTTACCCTCTCAACTCAATAAATGTACATGAAGAGAGCTAAAACCTACATCCTTATCTCATAGTAACTTTACAGTAATTATCAAAAGAAGATGTATATTTCTATTTTAATCAATACATAATTTTATTAAGAGTTTAAGCTAACTTTGAGAAAGTCAAGAGATTATCTCAGAGATAATTTTTATGTTATTTATTATATACTGTTGGAACTTTTAACTATGAAAATTATGTTTCAACTATTTCCTAAAATAATATTAATTTAAAAAAAAAAAAAAAAAAACATAAGTTGAATTTTAAGCTTTCCACAATTAGAACAATGAAACAAGAATATATTTATAAAATATTATAATTAATCTCTTATTTCTCTTTTATAAGAAAATTCCTTTCAAATGATGTTTTTATGAAGCATCTAGAGGATATATTTGGATTATGTATAGATACATAATCCAAACAGCTCAATCGTGCATAAAAATGAGGTTTAAAAGTGTCATAATAGCACAAGAATCAATCAAGTGAGTTGTTTCTTAAATCATTTAAACCTACAGATGTTTTAAAAACAAATCACATTACAGAAAATGAAATGTATGAGTGTTGAAAGCAGGAAAAAACACTTATAAATGAACTAATAGTTATACTGTGCAAATATTATTACAAATGTAAATAAAAAAAATTCTGAAATAATTAGAACATTTAAATAGAGAATACAAACATCAATAAATCTTTATAAATATTTATTTAGAATAAATGAAAATGATAATACATAAAAAATTTGTATACATTAAAACATAAAAAAAGGGATAAAAGTATATATTTATGCTGCCTTTATGAAAGCTTCTAGACATCATAATGCCTTATTTTGGTATCACATTTTCCTTTTAAATTTCCAAACTAAATTTACCGACTGCTAAATAAATAACAATAATAAAAGACCACTTTTTTTCATGCTCCTTCACCTACTTTTACTAAACTACAAATGATAAAAGAAATACTGGCTGTTTTCATTTCATCAAATAAAAAAAAAAAAAAAAAAAAAAAAAAAAAATTTACTGAAATATATTATTTTGAACTTTTTTAGACATACCAAAGATCACCATGTTATGAATACTTATATTTAATATTGTTTCGTAAAATATGCATAGTAGGATGTCAAATCTGATATCTAACTCATCAATTGACTGAGGTTGATTCAAAATTATGAGATGTCTCATATTGTTGAAATTGAATTTGTCAATTATTAAATTCATTTCATAGTCTCTCAATATCATAATATAATTTTAATGATTCATTTAATTTTTAAATTCAAATTTGTAGTACAACATTTAGAGGCTTTTAGCATTTTTAAGAAATGAGCTAATAAGTGTTTAAAAAAAAAAAAAAAAAAAAAAAAAAAACAGGTATATATATATATATATACTAATTAAATACATCAAATGAAAAGCAAACACTTAAATGAGGAAAAAGTGAACATTATTTATGCTATGTGGAAATATCTACAATTGAGTCAATGATTAATTTTTAATTATATATAAAATATAGTTACCTCCTTCAAATATATTGCCAAGTATTTCAAGGGATGTCTGTTTAGCTGATAGAACATGAACTAAATCTTCTTTAGCTTTAACAACTGCATTCAGCTTTAAATTATTATATTATAACAGCTTAAATTATAAATATTTATATCAGTGCACAAGATAAACAATTCAGTGATAGATCAATGACAAACCATAATAATTTAAGAAAAGTAAAAACTGATTTATTTTTAAGGCTTACAATGAAAATTCTTTGGTTAAGTATGCTATTGAATATATACATTAATATTGTAAATATTATTTTTTTAAATTTATAATGGAAAAATGCACTAAAAGCTATACGGATATCGTAAATCAATTATTTAAATGCATATCATTAACAGAGTTAATTGATAATATAATATCTAAATCCTGTTAGTTAATTTTCACAGGATATATAATTGATGTGATGAAAATATTATAATTATCACATTATTACATTTATATTTAAAATAATAAAATAACTGATATAGCTAAATTTATTTATACTTGAAATCGGCCAAAGGAATAAAAGTGGGTTAAAATCATATCTACCATAATCAGTCCAAGACAGAAAATTTCAAATTAGTTATTGATTACTTTATGTAATTATGCAATATAATTAATTTGTAAGTTCTTAATTTTTTGGTGAGATAAATTAGTTTTCTTTGCACAACTATATTTTTTAATATTAGACTCATATAATTTGTATCACTGTTTGTTTAAAGTATTTAATAAAAAGTAAATATGATGATTTTTTCCTTAAGTTTAATTCTCCTCAGACAATTTGCATTGTCTGTAATATTTAAGAGCTATTTAACTGAAAAAGGATTTAATTTTCTTTAGGCATTGTAAAAGTTTGATTAGTTTTTACTTCTAACGAGGCTTAGTAATTCTTGAATCAAATAAGATGTTTATGCTTTTTAAAATTTGACTTAGCGAATAATTTGGGATTGTGCTAACACACAATTTTCACATTTAACATTGTTCTGCCATTAGTAATAACAACATTTATAGTAATAAAAAAGGAACTATTAAGTTTAAGATCTTGAAAATATAATTGTAACAGCTTTCATTAAATAAAATTGATTAAAAATTAACTTTTTGAAATGCCATGTTGAACTATGTTAAGAATATGAGATAATTCTGATCATTTTATTGCCACTACATTTTATCCAGTTCATTTATGTTAAGCATAATTGTTTATAATTTCTGATTTTCCTTTATTGATTTTATTTAATAAATAGCTTGATTTTTTTCAGAGAAGGTAAGACTGAATCTAAATTTATAACAGCTGAAGATTTTGCAAACATGATTCTGCATTTTGAATCTAATGGAAAAAACAAATTACTATCCTGAAATTAGTTTTTCACCAAGTTTGCAGTTGTTTTCAGAAACTACTTAAAAACACTTGTATATTAATTTTAGTTATGAATAACTTTTTTCCCCCAACAATTTACAAGATTTGATAAACAGAAATCGTATAATGGAACATTAATAATAAAAATATAGAATTTTCATTTAAAAGAAATATTACTAATTTATTAAAATGTGACAAAATACCTATTCATAAATACAAAAGAAGGTTATCTTTCTTGTTGACCAAATAATGTTAAAATATAATTTTTGCTAGACTGAATAAAGACTCCTTTTTTTTTTTTTAATCCAAGCCTTGAAATTTTCTTTCAAATATTACTTAAATATTTCTCATTCTCAATTTATTCTCATGTAACAAAAATTTATATAGTAAGCTACTAATACATTTTTTAATTTATGCAATCTTTCACAACCAAAAAAAAAAAAAAAAAAAAAGCCCGTAAAATATCTATTTTTAATAAGTATATTTATTAAATTTGCTAGCAAGTTCAAAAGTATTTTTAAAGGAAATGCAATTTATGTCAACTGTTCAACAAACAAATGTTACCTTAATTACTTCACAAAAAAAGCAACTTATGAACTATATTTCTAAGTATATTTCTTATCAAAAGTTAAAAAAGAACTATAGTATTTTTTAAAATATTTTTAACCTACAACCTGCTTGGGTAAATATTGAATAAACAACTTATTATGTTACAAACATTATATCTATTTTCATTTCTTTCATTTATAATTTTTGCAGTTGAGAAATTTTCTCTTTTAAAGCCTAAATAAGAAGCAATCAATTTATTAACCATATGAAAAAAAAAAATTGTAAACTATAATTTTTATTTCTTTATTATTTTTCATCTTTAACTATATTTATTATTTAACATCTGTTTTATGGGTAGATTCATTAACATTTAAAAATTTTCCATATATTCATTAAAAACTTTATAATGCTTTTAGTCACATAAGAGTCATCACAAAAGTTGCACAAGTTTTATCAACCTTTAGTCTTGGCAAAGCTTAATTTTTATATGCTAATCTCTATATGGGATCAAAAATATTTAAAGCTCTAGTAAAAAGGTTTTCACTCAAAGATGGTGTGATAATAGTTTTATGTTTAGTAACTTGATTACATACAATGCGTTTCAAGATTACTAACAGTTTCGTCACATTTAATCTCATCACAGTAGTACCTAGATTGTGTAAAAATGTTGTTCTGAAGACTAGTTAAATTTCAGATAAAATTAATCTCAAGCCATCTTTTAACTGAATTATTTTCTCGATTTGATTGAAAAGAGGTTTTAAACTTAATTAAAAATTTCTCATAAAACATAATTTTTGAGCTGAAATCTCAACTTTAAAAATTTTTAAAAGGCAGAAATCCATTTCTAGGACAGAAGCAGCCCTAAGAATGATTATATACTATTAAATAAAAAATATTGATAATGGGAAAAAATAATTGATAACTGAAATTATATATTAAAGGAGAATAAAGAAGGCAATAAAGCAAAATATTGTAAGTTTACTTCTTGTTCCAAATCTGCTTCTTCATGATATTTGTCTAATCTGCCAATCTAATGATAAAAAATAAATAGAATAAAGATAACAAATTAGAATTACATTCTAAAAATCTTATTATTAAATAATACATAAAAAATGCATAATTCATTTTTTTGAATTTCAATTTGAAGAATATTTTAACTTTGATAGATATCTTAATCATATTACATTTACATTAAGTAAAATATATTTAACACAGGTAAAATTTTTTTCCAAAAACTATTAATACAAACAATATGAATACGAATCAGAAATATGAATACGAGCAAGACGAATCACAAATTTTATATGTATTTATTAAAATAGTAAAAAAAAATCTTGTTCTAAAATACATTATTCACAATGGAATTGAATTTCCAATTAGCAATTTGGAGATAAGTTAATTCTTTTATTTATATATTTAAATTATATTTGATTGCACACAAAACATAGATTATACTTAAAAAAAGTTGTAATATACTTGTTTCAATGTCCATATCAGTGCTTTATGCACAAATATAGAAAAACGATGTAACACGATTTTTATTAACTGAGAGTAATGAAACCATTAAAAAACTGAATAGTATTTTTAAAACAATAATCCAAAAATTATTATTGTCATAAAAAGCATTTTTCAAATGACATTAACAAGTTTATTTACATGTTAACCAAGTACCTACTTATAAATATTCATAATAATAAAAGTTAATATACCTTTTGACTGGCAATTTTCTTTGATAAATCTTCAAGCATTGGGCTTAATGGTTCATTTAAAGTTGCTGACACAATTTCTAAAATTGGTCTAGTAACATCATTCATACAATCATCTAGTTTGGTCAAATACATATTGAGCCTGATACCTATAAAAAGTATTTATGGTCATATAAGAATTAATATAGTGAAGAACAAACAATACAAGAAATAAAACAAAAAATTTAAACAATACAAAATGATATATACCAGCAGCTAAATTGCGAAGCAACAGATATTCTGGTCCAACAATAGCCAAAGACATTAAAGATATCAGTTGTTCTTGAACTACTGGTTGTTTTAAAATATCAGTTACAGCCGGATTATTTTCACTCACAGTATGTAAACACTGAGCTAAAATAAAACAAACCAAATAAAAATTTACTTTTAATATAATTAATTTTTAAAAAATGGAATTTGTTATTATTTACTTGAATTTACTACTACTGTCACACTGATTAAATACAATGACAATGGACAAATGACTATACTACTTACCAACAGAGATTGGTATTCTAATATCATAATTTTCGACATTAAGGCATGGTAATAAAATTCCAATTAAATTTTTACTGTTAAATATTGATATAGCTGTACTGCTATTCTCACTAGAAATAGAAAAAATAATTAAATAAATGATTTGATTATCAAGTATGATATCATTTAATTGAGTATAATTTGATTAATATATTTAAATAAAGTCCATAAATAATTTACCATAAAGTCCATAATAAATTGCAAGCTTCAAGAAAAATTTCTGACTTAGAATCAATTTTATCATCAGCAGATTTTATTGATGACCATGGTTCCCTATACTGAAAGTGAAAAATGTTATTAATTTAAAACTTGCATGTCAGTTTTCAAACAAAAATTAATAATTTAACAAATGATAATTATTACACACATCGAGGCAATAAAAGCTTCACTCATTAAAATATAAATAACATACATTCATATAATTATCATACATTCAAAACCAGAAATATGTTAGATAAAAAAAATATCAATATTACACATTTTTTTTCAAATAAGACATTTTTACAGTGAGTATATAATCTAGTAAAAATAAATTAATCATAAGAGAGAATTATTTATAGAAATCAAACAGAGGTAAAAGGTGAAATAATTTTTGCATTTACAAATTGTATTTTTAAAATATATTTATAAAATACAAAGACAAATTTTAAGAAGAAATTTTTTAAACTATCAATTATTAAAATAAATGCTTTGATTTATAATTTTAGATAATAGTATAATTTGCAATCCATTACAGGATTATTTTTATTAAAAAAGCTATAACTTTATTTTAGCATAAAAGTAATCCAGTTAATTTTCATGAGAAATTAAAATAGTTTTGTTATATTATTTCTTGTAAGCCATGTAAAAAAATATTTTTAATTTTTTTTAATCAAATTTAAAAGAAATTGTTTTATGAAAAATATTTTAAAATTTAAGAAATTAATATTAAAATTTATTACTTTATTTTTTACTATATTTTTGTTGTTAAATTTATTTTTGTGTGGTTACAGTAAATTCATTATTATCAATTAAACAGAAAAGCCGATCTGAATAACCATTCAGGATAAAATAATCTAGATGTATTGAAAAGTCTAAGTTTTTGCTAATTTTTCGTTTCATTAGGTCACAAATGAAGTCATTTTTTTCAAATTACAAAGCAAAAAATAAGTAATGAAATACTAATTTTAATACATTGTTAAAAACTTTGCATTCCAAGTACGGCAATTATTTTAATTCATTCTTGTTTTTGCTTGCTATTATTTAACAATTTAACAAGCTATCAAAGTGGAAAAGTACCTAAGTTTGTTAATAATCATTTAAGAATATATATACACACACACAATATTAAAACTCAAATTAAATTTTGAACCTGATTAAAAACGTAAACTTTAATTAGGATAAGATACTCAAAATATTTTGTTGACTATTATTTAAATTGCAGAAATAGACAGTTTGCTACACGTCATTTTGTTATCTTATGTTAGCACACACACATAGTCTTTATTTAAACATTAATGTTTTACTAAAACATACATTTTATACAGCAAATGCACTAAAAATGTTTTCAAATCAACCAATTTTTTTCAATTATTTAATTAGTATAATTTATTCAATTATCATTCAAATGGATTATAATTAAAATTTCACAGATTTTTTTAAGACAATAGCCTATTAAACATATTTATTTTGACTCAATTTACATATGCTTATTTAACAAAATTAACTATTTATTTTAATTTAATTTAATATGAGACACAAACGTTTTATATCAAATTATTCCTCAAATATTTCAATCTAAGTTGCATAACTTGTTGTCTTTTTAATTAAGATAATTTTAGTGAAATAAATACATAAATATAATAAAATTTATTGAATCATAAAGAAATATATTTATTAGTTTTTTTTATTATTACATCAATTATTTACAAATTTAAAAAAAGTATCACAAACCAAAAATATAAAAATTTGAATCTTTTCATCAACTACAATTTACAATATACATGATCATAATAAACATCAAAATTTATACAAATATCAAATTAATTTCTTTATAATGGATATTAATATGTAAATTAAATTTTAATGTATTTATAATTTATCAGAAAATATTTATATTCATATTTTTTAATAAGTAAAAATTAAAATGCAATTATAATTTTAATACTTTAGTTGAAAGGAGTTTAAAATATAAAATTTTTTTAATTCAAATATTAACAATATTAAAATAAACAAAAATATTTTACTTATTTTAAGAAATTTTAAATAATTATATACAAAGATAGATGATATATATAAATAATTTTTAAAGTTAAATTATATTATTATTATTTATTTATTATCTATTAAAAAAAATTACATGAAGTCAAGAAATCAAATTTTAAAATTGTCAAATTATAAAGCACAAAAGTAAAATACTAATGACACTTGCATATATATTTTACCCACCCTAAAATTTTGTACTTTTTAATATTGTAAAAGTAATTGAAAAAAGGAAAAAAAAAAAAAAAAAAAAAAAAAAAAAATCTGAATTCCAAAATTTGGTAGCTAACGCAGAACGTTTGAAAAATGCCCTTGGGCTCTTATTTTACATTCCCACATCGTCGGTTAAAAAAATGGAAGGTTATGACGGTTCTCTTAAAGAAATAAGATGGTTGTTTTTTGAAGGCTCGACACTCGTTTGATCTCGACATGATCGGAATGTTTTGAGAACATTTCTAGATGCTAATGCAACGGGGTGGTTCACATTATTCCATTGGAAACAGATGGTTCAACTCGGTTTTTTTTCTTATTTATTAATATTTTTTTTATATATATATATTTTCTCCTCCCCTTTCCACTGAAGTTGATCGCTTCAAGTAGTAAGTAGTGGGAATTATTTATACACGTGGGAGTTTTTATTTTTATTTTATGGATTTCAGGATTATTGCGGGTGTATAGGGAACGATAGTTTACACTTCTACAGACAACAGATAAAGTGTATGATTTACGTGAATCATGAAAAAGAACAGATGAAAATTTTGAATCTTTGAGTTGAATAGAGTTACAACTCTGTTTTTATTTAACAATCATTTCCTCCTAGATCGTAATTTACTTCTAAATCATTTGATAATGGACTTGATAAACCATTTTAATTTATGTATTTTTTCACCAGTTTAATTTCTCTTATTGTGTTAGCATTTATAACTGACTATGAATGTATTACATATCGATTTCTTTAGTGATTAAATGTAAATGTATTCGAAAACGTGGGCTTATTTTCAGCTTTTCTCACTTTTCAAATTATTAATAATATTTAATTTATTTTCATTTTAGACATTTTGTTAATTGATTTATAACATATAAGATATAGGTTTAGCTTGTTTGTCGCTGAACACGCGGATTAATTAAACTGGGATCTACAATTTAAAGTAGATTTCGAACCACTACAAACAAAAAACCCAAGGTGGGATTCGAACTATGAACAGAAGACTATTTGGCTGCCAGCTGCGTATGTATGATACTAGTCCTTATTTAATTTGATGAAAAGTTAAGTTTATAAAGCATTTTTCAGTACTTTTAAAAATGTTTAAACAATTTACGCCAATGGGTCTCTCTCTCTCTCTCTCTTTTTTTTTTTTTTTCTAAAAGAGATTTAATTTATTAATATTCTCAGACATTAATAATACATTGGTTTAAAAAAAAATTTACACTCAAACTGAGGCCGTTAAAAATTATTTTGTGACTAAATGTTTCAAACAAAATTGATCAGGAATGTTTCGAAAATAACTATATAACAAACTACTAAATAAAATGGGGGAAAAAAAAAACTATGGCCAAGTTTTTTTTATTAATATAAGAAAAAAAATGAGGTAATATAAGCATGATACTGTAATTTTGAATATTCATTTTACAAAGTATATAAACTGAAATTCAAAAGTAATTATTATCATTGATTTAACAAACACATTTTAAGGACATACTGGAAAAAAATTTTTTTAGTTATTTTAAATTAAAAGGAACTTTATGCTTAAAGAACAAGATAATTCATTTTCTCTGCACTTTCAAAAAATTTAAATCTATAAAAATTATAAATAAGTTAATAAGTGACACAATTTCAAGGTTGCAAAAACTTCTATTAAAAACAGGACTATCATACTTACCTAACAATTTTAAAGCAACAGAAAATAAATCATATACACTATACAGCAATAAGTAAAAACAAACTAATGAAATAATCAGTCACTAACTCATTATTATTTGCATTTCATTCATAAACACCCATGCGATTAAATCTGGCAATTTATCGCCAAATACAGTCGCCATATCGCACACAACTTTCATCTTACTTTTCTGCGCGATTTAATGGATTCAGAAAGGAAATAAAAAGCAAAAATACATACTTTGGTATGCGAAGAGAGACATGAGCTTGGGGAATAGCACATGGGCGGACATACATCTGCGGTTCGTCGCACGAGCCCCGGCCGTGTTTTAAAATTCAAACCCTGGGGATCTAAAAAACACAGTTCTCGTCGCCACAACATTGAATCTCACTTAGAGTTACTTTAAGTACGCCGGCGAAGTTGGATCAGGCGGCGTGAGGCGAAGAGGGCTGTTTTTCCAACCGCTTCCCTCCATAAATATGTCAAAACTCTAAGAATTAGGGTGGCGTGAAATTTAAATGCGCCTTTCAACACTGGTGTCATCCGAGACCCCGGAGAAAGCGGTGTTAGCTTTCATTAGCTTGATTCGCTCGTTTAAGGTATTCTTAAAACACAATTCGTTAAGGGATTATAAAAGGGAATCGGAACAAGTTTCTAATAAAAGTTTACATTTGCTATTAGTCAAGAGCTGATTTTCAGTGTTTAAAGAACAGTGATGATAATATGCTAAATTTGAATAGAAAGAAAAATGAGATTTGATTACATCAGTCAGTTTTTCTTTAGAAATACACTTAGAATTAATGAGTAAGACCAAGCGATATTAATTTTACCAAAGAATATTTTATTTGAAAAGTTTGTATTTCTGTGAGTAAACTTTATCTTACTTAAAATAATAAAGTTAAATTTACATATATAAATGTTAGGACTCTACTCTTTGGAGTGGAAAGTTTCAGGTTCGATTAAAGGTACTATATTATACGAAGAAAAATTGGAGTTGGATGATCTATTCATGATTTTTCATGTGCATCTCTCAATGTGAGAAATTGGGAGTTAGCTAACTACTTCCCTTGCGATACGTGAATAGAACCCATTATCTATGAAGTCTTATTGAAAATACAGTAAATGGGCGTGTTCAAGTGTCTTAAAAATCAACTTTCAGCTCTTAGGTTGACAACACGTTATGGAGTGTTCAATTTGTAACAATTTATGTAAATATATGCAATTTACCTATTAACAATACTTGTCTTTGGTCAGCGTACCTGACAGCGGATAGGAAGGGTCCTGGGTTCGAATCACGGTTGGGGCATGGATGTACTTTCTCCCTCTGTCTATCCTGTCTTTGTCCATTCCTTGGATGAATGGGATGTGAATGGTTGCCTACCCTATAAACGGGTCCCTATGGCATGTGTGTACTGAGGAAGTCGGATTCAACACCAAAATATGGTTCAGTTGGGAAAGTGCAGCAGCGCACTCCATAATGCTTGCCTAGTTGGTACACGACAACAACGACCTATTAACAATATATACCTCAGTCGTTTGCAACAGCCTTCTGAATTGATTTATAATTCGTTTCTTTCACGGTAACTTAAATTACGTAAATCTTTCAATGTTAAAGATCATTTCGCGACAAAAATAAATAAATAAAAGAAATAATAAATAAATAAACAATAAAATAAAAATAAATGAATAAAATATTTCTTTTACAATTTTACTTTATTTTTATAATTTAATATTAATTAAACTTTTTTTTTTTTTGATATTTTATAAATTTGTTTAAAAAGTTTATAAATCTGGTTAAATAAATAAATAAATAAATATATATATATATATATATATATATATCTTTGTCCCGTGATGGGAGCCAAACTGGTAGAGAATGATTAGCCCTCTAGCCTTCTATTCAACAGTTCTCTGGTTCGTTTTCTACATCAAGCATAGATATTTGCAGTGGTTTGGAATCCATTTTAAACTGTAACTCTCCTTCTAAATTATTCGTCATGTGCAAATAAAGATGCTTGAATAACAAACAAATCCTTGATGAGAATAGATAAAATTTTTTCTTCTACTTGTTTTTATCGAAGTTATTTCATTTCACATTGTTTGAGTCTTTATTTATTTATTTCATTTAACTCATTTTCTCACTTTATTTCGATATTTTTGAAGTTTAAAATTTTTATTTTTTAATATTTAAAAGTTTTTTTGGTATGTTTCATTTTCTTGGTTAAAAATTCCTTAAGATATTGGCATTGTTAAGTTGCACGAGTTATAAAATCACTTTTTTGATATATACTGAAAATCAAAATTAATTTACATTTTAAAAGTAAAAATATAGTACTTTTTCATTTACTTTCGCGTTTTAATGTGTGTTTCATACAACTCATTTATTTTAGATTTTATCTTACTTTGCAATGCATGTTACAAAAAGCAATATTACATGAATATTTTAAATTAAAAATGCTTTGTATTTAAGAATTTTATACTCGCTTCAATGCAGAAACTAATTATTTAATTTTAAGACTATAACAGACATGCAACAATATACAGAAAAGAAAAACAAGAATTTAAAAGCCAAAGAACATAGATGAAGTAGTAAAATATGGAAATTCAGGCATTTTTTGCGTATATGAATTACTGTCAGCATCAGAATTATGACTATTGTTGTTTAATGATCGTATATTCTGGATTATCATCTTTATTATTTTTTTTATTTCAAAACCGATCTGAAATTACCAGGACAAAGTTTGATTATTAGAATCATATTTGTTTATAAATACAATGCAGCAGATGGCACAGTACATTCATCATACATTCAATATATTTCGAAATTTTAAAATACTCAGTAATTAAATCTCAAACTAATTTAACATAATTTGAAACAAATTGTAACAGAAAATAAAGTGACACCAACATTAAAATAGAAATTGAAATAATTTTTTTTAAAGAAGGAAATTGTGAATTTACTGATTTTAAAGTTAAAAATTATAATAAATTCTAAAGCACAATTTATTAAATATTAAACTACAAAAAATATTATACCATTTTTGATTGACGGGGCTTTTAATATGCTCAAGGTTTTGTAAAATTAGGAATGCTTTTAATTTTTAAGAAAATAAATTTCATTGTGCACTCGAAATTTTTGTCATTAAGTTTTGTTAAAAGCAGATATTAAATAAAAAATTTCACCGTGAAATATTGAATTGTATTGCAAAAATACACTTTAGAAAAAATATTCAACTTTAGAAAAACCTTTAGAAAAAAATACTCAACTGATTATTTAAAAAATAAAAAATAGGAGTTTCAGTTGTTAACAGTTCATTAACCAACAAGCAAAAATTACAGAAACAATTTTTATGGATTTATCAAATAAATAAAAAAAAGAGAAACATCATGATTGACAGAGATTAAAAAGTTCAAAGTAATCAATTAATTGTGCAAGCTCCGGATATAAAAAAAATCAAACTTCGATAAATAAGTATAGAAATACGATTAACTGATTTTCACAGTACAGAATTTTTTTATAAGGAAACAATATTCTGAAAACATAAAGTAATCTATACCCTCTTACAAAATTATTGAGAAAATTCAGAAAGATGTTTCTTGTTACGCGCTTGTGCGATGCACAGAACTTCAGAAATACAGTAAGACTCTATTATCTTAACCACAGAGTTCATACAGATTTCCAAGAATCGAATTCCAGGAGTTTTAAGGAGTTTTCCAGGAGACAAATCAAAAATTTCCAGGAGGTATCGACAATCACGTTAAATAATTTTTTATTTTATTTTAAAAATTGTTCTTAATTAAATATGCATATAATTACGTAAATCCAATATTTTTCAATCATTTCTGTAAATAATTAAAATAAATAATTGCAAACATTAATGAGACTATTTTTTATTTGAGTTAAAATTATTAATCATTATTTCAAAAGCCTTTAATGAATTTACAGCTATACAGAAAATTTTTTATTTATATAATCAACATTCTGTATAATACTGCAATATACATTGTATAAAATAATGAGCAATTTTAGGGTTTTTAGACATTCCCAGTAGATTCAAATAGCAAAGATTCTTTTAAAAACTTTTGCATCAAACTCTTCAACAACGCATGAAAATCTCTAGCAATAAATGGCAACATTGGTTTATCAATTTGATAAAGTGTCAGAAAAAGTTCTACTTTCCGAGCAATAAATATAAAAAAATGCATTTAGCAGAAAAAAGTATATCTTTTGTACACTTCTGTATAGTATCAAAAGTTTTGGTACCGGGATTAGGAAATTTTTTGTTTTGAACAAATGATATACATGTTTTAAGTTACAGTAGCATTTTAAAATATCTGTTGAAAACATTTATATTTTCTAACCATCGATGTTTGCAAAACTTTAAAGGAAATTTTACACCTTACGCCTAGGCCAAGGCAATCAAAGTCATCACTATCAGCGAGTGAGTCCTTAAATAGTCTGTAAACAATGTGTAGAATGTGTAGGCTGCAGCTTCTGACGCTTACAATATTTGAATGCAGTTTACTTTTTAAAAAAATCAGCCATTTTAATAAAAACAGACCAGTTTACATTTGGGCCATCCGTTGACAAGTGGAGTAAACCACGTGTTTCTAATTCTAAGCACTTCTCACATTCACTTTTTCGAACTAAATATCTTTAATTGAATTACCTAAAATATCGTATGAGTAATACTGTGTTTTAACTGTATCATTATTCCTTGGCGCAGCATGTCCATTTTTGGATTTTGCGCCATAAAACCCAACCAACCAACCAACCGTATCATTATTCCAAAATCTTACATGGAGGTCCAATTGTTTTGTCTGGAGATGATTATTTAAGGTTTCATCAAAGAGAAGCACATAATTAGAAACATTCTTAACTTTTTCTTTCAATAGTTGGATAAATGTGGTACAATTCCAAAAACTGTTAAATAAGCAGACTTTTTTTCAGCACAACTGAATTGCTTTGCAATACCACTGTCTGGAAACATTGCTTGAAAGAGACAATCTATATTGTTACAAGAACTTTAGCGGAACCTACTGTTTGAAACTTTAAGGGCCCATAGAATTTCAGCCTTTAAAACTTCTTTTGAAGAAACAAATGAATCTAAAATTTTAGAGCATGATTTGAGTTTACATTCTTTAACAGGATCAGAAGAAATGAAAAATTTTTTTAAATGTGTAGATTTTTTAGCAAATATAGCTTGTTCTAATAAATATATATGCTTTTTCTCTTTGATATGGGATTTAATTGCCAATTCGCCCATATTTGAAATATAAAAGTCTTTCTTGCAAATCGCACAACGGGCATGTTTTTTCTGAACCAGGCAAAAGCCACTTTGCAATTTTCATCAATTGAGACATAGAAAGAGTATACTTTAACTAGGATTTTTTATTTTTAAATATTAATATTCAAAGAATTTTATACAATGTAAGAAAAACAGCAGCAAATAGAAAAAGAATAAATTAAAATGGCACGTCTTAGTTGCGGAACATATTGATTTTGTTTGGTAATTACTTTACTTCACATAATGCTTCACTTCACTTCACATAAATAAATTTAAATACTACTAAACCGAATTATTATGAAATTATTCTAGCTGAACTAGCCATAATTGTAGCTAATGTTAATATAAATCAACAGTTAGAATATAAAAATTTAAAATCAATCGTGCCGGCATCTAGTGGCAATATTAAAAACTAATACTATATTAAGTTTTCCGACAATTTTATTGAAAATTTTAAAATATTAAAGCAAAAAAAATTCAAATTATAATATTTTCCAGAAAAAAAATATGTGCATCAAGGTAAGAAAAAATTCCAGGAGTAATTCAGGAATTTCAAGGAGTTTCCAGGAATTGTGCGAACCCTGTAATCAATTGGGGGCTGGACTCCATTCGGATTAACAAACATTCGGATAATTGAATTTTTCGAAAAAGGGTCAATTTTAATTAGTTACTGTACGTTAAAAGTGGGATAAAAAACTACATATTGTTAAAAGAAAAAGTACTTTTAATCAGTTAGATGCAAAATATGCAAGACTTTTAGATGTTATGGTCTTATAAGTACTACATTAATAAAGTGTTTACGCTGTAGATTAGTGCAGTGTAGATGCGTTAGTGTAGATGCATTAGTGCTGTAAATGAAAGTCATTGCTTATTGAACATATCAGTCAGAGAAAGCTGTTTGAATGCCATCCGGGCAGCGAAGTCGGCAATCTGCTTGACAGTGAGGATCAGCATAAGGTCACACACGGGCTGATGCTCTATTCACTTCAAAGCAGTTTCAAAGTCGGTAAATGCCTCACTGTTTGATGGTCTCGTATCTGCTTCAACTTGTTCATCTTCTTAATCAACACTTTAAATAAGTTTGTCATCATTTTGCAATTTTAAATGTAGGTTCTAACTCGTAATATATCATCCTATACACTCAGCCATTAACTTCTGAGCATCCAGGATTTTTAAAAGAATGTTTTTGAATTCCTCAAGTGACACGCATCTCACTCTCATCTCTCTTTTCTTGAGCTTCTTCTCGTTTTCTCTTTTCTTCAGTTTAATTTATTTTTCTGAAATTCTGAAAGCGATTCGGATAATTGCAGTTCTACTGTTTTGAGATCCATGTAACAAAGGAAGCAATATTATCGTGGTGTTTGTAATAATGATTCACGAAATTTTATTTCCTCCATATTTACGTAACATTGACTCAATGTGCAAATTATGCAACAAAATACAAAGGCAACATCAAAGCTGATATTGGATTACTATACAAAAAATGCAAGAAAAAACAATATTGCCTTTAAAACTTAAAACGAAAAGAAGTACGTTTATTTTATCATTTCACGCAAATTAAAGAAATAAGAAAACATTGACACTGTATTTCTGATAGTATTCTATGACTTAGAGGAGAAAAAAATGTGAGGAACTACAACTAGAATAAAATATATCTTAACCCCTTGACTGACTTTGACGAGTCTGACTCGTCATTGATTTCCTGGGCCATCACAGACTTTGACGAGTCAGACTCGTCAAGCGCTTCTTTCGGCGGACGCCGTGCAAGTTACAATTAGATTACATAGTTGCTTCACTCGTTCGACGATTCTCATTTAAAAAAGCACACTGAAAGTAAGAGTTCAGTTTAGCAGAAGTCTCGCACGGTGAATGTTATACTAGCCAATATTTGAGTTTAGTAAAGATTATAAATAATCCCCGTAACATGTATAAGCCGGATGCATTATATGAAAGTGGGGATGATGGTGTAAATTGATGGTGTAGTTCAATTAAGCGAAATTAAATAGTTTTTTTTTGTCGCATCAAATTCCATTTAATTCGTCAGTCAAGGGGTTAATAGGAATAGAAGAATTTTTGTGATGGTACATCAAGGCCAAAACCAATAAATTTATTTGAGCGTAGTAAATGTAGGAGGTTAAAATACGCTGAGATTGTTTTTTCAAAAAATTTTGTAGTTTTAGGGGAAAAAAAAAAGTGGCAGAAAGACCCCATTTTCCCTCCGTTCTCTTAGATTTACACACAGAAAATATATGCAAATGAAACACACGCAATTTAGTAAATAAATATATTTTTAAAATAAATATATTTTAAAAATGGAAAATATGACGCTAAAATTAATGGAACAAATATCAACACATCGAGAAACTCTTGTAGACTTCACAGATATAAAAAAGCATTTTTGAAATAGCGATAAGCATTATTCAGGAGTAGGAGTACTGAAATTTTTTTTTCAGGACACTATTTTCAAGAAATATCAGGACATTTTTCAGGACATATTTCAATAATTAAACAAAACCAACATTACTTTTACATATCAATTTCTGTTTTATGAATATAACACATTTTAGAAAAAAATGCACTATTTAATAAATTCTGAGTTTTTAATTTTTAATACAGCAATATGAAAAATGATATAGAAATTTAATTCTTTATATATATATATATATATATATATATATATATATATATATATATATATATATATATATATATATATATATATATATATATACTGAACACTTTCTGAAAATTAATAAGTTACATGATAAATGCTTTAAATTACAGTAAATTTATGTATACTTGAATAATGTTCATTTTGAACTGAATGCATTAGCATTTAATTCTGATAATTTAATACTGCACTTTTTTAACTTATCATTCACAGATGGAATCTCTGCATTAGCAGCAGACACCATCATTTGTCCAACTTTCACATCACTCATATTATCATCACTGATAGCACATGCTGTTTTTTTGGTTGCAACACCCAAAAACCTTTTGAGCTGCACACTGATTGTCAAGCAAGTTTTTCTTTTCTTTCTCAAGTTCATTAATTTTTTCTAACAGGTGCGATTGTTTAAACTTTTTTTCGCAAGTAGCTTCTACATCTTCCTCGTCCTTTCTTTTCTTCTCTAATTGTGTTACACCTTTTGATTTTTCCATATATGATGCATATTCTGCATGATATTTCTGAATATAATGTAGCATTTCTTTGGTATATGGAATGGAGGAAACAGAATTGCCATGCATTCGAATAACATCATGACAGATCCGTAAACTCTGAACTGTTAATTCCGATAAAGAAGCTCTCTCCTTTGTCACAACAGAATTGTTAGTAGAAAAACATCTTTCTAGTTGGGAATTTACATTCAATAACGACAGACATGCTTTAACCACTCTAGAAAGAGTAGGATATTTTATATAACCACATTAGTATCTTTTATATTGAAAACGCGCGGCATTCCAATATTTACAGATATTTTGATCATTATCCTAATCATTCATAATCAAAGTCCCATCTTCACACATGTAAAGAATCCACTCTTCATTCATCTTATCAAAATCTGAATAAGTTTTATTCACATGAGGAATATATTGAATTAATCTGCTAAATGAACTCCTAGACTCTTCCTTTTTTCTATTATAAGGAGACAAACACTGAAGATCTTTGAGTAAAAGATTTGTTATAGGAAATTTTTGAAGCAAATGCTTTGAAGTTGCTATGTAGCAGCTTCTGACACTTTGTAGAAATAGTGTTTTATCAGTAAGCTCTTCCAGTATTGCTGTTGCACCATTACCTATTTCAATCTTGTTTAAATTTAACCAATTTTTTCCTGAATCAACATTAATTTGTAGAAACTTTGCTCCATTTTTTCACAGATTTCTTCTGGGTTTAAAAATTTAAACATAATACTGTGAACAAGTTAATTTAACTAACTGTACATTACATGTACTAAAGGTTCGACTTTTAGCATTAAAAGTAAATATGGTTCAAAAGTTTTACAAAAAAATGAAACAAAATGCAGATATGCCAGAGTCTTAGGATCTTTCAAATGTTTTATAATCCGAAGATGTCTACCAGAAAGGGGAGACTTCGACTCTCTTCTGTAACTTTAACAATAAAATATTCCTTTAGAACATTGCTCAACAATTCTCTCACAAATTGAGCCCAAAGTTAACCAAAGGCTCTCAACATGACGAAGGGAACTATGTCTAGCTAAAGTTTCTTCCAGTATTTCTAACTGTAAGGAATGATAATCTTCCCTTCTTGCAGGAGATAGTTAAAAAAATATATGAATAGCTATAGCAAATCCATCAATATTACAATCAATTTTATCAATACCCTTACGTAGTGCTCCATGGATTATGTGTAAGCAACATGTACCCAAATCAATTAGTACTAATAAACTTTGCTTACTCAGTTCACTATTTATTTGCTTTAAAACAGCTAAATTAACTCTTGGTCCACCCATTGACAACTGCATTAATTTTTCTAAATCCAAACCACATTATTTTCAATAAAATATTATAAACTTTTTACAGTTTTATTGGTTTCAGCATGTTCTAAAAAATGTGATTCGAGGTAACAAATGACGTTTTTTCCTTGATTATCAGACCAATATGAGATGTACATATCCAACTATTTCTTTATTTGTTTTGTAGTAGCTTCATCGAAAAGTAAAGCAAAATATGAAGTGCCGATATCCAGAAACAAAAGAATTTTGAAATACGGAGCTAGTCCAAAATTAATCAAAGATATGACTTTTTTGTCAGATAATTTGAGATATTTTGCTATGGAGGAGTTATCAAAAGTTTTTCTGTAAATGTAAGCTAAATCATTCAAAGATGAAAAAGAATAACTATTTTTTATTGCCATCAAAACGAAAATGGTTTCTGCTTTAATGGTCTCCTCTGGTGTCATTTTGGGAAGCCATGATTTGTTATTCACTACTCCTCATTCAGTTCACGTTACATTCATTACTACTACAGTAAATGTTGAGGATTCAGATGAAGTTGACAGTAGTGTTTGATTCTTGTAACAGTTCACAGCTTTTTTGTGTTTTAATACATCTGCATGAGCAAGCACTTGTCTAAAATCCATATTTGAAAAACTGAATTCGCTTTTGCACGCAAAACACCCAGCAGAATGTACATCATCAACACTTTTGCACCATGCATTAATTAGACATTTATTCCCATCTTGCAATTCCAACCTTTTATAGGAAAATTTCGTTTCCCTAGGCATTTTTTAAAAGAAAATTAATTGTTTTCAAAAAATAAGTTCTAAACTTAATTATAAACGTTCTTCAAGTTATCCATCAAAATCGTTCAAAATGGCACGATAAGAATTCTACACATGAGCATAAATGTAGGCGAATAATTCTCACAATTTTACTATCATTGCAAAGAGTTGTGCACTAGTAAAAATAGAATATTTTGCCTGTAAAGGCAGAAAATAGAACTTAATGGTAAACCTAAATTTTTTTGACGCCAGACATTCGTGACCAATGGCTGAATATGAGGTGGAGACAAATGTTTGGCAACCCGATTTCTGGTTTGAAAGAGAACAAAAAAAGGGGAAAAAACCTCTTTGTTGCATAGAAAGCAGTGGAAAGAAAAAAATATATTCCACTGGAAGAAAAATTTACTACTGAAAAATATAAAATCAATTAAGATTAAACTTTCAAAGGAATGTAATAAAAAATCAAGGAATTCCAGGATTTATTTTGAAAAATAAGGACATTTCAGGACGTTTTTTAAAAAATTAGGAATTTCAGGAATATTAGGACAACTCCGAGCCCTGCATTATTGATACTATAAATTAATTTTGATGGCAACTTATGCAGACTACAAAATTTATTTCCAGAATAAATAATTTTAGTTTTTTAAATTTTTCTTAAGAAAATGAGTAATTCATTTAACATATCTCATTTAAAATTTGCTTTACACTTGATAAATATTTAAATACATAAACATATAGATGGTAGATATTTCTTAAGCAAGCACAGCCGATAGCCATATTTAGAATGACATTTATAGTTCTGAAATTAGTATTAAAATAATACAATTCCAGACTTTTAAAAATGTACAATAAAAAGAGTAATTGTTAACTTCGGTGACATTCTGATGTCGGCTGATTGCTTAGGAGTAAAGTTTAAACTAAATGCAGAATTACGAACACAGTTATACGTATTCTTTCAAAATAAAAAAGTCTAACGTTTAATATTGTATTCAGAATGACTAATTCAAAAATATAATGAAATTAGTTTAGCTAAAAAAGTGTATAACAATAATCGTAATATATATTGTAAATATTATGGATATCTGAAATAATAAATGATGGATGCAAAAATGAGCAATTTTCAAGGTACATTAGGAAATATCGTTCATAAAAATATATCGTTTAAATTTTATTTTAAATTGAATTAGATGCGATATTTGACAACTATTTCAGATTCTACAAATTCAGAACGCAATAATAATTCAGCTCAAGAAAGGTATCAAATTTGAAATTTTTCATGCTACAAAATCGCTAAATGAATGGAGTTAAAAAAAATCGAAAAATTTTTTATTAGATAGTAGAAAAGATTAATTTTTCTGAAGGCGATAAAAAAATATATGACAACTTTCAACATACCATATCCTTAGGTCTTCAAACAAAAATAAATATGGGCAAAGAACTGATAGCGTTTCAAACAAATCAAACAAAATTTAAAACCGATTTATGCTTCAAATTAAACGAAGATAAAAAAAAATTTCATTGCCACATTAAACCATCATCAACAAATTTTAACATTGCTACAATACATTGTTATTCGTATTCAACACATATTTACGTTACTACTATTATTGGCATGTTTATAATTAAAATACATTTATGTTTTACGACATTGTTAAAATTTCGTTTTCAAATATAATTAAATATGTATAAAAAGTTCCGTTCCCTAATAAACGACCCAAGCAAAAGTTATGCTTTTCAATGGAAAGAAACCGATAGCCTAGTTTTCAGAGGGAAATTGCGATTTAGAAAAGTAACAAAATTTAAGACTTTTAATTTTGTTTTGATAAATTAAATTATGCATTCAAGGGAGATTCGATATCAGCCACTCTTAAACAACGGGAGATGGATGTTATATTCCCGCCGTCTGCATGCACATCTGTCAGGATGAATGTTTAGTTGTTTTCAGGGTTTCTTCCTTTGCGATATGCCAATAGTACCGTTATCTATGAAATGTTATCAGAAGGAAATTGAGGCGGTAGATGCTAAAATGGCTCAATGGCTTTCAGGTTTAAAGCTGTTTACTATGCGGCGTCAAAATTTAGAGATTTTACAAGTATAAACCACCTAAAAATAAAGTGAATGAAGAATGAAACAGGGAAATTTCCGTAGATTAAAGTAACTGCGAAATGGACCAAGCACGCAGGTTTTGCGAGACAATTTTCACCGAAAAATGTATCTAGCCTTAGGGAGAAAATTATTATCTAGAAAAATGTTATTTATTGTACACTATTTTTTACAATATTTAGTTTTACATAGCTTTGCTGAAAATGCTATTTTAAATAAGTTACACTAAAAACTAATACAATGAAGTGTTAAACACTTGAAAATTCCTTTCAGTTATAAATTAAATATTGAAATTGGTATTCCTTTCACCCACGTCGTATTAGAGGCATAGTAAACACGAACGCGGCAATGGGAAAATCGTCCACTTGCCGATTTAATCTAACCATAGAGTGGATGTTTTGTCTTGTCTTTTCGACTTTTCTTCTGTTCTATTGTCGACGAGTTCAGTTTTGGAAGCAATATTGCTAAAGATTTGAAAACTAACTGTTTAGAACAACACGTAAATTTCATGATTTCGAAAACTTTTACAAAAGTAAAAAATTGGTAAAAATCATGAATGGATTTTTTCTCATTGTTGACGGCACTCAGACATTTGATGGAGAACTTCGTCTAGTTTGCTGCCGCTCGAAGAATGCGATTTGAAGGCAGGGAGCAAATTCGTCGACAAGTCAGATTTACGGCGCCGTCTCAATACGAGGAAACGTTATCTGACGTCATGGATATTTTAAACCAATGAGAATTGTAATAAAGTGGCGAAACCATAATTTCAAATGAAACAACAAAATTAAAAAAAAAAAAAACGTTTTATGGGGGAGTGGGATTTTTATTTTTTTATTTTTTATGAATTACACTATGGGTATGCATTATTAATAAACGTTCTAAATATAGGTAAAAGTTTGCCTCTAAATCTTAAGTGATATGAACCAGTTTATTAATAGTTATTTCTTAATATTCATCAGTTTTACATCTATTTATCATCCCTAAACTTCAATAGGGATGAAAATCTCGGAATTGGAACTCTATCTTGCAATTTTAATTGAAAAATAGTCTAAAACTTGAAAATAAAAGCCTCCACAACTTCAATTTGTATGCATTGAAATATGAATTAACTGGGAACCCAGCTGCATTTTTGCAATTTATTACAGAATTGCGTATAAGTGGTGTCACATTCGAAATTCAAGAAATATAATTTATAACAACATTTTTAAGAAATATGTTAATGGCGCAGAAATTACTAGGTGTATGCAAATGAAATGAGACGATTGTTTTTAAAAATAGCACAATAAATTTGCGAAAACTGTTACTATTTTTTTATTCGAAATAACATATATCACTAACTACACATTTTCCCATCATTCGGACAATTTGTGAATATCACGTCAAAAAAATAATCGGGTCTTTTGAGGCCAGCCAATCATCAAGCCAAAATTTGGCGTTTTCGTAAGAAGTATAGCGCTGGTTAGCTAGTGCATGTCCCAATGATGCAAATAGGTGGAAAGAGCCAAGTCTGGCGAAAAAGCCGCATGCGCTAAAGCCTCCCAGCTGAGCGCCTTAACGATATCCTTGGTCGGTTTAGCATGGTAACTAAGTGCGTTGTCATCAAGGAAAATCACTTTGTGCGGCCGTTTTTTGTATTGCTCACGTTTTTCGAGTATAGCATCATTCAAATCAAGTGATTGCTGCTTGTAGCGATTAGTATTAACGGTTTTTCGCCGGGTTTGAAAAGTTCATAATGGATTGGCCCCTCCTGATCCCAGAAAATACACAGCATTGTCTTGCGGCCGAAGCGATTCGGCCTTGCGATCAATTTGGATAGTTATCCGGGGTCAACATATGATCGATTACGTTTGGGATTCTCTAAATAAATCCATTTTTCACCGCCAGTCACAATACGATGGAGATATGACTTGCGTTTGTAAACGCCATCATCTTCACCGAGTAATGCTTGCAATTCAGCATTTTCAAATTTTTTTGCTGGTTTGCCACGCTCCTTGTTTCTCACATTGAAATCATCATTTTGAAACTTTTCAAACCACCTGTATCATTGCACATGGCTCACAGCATTGCCATCGTGTGCTTTTACAAGCATTTGATGCGATTTGACAGCATTTTTCTTCACATGGTAACAAAAAATTAATGCTGTTCGCGAATCGTGGTCGGAAAGCATAGAGTTCGGCATTTTCAACACAGTAATAAAAACATAATGCACGCTGAAACTCGTCCAAATATAAACTAAACGTGAATATCAAAAGTCACAACTATAAAAAAATCATGGGTCATGGTTTCGTAATGTTTGCATATATGCGTGGGGATATCTGTTAAGAGTCGTCTCATTTGATATGCATACACCTGACATACCTGACATAGACAGACTTTCTTTCTAGACATATATTGATAAAATTTTGCTTGATACACACCTATTGAGTAATGCTAAGCAGAAAAAGTGCCATATAGTGATGGCCGTTTTGGTATTGTGATCAAAAAATACCCAGAATGGTGACAAAAAAAAATGTACATCACCCTTTTGTTTCATCTCTCTATTCTGGGATTTTGTTCTCTTCTTCTTCGCCTATTCTTTTCTAGCAGCAATGTACTTTTGCCTATTTTCATCCTGATCATCAAATTATACCTTGATGTTGTTCATGTGAATACCCTTTAGAGCTCGTGGCGAATTTTGTTTCATCCGATTAATGTATTTCAAGCAATGAGTACAAAGAAGCAATTTCAATTGTGGTAATACGAAACAATCAAGTAATATAATATAAGGAGAATGCTATGCTTGTAAGCCAGCATTTGCTGAATTAAAAAAAAAAAATTGATGAGTAACTGCAGTTTGAAAAACGAATTATCATCGTGCAAAACCTATAAGTTTTTCTAACACATTTCAGGTTGTTTTCGACGAATTGCTTATCGCGAACGTCAAAATATCTTAAATAACCTTTAGAGACCTCTGTTATTTGTCAGTGGAAATTCATGCGCAATAACGCATTAATGAAAAAAGAGCCAACATTATCTTTATTTTTGAATGACTGTGATGGGGTCGTTTTTGTTCTAGCTCCATAGAGACATTCATTTGAGTGGTGAGTTGTTTATGTGTCAAAAGCATCTCTCAAACTACTTGAATACGTTTTCGGAATACAAAGTTTTGGAAAAATTCGTAATGCGATGATTCACATCTAAAAATGTTCTCTGAAAATTACTTAATACATGAATTACGTGACACAGGAACTTATCGAACAGTATGTCTTACTGTCAATCGAACAGTATGTCTTACTGTCAATCGAACAGTATGTCTTACTGTCAATCGAACAGTATGTCTTACAAGTGATGATCACCTAGTATCAGTATTTTTATTTGATCGATAATCGATCATTAATCGAAGTTCACTGAACCGCTAATCCATTTTGAATACGTTTTCTACGACCTTAGAACATTTTTTCATTAATAATTTTTTTTTTCTCATGAAAGGTTATCTTCAAAATCTGTTGCACCTTTATCTCTTCTTTTATTTCAAATGATTTTGCAGCATGAATTTAACGCGTTTTTTTATGCTCAACAACATTCGCCATATTTCAGAAAATTGATGGAAACTTTTCATTGGAAACTAATTTATTTTCAGACGACAAAATTAAATACTTTGATTGTTTTCAAATGCTTATAGAAGTTCTAAAGTGAAATCCTAAAGCAAAAAATCGACTTTTTAGAAGAGACATTCTGAAATATGAAGGGTTGTAAAGTCTGATATACATCTTCTCACCACTAATTTAGATAACTTCATTAACAAGGAAAGACATGACAGCAAATTTTAACTTATGATTGACTTTGTTGCCAGGAAATGGCAGTGCTTTACAAGAACAAGTGATTTCGTGAATACTTAAGAAAAAATTTCCATCTCGGAGGAATGCAGAAAACGTCACAACTCTCGACCTTTCGAAATTTCTACAATATTTCATATTTAGAATAGTTTGAAATTAAATAGTTTGTATGCTGTTCAGTAAAAGCTTTTCGCACTTAAAAAATTGAATTGGAACTTAAATTTAAAAATACAATTCTTTCTACACATTTGAGTTGTTAAAAACAGTCTTCCATAAATAATAAACGAAAATGTGTAAAATGCTTAAATAATAAATAATAATAAACTGAAAAAATGCCATTTATATAGCGAACACAGTTCTAATAACAACTAAAAAAAATATGGATTTAAATTTATTTAACACGTTACATGATTTCTCGAGAATGAAATATCATATAATTTATTTTCTAATGTAATGTTATGTAAACATTTTTGACATTGACTTCAAGTAATACCTTCAATTAACAACCACTGATTTGTCAACTGCAACTGTATTCGGGCGATTTTCCGTATGCATTGAATTTTATCGTTTATCGGAAATAGTTCTTTGGAACGCTAGCCTGTTTATGGGTAGCCAATCTGAAAAGCTTCCACTGTTCAATATTATTTGTATCTTATATTATTCGAGAATGGTAAGAAAACTTCATTTGCTTATTCGCCTGCACCCCCTTCCCCTGGAGATCCCTGAGGGGGGCATGAGCGGCCGACATATCCCCTTTCCTGATGGGAAAGAAGCCCTCGGGCCATTTTTCCTGCTCAAAAAGAGTCAGGTACATTTATATATATACACACACATACACTCCACTCTTTCTCTCTGAAAACTTTCTTTTCTCCTATTCATGCAAATGCAGGGGCCGGTCCCGAGAGCGCCCCTGTCTCGTTCTCGATCGGTTCCCTTTTGGATTGAGACGGGGGGAAGGAAGGGATAAGAAAACGTCTGCCTCTAGCGATAAGAAAAGGGAAAAGATGGAAAACCGGAGGATGAAAATGGCGTGGGCGGGAGGGAAGAAGATGATATGTAAGGGGAAAGGGGGCATTGAATTTTACATAGTCCTCTCTCTCTTCTGGTGGCGGTTGGTGCACGTCAGACCCAGTTATGATTTGCCTGCGGTGTCCTTAGGGTTCAAAGGGGATGGAGGAAGGGGACGTCATTTTTCTTTATATTCCTCCCGAACTGACTTCTGCATATTGCGTAGGAGCCGTTCGGTTATTTCGATGATGACTGCGAGGCCCGAGAGACTCCCAAGGGAATCTCCCTGCCTCCTTCGTATCTTCTCGGGAGGGGATTTTCATCCTTCCTCTTCCTTATTTTTTCCCTAGTATGAATATATACACATGGATGGATGGATGCATGCGGAGTCTCTTCTCTCTCTGCGTGTGACAATGAAGAATAACGAGGAAACTATGGCCGCGGAGACCTTGAGTTTAATGAGCCCGGTCCGGTCCCTGTGGGGCGCTGTGGGCATTAAGACTCGGCGCGCACGAATTAAAGTCGCGCGTGTGCTTAGGGCGCGCTTTCCTTTCCCTTCATCCCTTTCCGATTGGATGGAGTGCGAGGAGAAAAAGATTGAAAGAAGAAAAAGGGGTAGGCGTGTGTGCGTAGGCGGGAGGGGCGCGAAATGAGCTTCGGGACCTTTCGCACAGGGGCGCACCGGATTACGAAAAGGGGAGGGGGGCGAGCATGCAAATGAAAAGAAGCCTCTAGGGGCAAGCAGCCATTAAAGATTTATATACGTGCCTTCTATTGGCGTCGCCCTTGTGCACACATAGGCGCAAAACCCATTGATTGACGGCATTTTCTTGCCTTTGAAGGTATTAAAGAGAGGTGCTTTCCCCAGGGCGAGACCCTCTGCTTTTACTGGAGACAAATTTTAACTACGCCAGCAACAGAACTTTTTTTTTTCCTCCTTAAAAGTTCTCGCAGTCTTTCATTCCCTTTCATTTCGGAAAAGGTCGAAAGATCTCGCCTTTGTTTTCCAACTTTTGCTATCAAAAGATGATGGGGAAAGCTGGTGGTTAGGGACTTACACCTTACTGTATTGATGGTAATAGAAATTAATATTTAGAATCACTGAATTGAAAATTTTTATTGGTTTAAAAGAAACTGTATAATTTCTTAGTCGTAGTTTTGAAATGCATACTTTCATAAAATGAATTTAGATAAATGAAAGTCCAAATAATGCTTATTTCAAAGATTACTAACGTTTATATATTTACAATTTCACAGTTTAATGCTTTCTTTTCAGTCTCAGAGACTAATAATCCATTTATCCGTTTGTTTCCGATCTAAATCTATAAACAAACACAGATATTACTTGTCTGCTCTCTGAGAAATGACTTCAGTGATTTATCATCGAGCATAATAAACTTTAATTCATAAAAAGCAATTCGTTTTCGATATCTGATTATATATCCAAATCTAAGCAATTCTAAAGTTGTCCCACAAAATAAATAATTTTATCTCTAACATAATTTTGTTTTATAGAGGCTTCTAACTCTTTTGAGGAAATTAAATCTCACTTCAGTACCGAAATTGAAGATACTCTAAAAGGTTCGTTTCTGAGTTCAGAACTTAAAACTGCGTAATTATTTCTTCTGAGTCACATTATATACTGTATCATATTATAAGCTATATTCATTGTACCACATTACATATCTTGTACTCTATGCTTTTATTTTTGAAGGAGGAGGCGCAAAATCTCTGATTATTTCCGCTCTTGGCAAGCTTTTCTTTGATTTAATAATCGAAAAAGTTCCATAAATGTTACATAACATTCACAGCTGAGAATAGTGGGAGAATTTAAGACTTTTCAGAGTACTATATGATCCCAAAAATTTAACTTATGTTTGCATTTTTTATTTGCTCCAAAATAAAAATGTTATTATATACAACTTTTTTATTAATTACTTTTTAAAAAATGTTTATTTACATATATTAAAGTCCTATGTTTTATTATGATACCATTTGTTTCCCTTCTGATTTACGAATATTAACTGTTTGTTTTCATTTGTGAATATTGTTCTCCATCAAAAGTTAATTCGTTTATCAGAGATTCCCGTACGGTATTTTTTTTTAAAAAAAAAACATAATACATTAATTTTTTCTCTTTTTCGTGACACTCTAAGATATATAAGTAAACTTTTTTAAGACATGATATTCATTAAATTCCCGAAATCGAAATCGCTTGGTTCAAAAATTTTGTTTTGATTTCTACAATACTTAATTTTGAATTCTCGTAATCTTTAAGAACAATAAATAGAAACAGTTTCAATATTAAGTTAAATAATGAATTTATTTAACTTAATATTGAGACTGTTTTAAGGCTCTTTTGTATGGTTATAAATACCATCCGAGAGACTTTTCAACATGGGAACCGTATTCACTAGTAACAAGCATGGAAATACGGAAAACTCCCAAGCATGCATTCTAGCAAATGTGAGATTAGGAACATAAACGAGATATTTAGAATGAATGGAAGATCACATGCAGCATTTTTTTACTACTTCTAGGGGTAATACATAGATGATAATTTTAAAAAATAAAAGAACCATCTGCTTCTTTTTTGACGGAGAAAAAATTCAGGGGCGGAATGCAACATCGCTTATAGATTATTTACATCACGGAGTAAGCAACTTTACAAGGGGAGTTCAAATCAGCGTCAATTAAGTATTCAATTAAATGCAAACGTAGTATTCAAATTTCGAAATAAAAGTTTTATGTAGTCAGAGACCGATATCCTGATTATATACTGCTGGCCACATAAAAGGTAATACCCCGATTTAACAAGCTTTTGGGTCTCACCGAGGAAAATTAATAGACTATAGGGAGGAGGGTTTCGAAGAAATCGAAAGTAACCCGATGATTGAAACTAAGTAACAATGATGACAACCGAAGGGAATGTTAGCACCCACCTTGCTCCCCACTCTGTACGTGATGACAGGTATAGAGCGTGCATGGTAGTAATGGATCGCTGTCACATCAAAAAACATAGGACAACAGATTCAGTCTGTTACGCATCATTCGATAGTACATTCGACGTCGTTTGCAATTGAATGTAACAACCACAAGGCGTCCATTCCTTCGCTTACTCTAACCTCTAAACCAGATGCTTTTGCGCCGCCAAGGATACAAATGGTAGATGGAATGGAATGAGTCTTTATTGGTGAATCAGGATTCTGCCTGCAACACCATGATAGGAGGATTCGAGCCTGGGGATGGGATGGGATGACACAGTGAGAGACTCCTGAACTATTGTGTTATGCGTGCAATACCGGTAGTTTAGTGAAAAAACAGGACCATAATTTGGGATGGTATTGAATTTCATTCCCACATCACTACAGACAGCACTACTCTGACGTAATGGAACAATTGATCCTCAAATATCTTCAGCGCTTGACATCAGTCATATTTCACCAGGATAATGCACGACCACATGCGGCACGCAATGTTCATGAGTTCTTTAGCTATTAGGTTGAAATGTTTCCATTGCCTGCTTGTTCTTCCTATCTATCATTGAAAACCTATAGTCCATGCTTGCACAATAGCTTGCCTGGGATACAGCATCCGTTGCTATATTAGATCAGCTTTGGTAATATGTAAGAAGCTGCATGGACTACTATACTGCAAGGATACAAATGCATACAAATCCTCTTCGATTCTAGGCTGAGTCGTGTGGCAGCGTTTTCAATCAACAATGGCGGCAACATTAACTACTGATTTTGTAATCCATACTTCATAAGAAGTTGTAATTTAAACAATTTATAATTCGTATAACACATTACTTGGCAAATAAATTTTGCTGTGAAATACGTGGTCTTTATTTTGATGTTGGATTTTGGGTGGCTAGAAGTTTAGTTTCACTTCATTATTTGCAGGTGTTTTCAAATTAACGCCGAATAAAAATTCGGCAAACAAGAGGTTGTAATTTCAATAATAAAAATTTATTTATACAGAGAGCGAAAAAAAATATTATTTACCGCTGAAAACCGTCTTAGAGATGGAAGTCATTACTAAACTACCAATGAACTATTAAGCATTATATTACACTATTCACACGATCGAAAAATCATAGAAATCATTGCAATTTATGTAAAAATTACGTAAAATCCGTAGCAGTAAGCAAGGACATAAATAATTTATCTACATTTCTGACAAACATGGATTTGAATTTCAGATTTTAAATTAAGTGCACTAACTTTATTAAGTTTTTGCAAATTCGGGGCTAGTTATTGCTCTATCTTTAACTTTCACAGACAAGTATTAAATCGACTATGATTACTTGCTTAAAATGGATTCCGAATAAGCTCTATGTGGGAACAGAATCCACGAGCTGTAAAACTGAAGGCCAAAATATATGCAAAAACGCAATTTTTAAAACTTATAGAAGAGAGAATTATTTTGCTTAGTTCGAAAATCATTTTCGCGCTCGCGCTCGCATTTTCTTTCCCTACTAAATAAATAGATGTAATGTTTATTTTAAATATTCTGATTTTTTAAGAAATTTAAGATCTACGTTTTTTATAAATAAATTTTTTTTATTTATACTACTATACAAAGTATTATAAATTAGCGAGAAAGAAAGAAAAAAGTGGTTTGTTTATTTATTTGTCGCTTAACGGTCATTTTTTGCACACGAGGGCCAATTAGACAGGGACTCACGACTTAAAGTGGATTCCGAACCACTACAAACATCCATGCCATTCGAACCCACGAACTGTTTAACCGAAGGCAAGAGCGCTAACCATTCGGCTGCCAGCTCGGCAAAAAAGAAAAAGTGGAAATTTACACAATTTTAAAACTAATATTTCCTAGGAAATAAATAAACACTTATAATCTAAAAAATATGAATGAAAAATATACAATATAAAACTATTTCATTATAAATTCAAAATTATAATACAAGCAATTAAATTATCTATATACATGTGTTCTGAATCTTTATAATTTTTACTAATAAAAGAATTTATTTACACTATATCCACATTATAAGTAGTAACTAACAGATACTTTGAAATAAGGATGCATTTTTTGGAAAATTCATTTTGGTTGAAAAATTTATGAATTTTTATTGCGAACTAAATTCAACTTTAACATTACACTTTATAATGTTTCACTCTTCAATAATGACTTTGCATAAAGGACACTTATATATTTTATTAATATTATTTTTAACAATATTTTTTATGAAGCATACTACTTTGCAATTTTTTTAATATACATAGCGATTTTTTTTTTGAGAGTGAGAGAGATTTTTCAGGAATAAGCGCACAAATGTATGAATTCTCGAAAGAAGCACCAAAATTTCTCGAATATTATTCTGATAGACATGCATGAATAAATTGGAAATAACAATTCTGTCTTCTGTTGTTCACCAGATGCGGAATCGAACCTCTAAGCTTTCACTTCTCAAAACGTGATAAATAAAAGCCAACTTTATATGAAAACTAATGACATTAATGTGCACATTCATCTTTTCATGGCTTCATATTAAAATTACACTTTATAGAACAGAGAGGCTCGATTTTAGTTACCAAGAAGCAAATGGAAAAACATACAATGTTTCTGCAAGGATATCAATCGGGCTCAGTACTTGGGAGTAATTAGTGTATTGGTGATCCATGAAGCGTCTTCCCAGAATGCAAAGGTAAGCAATGTGTTTAAATGGCTTACAACAACCGCTTTCTACATGATCGCCTGTTGAGTTAAATGCTTGGAAACTTCCCAAGTTTCTCACTTTTTAACGTTAATTCAGTCCATTGTACACAAAAATTCCTTTCTAGAATAAGCAATAGAACTTTAAAATGGAGATCGCAAAAGGCCTAAATAGTCAGGCAGTCAAATATGTAGCATCAAAAGTAGCACACAATTTAAGAACCATCATGGCCTAATGGTAAGACCATGGCTGTTCAAAGTGGAGGGACTATCAAGTTCGACTCTATCCATGCTGAATCCACACCTCATAAGGTAATAGTTTTATCATCATCCTCTCATTTGATAAGTGAGCATGAGCCACAATCAATTAAAATTATTAGGGAAAGTTGTAATCTAGAGCTGAAACAGTAGTTCAAAAAAGAATTTTAGTTTCTTTCAATAAAACGGTAAAGAATTGGAAAAGGTTTTTGCAATCTAGAAAAATTAAAATCTAAATAACAGTTAAGCTGAACAAACAGTTCAAAGAAACCTTTATATCTTTTTCATCTTCTTATCACTTTTACATAAAAAAGGGCAAAATAATATAAAAACTATCAACAAAATAAAAATTATATACAAGTATCACAAAAAATCTAGATTGTAAAAAGTATAATTTATGTGCTACACTATTATTATAACACTATAAAAAAGAGCAAAATTTGTAGCTTATGATGAAAAAAGAAAGCATTTTACAAGTACCTGTTCCAGAAGCATCACTAGACTAGTCATGATATCCTGTTCTACCATGGCCTCCGACACTAAGTAATCTCCACAAACGGCAATGTTTCTATAAAACATAAGGGAATAATTTACGGCTATAGAGAGTTTATTTAGAACAAAATTAGATTATATAGAATTTTTTTTTAAAAGTCATTTCAAATCATGATTATTGACAGTAATAAAATGAATTCGGTGGTTGGAAGGAGAGAAAATTAAATTTAAAAGAAACAAATTCATAGAAAAAAATCTTAACTATTCAAAACAAGTAAAAATACTTTAAAAAAATGATCAATTTTCTTACATTAGATTCGTTTTATTTTTATTTGAAGTTTATCTTGACTTGTTTATAGTTTTTAAGGCCACTTTCTGGACACGTCAATTAATTTCATCTATACAGTTTAAAGTGGATTACGAATCATATCAAGCCTTAATGACTGATGTGAGCTAGCTTATGATTTAATTATTGATCTACGGAATTACTAAAATGAATACGAGAACGCTAAAACAGTTGCCGGTCCTCCTAATTAAGAGCAGAAAATGAGAATTTAGTAATAATTATATTCATTACAATTTTGGTACATCAGAAAGAAATACAAATAACAAAATGATATTTATTGGATAAATATATTACATTTGAGATAACAAATGGTTAAATCTCTCAAAAATTTGGAGTCAGAGATTTTGAGAAATCAACATCAAAAAAACATTTTTATAAGTGCAATAACAACACTTACACGCCTTGCAAATGAGAAAAATATGAATTAGGGTGAATAGGTGTAACTGCACGTGTACCTTCAATAGGTTCATTGATAGTAATGATTGTCATACGGAGACGAGCCAATCGTTCAGCAAATTATTGATAAATGTTTTTAATTATATGAGAAATCTGATAACTGCGATGGTTAGGACAGCAACATTTCGCAAGGTTCGAATAAAGAGCTGTGCCACAGGCTTTACCACAAAAGAAATGTAAGCAATTTTGTTGTAGTACCAACAATTCATTGTTTAAATTGATCGTACAGCCTTCAAAATTCTTCAAATAATTGAACAGCTCAAGTAAAAATTTGTCCATGAACGTTTTTCTTTCTTTTTTTTTTTTTTTTTTTTTTTGCATACAATAATTAATAAACTGGAACCTGCAGTTAAAGTAGATTTCGAAACACTGCAAAGATACAAGTAGAAGGTTGGATTTGAAGCCCTTAACTGTAGAACCAAAAGCTAAAGCACTAACAAGTCAATAAATGATCCTCTCCTATAATTTCTACGTTGTTTTAATAATTAAGTGATTTCGAAACAAATTTCAACTTTGGTTTTCGAAACGAAAATTTGCATTTAGTAATTTTAGCTGTGAGCAAAACGTATCACACCATTTCAGTATATAATCAGGGAGAAAAGAGAAAAAAATGGTAAAATTGTTTTATGTTATTTGCGAAGAGAGATAAAACGGTAAAATTGTGTTTTGTTATTTAGAATTATTTCTAAAAAACTATATTTCAATTGTCTTAAATGAAACTGTGTTTAACTAGTAAGAAATTGATTTGTAAAGTTGTAACACAGAACTGATTGGACTAATAGTTAAAAGTGACGCATTGAGTAAATTATATATATATATATATATATGATGCGTTCGTATATTTGGTAAAACATATTTAATATTATTGAAAAAACTTAACAATTTTAGCGCAAACAATCTATTTACCATACTAATTCCTCTTAGTTAAAAGAAGAGAAAAAAAGCGAGAATTGAGCGAAAAACATATGCCATATTTTCATAGACTTGAAGGAAACAGGATAGCTCTTTAATCTCTCAATCAAGTGGATATCGAATTGTAAAATGTGAAAAAAAGAAAATAGAGAAATAAGTGAAGTATTTACAAAGAGTTACAGATGCACAAAAAGTTATAAATAATATTACGAGATACAATTATACAAAAGGAGAGAGACATTCTCAGGAAATGAAAGAAGTGCTACTTAAATCATATGGACATTCACCGCTAAATTTTAAACCAAAGCCAACCAGGTACAAATGCAAAAAGTTTTGCTGGATCGACTGGATATTTTTTTTCAATTTATTACAGTGGTACAAAATAAGAATGGTGTCCCCCTAACTAGGCTCTTATTGATGGCAAACGAAAATGTTATGGACTCGTTATCTTCTGTTATAGCTAGAGATAAGTTTTATAATTCTCAGCACAAATTTTTGAAACAGAAAAACAACTGATACGAGATAAAAAAAATAAAAAAAATCTTTTATTAAATACGGAATACAAGTCTTCAATAAATAAACAAAAAAAAATTTTTTTAAATAATTTTAGACAATTTCCGAAAATTTCCTGGAAAAAGATAATCAAAATTGATTTAAGATAATACGGATTTATTTTAAAAACAGTGACACGTGCAGTAACTTTTTATAATAAATCATAAACCGAGTTAATGAGGAAAAAAATTCAAAAAATAACTAAATAAATAAACAGCATGCAATTTGAAACTTTTGCAATAATTGAAAAATGAATTGATTGATTGATGAAACTCAGCATTGTTCAGCAATCAAAAATATCGATAGTAATTTAAAAAAAAAAATTTGCAAGGAATTTTTAAAAGCATGGGAAATGAAACCAAACCTACAGTTAAATTACTCATACTTCAAAAAAGATAGAAAAAATACAGTACTTTCTGGCTTTAGTTTCAAAGAGACTGAAAGCACTTTCACTTCTTCTAGAATCATCAGGGTTTTCTGGACAAATAAAAAATACAAGCGGGATCCTTTTTTTCTACAAATGCACGTTTCCATAAAAAATTGCTTTCCGAAAGTCCGGCGAAACCCGCAAGACTTCCCGAAGTTTTGCGACAGGCCGTGTGCCGCAAGCACTTTATCAGGCACGAACTTAAAAGTCATGAATGTATATATATATATATAAAAGAATGGTACACACAGATCCTGGAAAAAGGCAAGGGAAGAGAGAGACTTGCTTGCTTCTTTTGAGACATTATTTGCCGCACCAGCGGTGCATAAAATCCCGTGGAGAAACGGAAGTTTGTTGATGTATTGCACTGCTGCAGCAGTGTGTCACCCAGGGAAATACACTGCTAATGGATCGCGCTCCAGATCTGCATGGTCGGTGTGGGAAAACGACGGAATAGTAAGATTTTCGACTTTTGCATCTTCGATGTATGTGTTCCGGGCACGCAGCTTGTTTTCTTTCTCCACCCCCGAACTTTTTCTTTCCCTCCTCCAAGCCTGCGGGATTCTTTTCAAAGATATTTGGTCAAATGCAATGGTCGAAATTTTTTTTTCTCCTATCCACATATCTCCTTGATGAGCAAAAAATTTCCACTAGAAAGACCAGAAGGAAGAAGCATGCGGTAGCCACTCAATAAAAAAAAATTAATTTGATTACTTTGTGGAAAGGAAATTTATTTCGATACGCGCTTTGAATTTCGGTATCACATGGCAAACACATGTTGCTTAAAAATTACAAATGTAAGGACAGTGTTACATAGATAAAAAAAATGCAAAGATTTGATAAAAACAATGGCAGTGCAGACATACCGCACTATACTGCCGTTAGACATACATTATAAAACAATGTAAATGCAGTCAAAAATTCCTATTTCTTTAAATATAAACTTTGTTTCTACAATAGTCATTTTAGAAAATAAATAAATAATAAATAGAAAATAAATAAATAAAAAAATAATAACACTACTTTGAGGGAAAATAATATAGTATTTACTGAAAAAATCCTTTTGAAAATTATAGAATCAAGGCACTGAAATATTCACTAGCACTGGTTACTAATCATTCACTTTAGAAAATGATTAATATCTAATTAAATTTTAATAAAAACAACTTTATGAGAACAGCTGCCAAATTATATTCATTTATTAGTTGCTATTACAGGAAAAAATATGAGAAGTTTTTTAACAAAAATAATATACAATTTTCCAGTTAAATTTTTGACTCGTAAAATATTTGTGGAAGATTGTAATCTTATGACGAATATGCAATTTAAAATACAGATTTATTCTTGCACAAGAATATGGAAAACATGAATATCAAAATTAATAAAACGACATAAATTATCCGAAAAATCCGCCTTTTTATACCAATTTTTTGCTCAATTCAATACAAATGAAGAGGCATGGAGTTCTCGGTTATGAATTACGGCATATCATCACACCCTTCTTTTCTATAAAAACTAAGCATAGTTTTGTTAATTGTTGAACGATAATTTGCAGACCAAACGAATTATGAAAAAATATACAATCTATAAACTTTTATGCAAACTATTGCATTTTAACTTCATATAAAAGCTATTTGTATTTAAAAATAAATCATGTATTCATTTAATCTGAGCTATTATTATTAATAATCTATTAGTTTTCATACAAAAAATTGTATAGGGTTATTCAAATTAAATTTCATCAACTCAAAGGACTCTGGAGGCCGTTCTACAAGTCCAAACAGAGAGTACAACAGACACTTCAAAATTTCTAAAATAAAAATAGTTCAAAATATTACCACCAGATATCGCTGCAAAATAACATTTTGTTGCAACTTGTGAAAATTACAGGCACGATAAAAGACGTTGCTCTCGCCCCACAATCAAATGAACATTGCGGAATATCAACATTGGTGGAGAGAGTCTGCCAGTAAAACTGTACTATGCAACGATGAGAATGAAGCGGCAACAATAAGTTTCGCCGTCTGAAGAAACAATGACGTGAGCCGATGTCGAATCGTGCTCTTAGAGACATGATGGTCAAATTTGACAAAGACAATTAGATGTTCTGCTGGGAAGAGGAAGAAAAAGAATCAATAATGCCGTCGTAGAAGGATACTGCTACAGAGGTCGTGGAAATCAGAGAAGCACTAATTTGAAGTTTAGGTGTTTTATTTTTATTTGATAAATTGCGAGAATTGTGTACTTTAATTATTGCTTTCTTTTGTATGTGTGAGACTACTACAAGTCTTCCATTCCTTCCGGATCTAAAGTTGTACTTTTATCCCCATAACTAGTAACATCATCAAGTAGGGATAATATAAACTACACTCACTTCCAAAAGTTAGGCACGGTGAGGAAAATTAGGCTTATTTCCGGAAGCCAATCAGAATTGAAGACGGTGCAAATCGCTGCAGAGGTAGATGGAAGTATGCAAATATGTTAGGTAACAGCCAATTGCGCTTTTAAATCAAGAAATATGCAAAAAAAGGGCAGTCTTATAAGATACCAACTTTATGAAAAGTTACAGAAGTTGATTGTGTAAATGCTGTTAGATGGTGTTAAAATATTTCGTGCAATTTGTTTTCAAGACATTTCGTGTTTCTATTATTTCCAGATGACGAGTAGAAGTTTCTGAGCGCTGGCGTGCTGTGGGGCGCATTGAAGCATTAAACAGCCGATCTCCGATGTTGGCTCTTTTCTTCGGCGTTCATCATTCTGTAATTTCACGTTTATGGAAACAATTCCAAACCACACAGACAGTTGTCCGAAGGGTTATAAACCCAGCGGAAGATCGATATATTGCGATTTTAGCCAAGCGGAATAGAAGAGCGACTTCCACACGTGTGATAACTATGGTTACAGCGTCCATTGGTAAGGTGATATCTGCAGCTACTGTATGCCGAAGATTACATATGAGTTTACTGTACGCCCTGGTACCTCGAGTTAGTGTTTGCCTATCCGTCCAATCAAAAGGGGCACGATTAAAGTGATGCCGGGAACATGTCAATTGCAATGTGTCTGACTGGGGCAAAGTCATGTTTACTGATGAGTCGAGATTTGCTCTGGAGCCAGATGACAAGCGTATTAGGATATGGCGTGAACAAGGAACAGGCAATAAGCCCCAAAACATCACCGAACATGACGCATTCAGAGACGAAAGCATTATGATGTGGACAGGGATTTCATTAGGATACCGTACCGACCTGCACATCTTTAAACGGGGTTCTGTGACAGCTATTCGGTATCGAGATGAAGTCCTAGAACCCATTGTTAGATTGTACGCTGCAGCAATTGCCTCTACTTTTGTTTTAATGAACGATAACGGACGGCCCCATAGAGTTGATATCGTCGATGACTACCTGGAGAGAGAAGGGATTGCGCGTATGCATATTCGCTCGACCTTAATCCAATTGAAAATCGTTGTGATGTTCTCGGTCGTGCTGTATCTTCACGTTTCCCACCTCCAGCCACTCTTATTGAGCTGGAAACTGCTCTACAAGAATGGCTATTGCTTAATTCTGCGGGGGTTGACCACCTAATTGAAGGCATGGTCACAAGGTGTAAACTTTGAATACAGATGAGAGGGGGTCATATACCCTATTAATGTCCTTTTTTTAAATTTTATGCTGTTTATTTTTATTTTATAAATAATTCTGTTTAAATTTCCAGTATGTGATTATCTGACAACTTACATAAATTTAATAGTTTTCATTTCTGTATAAAATAATTGAGAACGCGCGCGCACACACATATAAATATACTTGTTTGGGCTAGCAGCACGGCCTCCAGGACATTTTGAGTGGCTGAAGTTTAATTTTGATATACATATAACCTTGTGTACTTCAATTTCCTACATGTTATTAATATTTCAATATAAATTATGTATTCTTCCTTTGAACTATGAAAATTAATATTCTAATATATAAATCTTATTTTTTTATTTACGCTTTAATTTTTTGTTGCATTACTCTTAAGTGATAGAAACAAACACACACAATCATTTTATCCAAATTCCCCCCCCCCTTCATTCTCTACTTTCAGCTACTTAATTTTATAATGTGAACTTAAAGAACTGTCTTTTTTAGAAGAAAAATACTAATATTTGGATTATTATTTTAAAATTTTTAAATAATATTTATAATATATTATTTTTAATTTGTTGAATACACTAAATTTTAATTCTTAACATTTTATAATTATTAATTTTTTCATTATAATAATTTATTTTAACTAATTTACTTAAAAATACAGTAGCTTTTGTAAAAGGGAAAACTAACAATTTTTTGAGTTGAGTGGAAAACTTAGTCCAGGAATGCATAAAAATGAGTTTTTTTGTAGTCACAGCTTTAGATGGTAAAAATCAAACACATTTCAAAGGCAATTAACATTTTATTTATGTGATTTTATGGTGGAAACCGCATTGGATTCAATCACAATTAAGCTTGAGATCAACTTCTAATTTCCCACATAAACTGAAAAAAAATTCCAATTAAAAAACGGATTTATAAATAAGCTCATGTATCATACATACATAATATTGAATGACAAAGTCATCTTTTACAACAAACTTATAAAGAATTAACTGAGTAGATTCTTATTTAGTAAAATGACCTGTTCAACATTCAGACTACAATGCAATGCTGTGAAACAAATTTTATTGTCAAAAATTATTTATTCACCTACTGTAAAGTGTTTGAAATCAATATAAATTTGGTAAGATGCGGATAGACATCCGATGAATGCTTTAATTCTCTAGTAATTAAAAATACTTAATATTATATCCCAAAAAGGCTCAGCAGAATGTTTCTCTCCTTAAACAATCAAAATCATCCTCTTATCTATCTATTCAATGAAGAATAGTATTTATCTGCTTCATATGCATCATAAAGTAAAAAGCATTTTATTTACAATTATGATATCAGAAAGTTAAAAAATAGAAAATAGACTACAGGAAGTACTGAAACATTAGAAAATATTTTTGAATTTAATTTTAAAATTAGCAATATTGCAATTGAAAATCAATAATTGTTAATTATGTTATGAGGTGCACTAAGTAAATAAATAATAAAAAATTAACAAAACCACTGTAAAACATATACATATTTCATGCTTTAATCAAAATATTATTTATGTAAATTTATGAAATTTGCAAAAATAGATATAAAAATGCAATAAATAAATTCTAACAAATTTTCCACATTTACATAAGCACATAGGGAACAATTATTTTCAGGTCTTTTTTAATAGTGATTATGTTTAATTTCTAAAATGCTTATTATGCATACATACAACATGGAAAAAAAAAAACTACAGTAAAAATAATTTTTAATAAGATTATTTTGTGTTTCCTAAAGTTGGAGACTATATAAATTTAAAAGTTTAGTTTATAAGACTCTACTGTGTGCCACTCTCCAGTGTACAGTGGAATAAACTTCACTAAATGTTATAAGATCCATGGAGATTAAACATTAACTGATGCAAAATGAATTTTTAGGTGTTTATAATGTAGAAAAAAAAAATTTATTTGAATACAATTAAAAATGTAATATATTACTAAAAAAATGGATCATACAAAAGTGAAATTGATTCATATTTCGGTGAATACATGCATTTAAGTATTCAATGGAAGGTCAAATTTTTGGAAAATTTCTTGAGAATATGGCAAGTGTATATTCTATGTATGAGAATGACACTAAGACACAACATGAATGAAGCAAGTACTTTCTTTAAATATTAATATTTAGAAATAAATTTTGTTTCACTCAATTTGTCACACACACATGATTTATTCTTCATGAATTAGCTCATGTCTAATGCATTTTCGGTCTGATTATATGAAAGTTCATTGCATATACTTTTTAATTGTTCATGTTTTGTATTTATCCTCGAATAACTTACCTGGCATTATTTTAGCAGTTTCTTTCCATTGTCTTCAAGAAATGGGGATAAATATGATACCAAAAATAAAGTCAAAGATAGTTGTAATTATTAAACATTTAGCATTAAGAAAAAATTACTTATCTATATACGAGAAAAATTTTAATAGCTTATCTAGCAAGATTTGCTGAAGTTGAATGCAACAAAAGGAAAGACATTAATCTAACTGAGTCTTTAATGCATTGTTACAAATCATATGAGAAATGAATAGCAATCAATCAAGTGGGTATCGTCAAAAAATTGTAGATTACGTAAACTAATTTGCATGAAGCACTTACATAATAAAATTTCAGAGAAATGAAACATAATTTGTTAGCACCAATGTTATTTCATCAATCATTAAAAAAATTGTGTTGCTATAGGAACTGAAAAACAGTAGATAGTGCACAAAACAGATTTTTGACACATACATATTTTTTTTATATAAAATATACATTGGTAATAAGGAAAAAGGTAAACAGATAAAAAAAAAATTTACTTAACATAAACTTACTTCAAACTTCCAGTCACAGCATGTCGAACACTTATGCATTTATCAATCAAAAGTGGAGCAGCAACTCTGATGACTTTTTTCTCAATCAAGTCTGATGTAAAAGTTTTATTGCTAGCCATATTAGCTAGTATCACAGCACCTGTTTCCCTATCTTCTGCACATGAGCTTTTCAACTACAAAGAAAAATAACAAAAAGAAATTACTGGACAAATTCTAATTAATTTCCTTGCACAAATTTATAATCTCAGTAAATTGTTTCTCATCAAATTATATACCTTGAAATTAATACTATAATTCAATAATTTATTTGATTGCAATTCGATAAAAGATTTCAAATTAAGGCCATAATATTCATAAATTTGTCTTTCCAATTAAACTTTTTATTTATCCTTTTTATCACAGTTATTTTTTTTCTGAATAAGCGATATAAAATATAGGTACTTAAAAATACTTCCTCTTAAGTTATTTTATTACTATAAACAAACTTTTAAAATACATAACAGATTCCATTATATGATAGTATATAACATTTACATCAAGCTAAAAATTTTACAAACAAAGAAAAAATTTTTTTGAAAAAATTAATTAATTAGAAATTAAAAAAATTTATAGAACCTGTAATTTCAAATATTAACGTTAGTAAGAATTATGATTTTATGGTAAAAAATTAATTAAAAATCAGAAATAAACCTATTAGTATTCCTTACTATCTGTAGCTGAAATATTGAAAAATTCATTGAAAAACTATTGATATTAGTCTTAAATTTGCAACATCAATTCTTTTAAATTATTATTATTATTTATCCTAAAAGAGTCACACTTTGTAGAAGAATTATTGATTTGAAAGAAAAAATACTATATACCATACATATTTAACTTCCTTAACTAAGCTGATTTAATCCCTATATGTAAAAATTGCTCTATTCTAAATTTAGTATATTTAATAAAAAAAATAAATAAATAAAAATAATAATGTGATTTAAATATAGCTAATTAAAATTATTTTGTCAATACAGAATATTCTTTCTAATATTTCTAAAAAATATAAATAATTTTATTTATCAACTATTATTAATCAGAAGGAAAAAATTAAAAGCAAAAAATTTCCAACTTAAAAAGATGAAACATTTGAAACTAAAATATTAAGTAAAAAAAATTTATCATAAAAATTACATTTATATATTAAAGTATACAACTGCTCAAAATTAAGAAAATGTGAACACTTAATAAATTTTTGTAACAGTGAATGAAATAACAGCCTTAAACTCCTTAAAAAAACAAAAACAACTGCTTTAAAAAAAGTCATAAATCTTAAGCGTTGTATATATAAGCAAATATATATGTGAAGGAGAGCAGCTAATACAAGAACCAGATATATGGCAAAAGTTATGTTTCATTTTATCGCACAGTATCCAAAAATCTTGTGTTTCTCTTTGCAGAAGCAATTGTTTGAATTCAAAAACTTATTCTAAATATTGTCAACCTTCAAAATTTAGATGATGTAATAAGCTGATAAATCTTTAGGGGATGAGAAGCAGACAAATCTTGAGTTTAAATCTGAGCAGAAATCAATAAGCAAAATCCAGTATCAAGTATGACAAAACTTTAATATAACTGAATTAATGATGAGGAAAACTACAAACTATCCAATATCCACGATAGTCAAAAAAAGATTACAGTTCAAACATAGCAGAGTTTTGTGAAAGAAGATTGCGTATTAGAGTTAACGTTTGTGTCCCAAATTTCAGTAAAAAGGTCTCCTTAAGCCCGGTGCATTACCACAGACCATCCCTTTACTTCAGAGATTGGAACACAAAACAATTAATGATTATTTCTTCACTGATGGATTCCAGGTTAACCTAACTACTGAATATCAATACATGTTTATAAGAGAACATCTCAAGGAATAAATCTCCAATTTCATGTCTTAAGAGACTTTGATTGTCTTCATGTCATAAACATCATGCCTCTTTATGTCTTAAGAGGCAGTGGGATAGAAGTATAATCATAGGAATATGTATCTTTTTCTGGAGATGTTGTCATGATTTTATTTAAATAGTCAACAGTATGCATTCATAAAATGTATTGATCTAATCAGCAATTTTAAACAAAGTAACTTTCAATAAAGTAAAAATTTTCACTGGGTAAATTGCAAACCTCTAGACCATTAAGAGATATTTATAATGTTTTGGTGAAAACAACTACAATTTTTTCTGAGATCCATTGAGTGCCTAAAGATAGTGTTGATAAATGAGGATTGTCACAAAAAATCCCTTAACACTTGAAAGTTTGCAGTGTCAGAAAGTCTGGAAAATTCTTACTTTAAAGTAGAAACAAATCGGTTTTTGTATGTGTGCATAGAAATTTTTGAATGAACAATAGTCTTATAAACAAGAAAGTAATTCAAAAGGGATAATCTTTTAATCAAGTTACGTAGAATTCTTGAAAAAAAAAAAAAAAAAAAAAAAAAAAGTAGACAGCTTATTACAACTTCCTAATATAGTCATTTATTTGAAGATTAAAATGTCTCTAAAAAGTATTCACATATAATATTTCCAGAGATCTGCAGATTCATACAGCTCTAAAAAATTGAAGTAGATTAAGTCCTTCTCATATTCCTGACAGTCTAAGATACAATGCTAATATGACTTTCCATTTTGGTAATAATACAACAAGAAAATCTTGACTAACTAGCTTAAAATAAATAATAAAATTAAAGCAACCAAAAAGCCTACAAAAAAGATTATTTTAATTAATGTCCAATTCACATTCACTGCAGTGCTTATCCACTTACTGAAAGAAGATATAAGCCATATTCATCCAAAGAACCTTACCAAAGTGACTAAAATAAGAGGACACAAATACGAAGCATATCTCCAAGAAGAAAGCCACAACCAAAAATATTCTGTTCAGTATATTCGTCTCCAATTGAAGATATAAATTCTGCTTAAAGTAATTTCAATCAGCTATCAAAAATTATTCTTCTTTTTACATAATCATAGAATTCAATACACACAATCAAATTTGGAGATATAACAACATTAATAAAAGTGAGTAGGAACTTAAAGACTTTGTCACATAGAATAACCTTAATGTTGTGAATACAGAAGATGTGTAACCAACTTTTATAGGACCAAATGACATTAGATAGTGAAACTTAGCACTCAATAATGATAAAGCATGAACAACCCTCTTGTTCTAGAACATAGAGAATGATTTCACAGATCATAATTACACCTTAAAGCATGGAATGCAAGGTACCAAAAAAGTACTTGATTCATACTTAGAGAATACATGTGATGTGAAATTTGCAACAGCAAAGCAATGTTGGATAAGGCAAAAGCTTTTAGTGTCAAGACAAAATGTCTATACCACTGTAGAAGAAGAAAAAAAAAATGTGTGAGGGTGCGATGGTGGCCCACCCCCTGTGGTGCTCCCGGGGCAACCCCTCCGCGGCTAAGAGGTTGCTGTGTCTGGCCGGTTCCTTGGTATCAGGGAACAATAGATAAACAGACTCTGTTGCAATTGGAACTGTCTACAATCTGCCATTGGACAAAAAGAAAAAAAATGAAAGAAGTATAGAATTTTAAAATTTTACTTGGACGATATTTTATTTTGAAAATTTGTAATTTGGAATAATAATTTGTATAAGTTTGTTGAAATTTATAAGGGTTTTCTTTTATGTTTTATTCATTTGTGATGTGCTCAAATCACAGAAAGATTATGTTGGTGTCATTTTGCTATTAATTTTTTCTTTATTTTTTCTTATGTCTGCTCTTGGCAACAGACATAAAAATATTATTCCACAGTCAATAACAATCGTCAAAACCTCATTTCATCGTTTTGATATTTTACATCAACACCTCAGATATGTTAGTGCAACATATACTAGGATATTAACAGAATAAAAGAATAAGTTAAAATAATATCAACATTGTTAAAATAATTGCTAACCATTTTCTATGTGAAATGTTATATGTTGAATATATAATCTATTACTTAATGTTTACTTTATGTAAAGGCTTTGTTGTGTTCAGTGTAAAATTGGGTCTCCCTTGGTTCTGCAATAGAATTTAATTTCTGGTATCTTTAGTACTTAAATTAGCTTTTGTGTAGCGACAGTGGTCATCTTGTTAGTCATGCGTAGCCGTCAAAAAATCAAGTGGTATCCAATTAAAAACTTTTACTCCATGTTTAACATTTAATTTTAAGAGATTACGATTTTTATTTATTTACAAACGCTGCTAATGAATGTAACGCATAATTTAATCCTATTTCCATAGTTCATTCATAAGATTTATGCATAAATGAGAACTTCTTTAAAAATTGATAAAATTCTATTTATTTATTTAAAAAGAATATGAAAATAATTTCATTGTGATAGAACTCATAGTAACAATTTCTTATAAATAATTTCGTAGAAAATGTTTTGAAATTGCATTCTTTATATATTTAAAACAAAATGAATCTAAGACACGTGTATTCAAATTACACGTGTTTACCTTTTCAACGACACTGTCTATATCGCCTACAGGAAACATTTCTTCCAACATTACATCGCATTCTTTAATAGAAGGAATACCAACGGGATCTTTTGCTTTCGTACGATATTTTTTATTCTTTAATTTACTCATTTTGTAAAAGAAAAAATTACTTGAACAGATTGAACCATGCGTTAATATCAATCAACTAGAAACAACAAACAATCAATCAATCAATCAAAACACTGATTTTATTTTGATGCCAATTTTAATTTTATAATTATGATGTACATTTTTGTAAAATCAGAAAATTACAAGTGAAATTTTTTTCTCAAATTTAACTTTACACTGCGCCCTACAAATCAATAAATAAAAGCATAAAAAATTTGATACTAAAAATTCTCAGCAATACTAAATTTTTTTTATTTAAATTAAATTAATAAAATTAGGTTAACGATGAGGAAGTAAATGATGTTAGTATACTGGTTCCCAAAAGTTAAGGAACAACCGATTTTTGTGCCTAATATGTTAATGTATGAATGTAGAAATACCAAATTTCAATGATATGTTCATAAAATCGATATGCATTTTTTGAAACATGTAAGTTTACATAAGAAAAAGGCATAAAAGATTTAGAACAACAAAAAAAAAGCAATTTCGCTGGTAAAGCCAAATTTTATATAAAAAAGATAATAATAATAAAGCATAATAGCCGTTTCATGTAGTAAAATGTCATAGAAAAATAACAAAAAGGAATTTTTATAAAGGATATGCCCACCCCAATCTTGAATGTACTGGCTGCATCGACTTTCATTGCTGTCGATTTAATTGTGAGGTTCCGAAATGGGGATCTGAAGACTAGACACGGAGTTGGCTATTTTGCAATTTTTCTATAGACCTTAGAAGAGGACTAAAAGCAGTAACCTGTGTACCAAGATAGTCCCAGTGACGCTCTAAAGAATTCAAATTTGTTGATTGAGCCATTTCATTCACTCCAAACCAAGAATTCTAAGATATTTCTCAATAACTGTGGCGCGAGGTTAAGTGTTATCATCCATCAAAATGAAATCATTGCCGATTGCACCAGTATATGGGTGGATACATAGATCAAGGATCTCACGCACTCCCTCCCTGATACACATGCAATTTAGTATGACAACCGAATAAGGTCCCCGCCTAAAGTTAAAACAAATCGAATAAGAAGAATAAATCGCTTAAGTTGAATAAATCTCTAAGTTTAAAAAGAAGGTAGAATATGGATACATCACAGAACTAAAAATTACGCAACTGTGTTTTTTATTTTATTTGAATAGCCATTTAAACAATGAAAGTTTAAAATTTCAATTTAATTTCAATGTGTTCAAAGAATTCAATATCAAAATAATTCAATAATTAACTGCATCTTGGTACAGTATGCTTTTGATAGAAATGTCTTGGCTGTCAAATTCAATTAAGAAGAAAAAATTTACTAATTAAAAAAGGTAGTAATAAAATTCATTGATTTAAAAATTGTAAACGTAATTAGATTTTTAAGTTAAATCTCTTGATGCTTTTGTTTGAACAAATTGTTCTTAAAACTATTAGGATAATTGGTTGTGTATACAGAACATTATTATCAGTTTAAATTTTTGATTTCTGAATAAACTTCTTACGAGCATTTTCTTCGAAAACAATGAAATGTTTCTTCCATTATGTAAACATAAGAGAATAATTACCATTATTTTCAAAGAATTTGGAAAATTTATTTTAAAATATTTTTGAAAAGGGAAAAAAACTGTTTTTTTGCTTGAATTCGTTTGCTTTAGATCAGGATTGGCGAACCAATGGCATGCGTGCCACATGTGACACGTTTGAAAATTTTGATGGCACGCGCAAAAATAAAATTATTTTTTATAAGTTATCCCTTTTGACAGGAGTGAATTAAAAATTATTAATCTACACTTAATTTACAATTTATGATATAAATTTGTAGTATCAAATACCTGTCTTGTGGTATGTTAATTAGAATCGTCAAATTATACATTTTATTATTAAAATATCGCATGAATTCTCTCGAAGTATAAAAAGATGCGCATTAGATAAAAATGCTTGCGTATCTAGTTTTGCTTTCTAATGTTATTGCATATTGTTATGTCGCAACACTCAAATCAGACGACGGAGTGCATTATTCCTCTTCAGTAAACCGTCGGCTTTGAAACTTCAGTGACTAGTTAAAAAATATAACCGTTTATTGAAATAGATATAGTGTTATTCTTAGGTAAATATTTTTACATATTATTTCATATTTTATATTCTACATTCATTTGCAAGAACATATTGCGTCACGACTGAAGTTTTAACCTGTAGCAACTTTGAGGTATTAAAAGTTAGTAAACTTATAACTTATTTTGCCTATTTTTGAACAATAAAGTATTTTAATATGAAACATGTAGTAGCAGAAGATTTCAAGTTTGATGGTTTGATAGATACGGTATGATTGAAAAGGACAGTAAAGCAATTTATATTTTATGTTCTAAAACTGTAGTCTGTAGAGCATCTTTAGTAAATCGGCATTATGAAACTAACCATAAATTTCTTCTCGATCGAAGTATGGAAAAGCAAAAGGAGTATAAATCACATACTTTAAAAATGATCAAACTACTTTTTTAATGAAATATATTGGAACTCAATCAAACACCACTGCTACTAGTTATCAAGCTTAAAAAACTATTGCTTAATATGTGAAACCTTTTAATAAAGGCGAATTTTTAAAGGACGCTTGGCTGCAATGTACGCAATACTTATTCGATGATTTCGAAAACAAAGAAACAAATTTCTTTCCCAAAGCATTATTTGATTGCTGAGTTACTTATTGGTAAATTATATATATATATATATATATATTGTTACAAAGGATAAATTTTTTAATCTTTAGACACCAATCTTCTGTTTCTTGTATATATTAGGAAACAGCTTTAAATTAATATACTTGTTTCATTATGCAGGGAAATTCAATTTATTTAAATCAAATGTGTAAGTATCAAAAAATGAATTTAAGAATTAGCTTACTAAATTTTATTTATATACAGTACAAAAAAATCTCAGTGGATAAGCATTTCAAATGATAGTCTTATTTGTCTATAACTTACTGAGTTTTCCTACACTTTAGAATGGACGAAAGGCCAAAAGTTATTAACAAAAATATTCAAAGTATGGCTTGCCATCATATAGAATTGTATCTTGAGGAATACATGTGTTGAAAATTGAAAGACTTGGATTTTTGTTGCCGAATTAAAAGCAAGTGCAAATTTATAGAAACTACAAACCATATGCAAGTGGTTATATTTTAGCTACAATCATGGTTTCATTTTTATTCCAGGGGCATGGAAATAAAGACGTAGTTTTATAATGATCCTGTTGCCTTTATAAATTCTTCATTCATTATTTATTGATTCAGTAAGTCCTTGCCTACTTGTAATGTTTTAAAAATGCAGTACTCATTTAAATAAGTAAATTGCTTGAATAGCATAATCCTAATTTTCAACTGAATAGCAAATTAAATTATTATTTATTGATTAGTGAGATTAAAAAACATTTATTAAACACAATTATTTATAACTAAAAAAAGTTATGTAGGTTATGTAGCGTTGATATGAAAAAAAGGTGGTTTTTTTCCATTAAAATTAGTTGTTTTTTACATTTTTCATATTGCTCATGTATTTTTTAAGTAATTGCATATAGTCACTACAATAATTCTGAGTAATTCAGAAATAATGTCATCCATTTTTAAAAAACTGAATACTATAATTTTTTAAATGTTTTCCCTAAATTATCATTCATAACGTAAAATATATAAAAATTTTAATTCTCTCTCTCTCTCTCTTATTTTATAATGATTTTTTTTCTATATTTTTCACAACTTTTATCAAATAAGTAGTGCAAACTTATATGCTTTGATTCTTCTATCTAAACTACTTAAATGGAAATGAGCAGTCAACATGTTTGATCAAAAATATGTTTTTAAAAGATAAGAATGGTGAGGCTTATATAAAAATGATTAGGTTTGAACATCCTCATCAGCAAATACTAATGGTTACATTTAAAAGCGAGTATGATTGTATAGAAAATATTGTATTTAATGGATCATAGCTAAAGAATGATAGATTATTAAAACTTGCTCTGTATTTAAACTGGTGCTGGTTTTGGTATTACTGTAGAAATTTTGTTCTAAATTATATCTGAATAATTAAAATCTAAAGTTTTATTTTTGTAGTTAATGAATTATATTGAAAATGATAAACTCTGAAGATAAGAATAATTTCTTTTACGTTTTCAGCAGAAATTAGCAACGTGTGTAAAAGATTTCTTTTTTAAATAATATAAAATATTTCTGATGCAGTTTCAGTGTCAATATGTCTAAAAATAAATTAATATAAGTTATATAAAAACTAATTATTTATTAAAGATTTTATTAATGATAATTTTACATTTCTTTAATAATATAATATATAGTATCCCATATTTAATGTTAATACTTGAAGAATGCAAAAGTGTTTATTTTGTTCTAAGTAGCTGTCACATTAAATGAACTCTGACTTAGCACATTATATAACTTGTAAATATAATCTAGATATATCATATTTAACACTTATACCAACTTTTCACCCAATCAAAGTACAACATTTTCATAGTAATCTAACACTATTTATGTTGGGCATTAATTAGTAACCATTTCTTGAATGGTGCTAAGTACTTACATTTGTAACTCTTAAGTGATTCACATAAATTTTAGTTTATTTCCATCTTGTATTGACTGAACTTTGAATTGCACATACTATTTCTATTTAGTAAAGAATAATAAATCAATAAGATTTGTTTCGTATTCAAACTCATACTAATTATTTATTATTATAAATCACTATAAAACCTCTATAAATTACTCTGAAATATTCAAAATAACTATCAAATACCTGAAGCTATATTTATCATTAATTTTGAATTATTATTTCCGTTGAAGATTATAAGCAAATATCGAATAGCTTGTTTTACATTTCCAACAGAAATTTGAAGTTGGTGTAAATAATTCCTTTCCAAACTGTATGAAATGTTTCTGTTATGGCATGGGTCTCAGTATTCTATGCAAAAAATACATCAATAGATCAGTTATATAATTTATATTATTATGATTAATTATTACTTAAAGGTATCACTAATGGTAGTTTTGTATCTTGCTGGTAACATATCATAAAGTTTTATATCCTATTGAAATTGTTTACATGAAAAATCGCCCATTTTTAATTTTTTACGATTAGTTATACAATATTACAGTGTTTCTCAAACTTTTAGTATTCACGGCCCAATTTTCAATCATAATTTTCATCGGCAGTGGGGTGGGGGACCCCACCGCATAAAATGAAATGTAAACAATATTAATGTATTTTGAGTATTTTAACGCTAAACCTATACAACAACCTTAATTTTAAACTTTACAAATTACCAGGAATGCAGAAATTTATTGACATTTTGCAACATCGATCCTCAGCATTGAAAAAACAAGAATTCTATGCCTTTTTTATTGCTCTTGCGTCCCGCCATATCGGGCATTTTCACGGTTCCACGAGAAGTTTCGATTTTTCTGGAATTTGTCTTGTCAGCTTAAAAATTAAGTTAAAAGCGTGTGCAAATGTGAACAAATGTTTTCTCATAGGGAGAATCAGAAAGTTCTACGACGCCAATTTCAATTCCAGATAATCTCATTGGAGTCGATCTTTCTATCGCTATTGAATCTATTCTGAATGCGTATATTATATATATTTTCGTGTAATTGCAATTCACCGTATTAAATATTCACGGCAGCAGACTTATGCAGAATCATGGATAAATTTTTAAGCGGGCGTAAGCGAGCATTAGACAATAGACAAGCATCAATAAGTACACAGACGAGCGTGGTTTCGAAAATAAAACCAAGAAAATATTCTCAAGAATACTTAAATTTTGGGCTCACTAATGCTGAAGTAAATGAAGAAAAAAGGCCCCTGTATATCATTTGCTCAAAAATGTTGGAGGCAGACAGCATGAAACCTAATAAACTTAAACGACATTTGGAAACGCTTCATAGTGAGTACGTAAACAAACCCAGAGAATTCTTCGAATGAAAATTACAATCATATGAAAAGCAAAAATCATTGTTTAAAAATACTTTGCCTGTGAATGAAAAAGCCTTACTTTCCTCTTACAAAGTTTCATATAAAATAGTCAGATGTAAAAAGCCTCACACCATTGGTGAAAAGCTTATTTTACCAACAGCAATTGATATAGTAGAAATTATGTTTGGAGATAATTTTGCAAAACAATTGCAGTCTATACTTCTTTCAAATGATACTGTTGGCCATGGAATTGCTGATACAGCTGAAGATGTAGAGTGTCAACTTTTGTCGAAGTTGCTTGACAAATTGTTTTCAATACAACTCGATGAGGCAGCAGATAGTAATAAAGATGCTCATTTCATTGCCTATGTTAGATTTTGTGATGATCTGTCAGTAGTAGAAGAATTACTTTTCAGCAAACCAATAGAGCTCAAAGCAATAGCACTCGAATTATTTGCTATATTTAATGATCTTATGAACGAGGCAAACATAGAATGGAAAAATTGCGTTGGAATATGCACCGATGGTGCTCGTTCTATGTCCATAATATTCCAAAGTATTGAAGCACTTGAGTAACAAAAATCGCCACAGTGCGTCTAGACACATTGGATGATCCACAGAGAAGCTTTGGCTTCCAAAGAAATGAGTCCTAATTTGAATATCGTATTAACTATGGTTGTAACCGTTGTAAATTATATAAAAATGAGACCCCTGAAATCAAGAATCTTTTCCGCACTTTGTAAAGACATAGGTGCAGTACATTCAGCGTTACTATTTTATTGCGAGACAAGATGGTTATCACCAGGGAAATTTTTACAACGTGTTTATGAATTAAGGGAAGAAATCGCCGTTTTCCTGGAAGAGAAAAACAGACCGGAAGCTGAGAATTTTCACGATAGTTTATTTGTGATGAAATTGAGCTACATGATCGACATATTTGAGAAATTAAATAATTTGAATCTTCAACTGCAAGGAGCACATACACATATATTGGATACGAGTGATAAAGTTAATGCTTTTTGTAGGAAATTGGAATTGTGGAGCAGAAATTTAAAGCAAAAAAACTTAACAACGTTTGCAAATTTGAATGATTGTATTAAAACTTACAAGACTGAAGAACAACTTGTAAAAGTTGTTTTTATAATCATTGGAAATCATTTAGCAATGCTAGCAAAGAATTTTAAAAAGTACTTTCTTGCTGATGACAAACTGACATCCAGTTGCAAGTGGGTGAGTGATCCATTTCAAAATACTCCCGAAGGACTCTTAATTGAAGAGGAAGAAACCTTCATAGACTTTACGGGAAGTGGCGAAACCAAAAGACAATCGAATAATAAATCACTCCTTGAATTTTGGGCAGAAGTGGATGATGAGTTTTCTGCACTAAAAACAAGGACATTTCGCATTCTACTAACATTTTCAACATCTTACCTTCGTGAAACTGGATTTTCTGCCGTGGCTTCTTTGAAGACAAAATATAAATCTCAGCTAAATATAGAAAAAGAACTGAGAGTGTCTATTTCTAATATTAAACCCTACTTCAAAAAACTGTGCTTTGAAAGACAGGCCCAAGGAAGTCACTAATAATAATTAAATTTGTTTTTAATATAGTAAGTTGTTTTAATTTAATAAGTTTTATTAATTATGTCGAAAACATTTTGTTTTGTACGTGTGTTCTTTCTTTTTCAGTCACTTAATCAATTTTTTAAAATAACATTTTCTCTCGGATATTCTCGCCCCCCCCCCCATCAGTGTGCTCGTCGCCCCCACAGGTTGAGAATCACTGCAATATTGGCTCAACACATCATGGAGTTTGTAACTCATTAATTATGACCGTTTCCAGAATAGTGCTAAATTGTTTATAAAAATTTTCCTCATAGAATGTTTTTCTTTCAGCTGTTCATTTTAATATTTTTTACAGTTACAAATGTTCTTAAAATGAACAGTTAAGGTAAACAAATATTAAATTATTTTATTATGAGACCAAATGCTTCTAGTTGAAAGAGGCAACTATTAATGTCATATCCAAAAAACAATTTTAATCTTGAAATTTTTAAAATTAAAAAAGTATTATTGTTCTAATAACTTTCTATCTAATAAGTTTCATACATCTAACAAGTTTTTATTGTTAAATTCTTAGGTGTTGCTTTAGTCTTGATAAGGGTTCAGCAATACAGAAACGTAATATGTAATTTACTTTTAATATCTATATGATAAATATACCATATATTCACAGTTGATAAGTAAATATTCACTTTTTACTTCACTTCTCTTACTTTTATGCACCATAATGTGATTTTCATCATGAAAGAATAATTTGTAAATTTTGCTAAAATTTTAAGTATTGCTTAAAAGAATAACAAACCTGTCACTTGTGTTTACTTTTCAAAATGGAATGGAAAACAATAATTTTCAAGGATGACAATTATTTTACTCATGTAAGATGCAACGATACAGGTTTAAATGAAAAAAATTCGTATTTATTGTAACAATTTAAAACAGCTTCCTTCTAATTTAGTAATTCAAAATAAAATCCTTTGTTATCATTATGAGCTACATATAATGTAGACAAACCTGTAACCCAAGATAGAACCTATCTTGGCTGCCTGAATTGGACCAATTTCGGTAGCCAAGATTGGTCTTTTCTTGGTTGCCTAAATTGGACCAAATTTGGTAACCAAGCTTGGTTTTATCTTGGCAGCCCAGATAGGTCCAATGTAAATTGCCAGGTTTGGTCCGATCTAGGTAACCCACATTGGTTCTATATAACGAAATGTAGACTATTCAGGATTGGCCCGATATAGACCGCCAATACTGGTCTTAGACAAAGCCACGATTAGCCAATATAGTGTCAAGCTATTTTGCTACTTGGGATGGTAAACCACCAAATACAGCGCGTTACACTAATTCTGTAAAATGTTTATAAATGGATTTGTAGAGGAGTGTTATATATACCAGGTAATAAATATGGTTTTACGGAATATGATCTGGAAAAATCTTCAGAAGACAATTCTTGATAGGGAGTATAGAAACTAATCAAAACATATCACGTACATAATTTCTAAAATGAGTAATAAAAAACTAAAAATACGAGAGTAATATTTTTAAATCACAAAAAAGAAAGAAATACAATGCAAATATTAAAGATGTAACATGATCATTTTACTATACTTTCAGTGGTAACACGAATTTACTAGATTGGTGATCTTCAACTGCCACTATAGTTGAGGTACAGAATAGATGCCTTCGAATTAAACATAAATTATTGCGTTCTGTTTTATGTATGATTTTGTAACTGTTCTTTTGTTGTTCTGTGATATTGAGTATAGTGAAATGAATAATTTTCAGAGCTTGATAATGTTTATTTTATTTAAAAAAGCAGTAACAAACTAAAAAAGATTTTCAGTAAAATAACAAAGATTTTCAGAATGAAAAGTCTGTTTTAGCCCCAAAAACTGTTGAGCAATGGGAGTAGCACTTTTGCCTTCATCATGCGCAATACGTGAGGTTGGATGTTTGGATTGTTTTAAGAATTTTCTCCTTTCTGACTCGTAAATACTCTGAGTTGAAAATTTTAACTAGAGATGAGGCAAATTACGTGGTGGATATTAAAATGCTTTAAAACAGACTTATAACCCGTTCGCAAAGGACTTTTAAAGGCATTTAAGTTCTCATTCGATTTTTTTTTTCTTTTTCGATTGCAACTTGTGATTTAAATAAATCGGAACTGATTTGACGTAAAACAGGAAAGCAAAATTTGAAAAAAACAATGAAACAGAGTTATTCATAAATAAAGTATTAAAAAGTTATTTAAGATTAGAGAAGAAATAGATATGCCAACGTCAGTCTTTGGTCTCGTATTCATCATTTTAAACATCGTAAACTTCATTTTGGTCTCTAAATGTTTAAAAACATACTCAAATTTAAAATATTCAAAAATTTCCTACAATTTTTTATATAAATAAACAATACTAAAAATTTAGAGCCGAAATCACTATTTCTCAAATCACTTTCGAATGTAAGACCGAGGGAACGCTTTTTTCAGCACTATGTTTAAGTTAATTAGATTTAACTTTAAATAGGTTTAAAAAGTGGAGTGCGAACAGGGTATGAGACTGTAAGATTGTCCACAACGCCGCATCAAGAAACTCCTATAATGAATGTGATGTGGGGAGAAAGATGCCAATTGAAGTGTCGACCTCATCATATAACAGAAGTTCAAAATAACAAGCTAACTGATTTTGTTTAGAGGTTTCTTTCGGAGAAATAAGCAGTTGAAAACATTGCAATGGTGAGGGCAATTTTTTACCGTGGGTATACCATCTTTGTCCAAATGTGAAAGGATAGAGAAAGACGCACGCACAGAAAGGAGCATTAATGCCCGAACCAGGGACTAGTTAGGGATGCTGACCTCTGCGTCATCGGTTAGCAAGTAAAGAAATATTTGAGGTAATATTTATAAATAAAATAGACGTCAAATCACTTCAAACATCCGAACCAGCAATGAGATTCGAATCCGTGAACTGTTAAACTACAACTCAAACCTCTAACTATTCGACTAGCGCCTTGACATTCGAAAAGAGAAAAAAACTTCACTAATTAATTGTAATTTATAAGTAGGTCATTTAATGTTAAATGAGAATGTGGAATTTTTAAAATTGTGTGTAATTATATGAAAAATGAGTATAAATTTATTACATTCACCGCTTTATACATCTGAAGAAACTTGAAAATGAATTATTAAATCCTAGTTTAAAACTTGCTGATAGACATGCATATTAAGTTTCATGTGAGTATGTAAATTTTTTCCAATTATATTTCTTTTCATGCCCATTTTTTCTTAATTTTAAAATGCAGAGAAACTTTACTTTTTTTCGTGATTATCGAATAATACCGTAAATAACTTTTTTAAAAAAAACTATTTAGAAAATTATTTTTGATTAAAAAGATTACTATGGATTTAATAAAATTAAATTAAGGATAAAAAAAATAAATAATGATAAGGAATAAATTCAACTGATATTTTTAATAGTTTATGAGAATAATGCTGTTTTTTAATTTTCAATTCTACGTTAAATATTTTTATTATTTGATGTTTAAAAAAATATAAAATTGTAAGTAATTTATTTATATGTACATAAATTATAAAAAATAGCAAAAAATAAAAAAAAAAATTATGTTGCCTATATAATACAATAAGGGAAAACCTTATATTCTGAAGAAAGGCAAGATCACATGATAATAACTTAGGATGATGCCAAAGGAAAAAAATTTGAGAAAAACCTGCTTTTTAAAATGTGATTTCTACTTTAACTTCCTTTTTCAAACTTTTGATTACATATTTCCTGAAGATATTCTTGGATTCAATGTAAATAAGTGTAATTCACAGATTTTCATTACTGAACAGGATTTGGATAACGTGAATATATGGATATTCGATGAAAACCTTTTATCATTTTTATCGTCATTCTTTCTATGGCAGATTGATATGAAATTATGTTTCTTATTTGTGATATTAATCTTGTACAATGTTTTTATTTATATAATTTTAATTTCGTTAAAGTACTCAGGTTTAATATCATAGATAAGTTTAATTTTTTTTTTAATTAACGTGATTTTAGAAAATTTAGATAAATTATGACATTTTTAGCTATTTAAATTATTGATATTATTATTGATATAATTAGATTACTGATATTAATGAAAAATTATTATTATAAATTATTGATTAAAATGTGAAGAATGATATACAATTTGGTATTTTTAAAAATTAAATAATTTTTTATGCTTAAAGTATTTCTAATTTAAAATTATTCTTAAATTTCTATTATGGCACAACTTTTCCTTTGATAAGTACATACGTATAGTTTTAAAATTAAAGATTAAGCTATATTTTAAACATTCTTACATCAAGTAATATTTCATAAATAATTTTTCACAAAGTATTATTGTACTGGTGAGATTAGTTTAAATAATTAGTAATCAAAACCATTCATAGTTTTCACCCAATTTTTTCTTAAATAATAAAACAAAGAGAAACAATACTCAATATTTAATATACATTTTTTATTTTGAAAAAATATGATACAATGACGAAATTCTTGACTATTAATTTTTTTCCAGATAACACATCAGCATTCATAAATACATTTATTTCTTTAATAAAAATTGAAATTGAAAAACACATTCGTCTCTAGAATAAGATCCTACAAGCTATAATAGAAAAGTGTAGGAAGCCCATATTACAAAATTATGTACAACAGTTAAAATAAATGGATTTTCATCTTTATGTACAAATATTCATTGTTTTGATAGGAAACTCTCAATAGGATGAGAATAACAGTTCCATTGCCCCCTTTGGCTAAAGGACACTTAGAAATAGCACCACAATTTTTCATGAATTAGACATGAAGTGTTTTGATTACACATAAAAATGAGTTTAAATGAAGTATTAAAATTCAGTAATGGGATAACAATCAGTATATGATAACATTATAAAAGGAAATAAGACGTTTTTAAGCAAGTAATCAAATTGGTTAAGACAAAAAAAAAAAAAAAAACTTTAAAATAATGCTAAGAAAAATTATACTTAACGTTAGATTATGAATTAACAATCGTTCCATTATAACAATGCTAAAAATTTACAAATGTAATTAAAATTATTTATGTGATGTTCAAAAAAAAGGATTAAGTGATGTTGGTAATAATATATAATATGAAATATTAAAATACAGAATATATATTGTAAAAGCATGTTATATATAAACTGCTTATGATACTCTAATCTCCTAAGCAGATTTCATTATATACTCTCAATCCTTATTTTAATTTAATTAAGTGAAAAAATTGAACTGCATGCATGCTTTTATAAAAATGCTTTAGGTACTAAATTGTTCTTTAGATTTTTTATTTTTAGGATCTCTAATGATTACTTTATGTCTGCATATAGGTTATACATACAAGTATTACTTTTTTCCAACAACTGATAGTTTCTGGTATCACATTTCTAACATGCTGGCAAAATTTCAGATATTTCTTAAGCTTCTTTTATGTGACAATTTTTTGCCATTAAGAAAAATCAAAATCATCACCAACATGTTTTCTGATGAAATATCTTCAGTTTTTCCGTTTAGAAAAATTACGAGATTTGTATTTTCCTTAACATAATTTAAAATGAAGACATTTCAATAAATAAATCCTTATTCAGTCTGATAGGCTACATACAAATAAGACACATTAAAAAAATCACAATATGCAACAGAAACTTATAATTGCGTTTATGAAGTTTCCACCTATAAATAACAATTTCATTTTTTGAGACAAAAGAAATATCACACATGAATAAGGAAACATACCATTCAATTTGATTTAAAGTATGCAATTCCTTTTTATCTGAAGGATCAGATAACATTAGCAACAGAAGATGCTAACAAGCTCATCTCAAAATAAATTCTTTGGTTAAAAGATTGCTTTTTTGCCCAAGCAGTAGTTGACAATAAATTTTATTACATGAGACTTTTCTTGTGTGGATAATAATCACCTACACCCACAGAAGAATTATGACACTTAATCTATGATATAACTAAGAATGACATAGCATTTAAGAATAAAATATACCATGAGAGAGAGAGATAAGAGAACTATAGGGGGATAAAGCATATCCTAGGATTTAGGTAACTAAGTAAGTAGATTTATGGATATTTTATCTATGTTAAAATTAAAATTTTGTCAAAAAAATATTAAGAATTCTTAGAAATTTATACTAATTCCAGTTCTTCAGTCAATAGAAATAATCAAAAGTTGATAATAGATAAAAATACAGAAATTAAATAGCATAATTTTATCTGATTTAATCATTTTGAAAATACATTTAAACTAAGTTTTATTTACGTAGTTATACGTGTAATTATTTCAAGCGATTTTTTCTTACTAATTCTAAAGGATAAATTATTCACATTTAATTACTAAATTAAATGTTTCTCTCTCTCAAAGTGCATAATTGCTTATTTTCCCTTGATGGTTCATATAGTTTAAATTTAAGTTATTCCGGTTTATAAGTTCTATGTTTAGATGCATATTCAGTGATAGATGTGAAAAAACCATGTGTGTTTTATATTTTTTAATCACACAGGCTTAGGTCATGCTTGGTTAGATAGATTCTCAATGCAGAGCTGCCTTATGCATGTGCATTGAAAACTAATTAAAATCTGAATCAGAATTAAGATAAAAAAAGGAATTTGTATTTGATGAACAAAATAATGCAATCGAATAACTCATACATTACTTATTTAAAATATGTCGGATATTTGATTCAAATTCATTCCATTAAAAAAATGAAGATTGCTCAAAATAATTTTCAAACTATGTGTTTCACTCTGAGTATATCATGTTAAAGTCGATTGGTATAATAATTAAATAAATTTTTTACATATCACTTAAGAATGTCAGGGGTCTTGGAGTAAATTTCAGGGGTTACATCACTGCTTGTACGGCAGGAACAGAATGTTCTTCCTTATCACTCATCATGGACAGAGGAGAACCTCTGGTATCACTTTCGTCAATATTGCTACTGTACTCGCTGCTGTCCAAGTCTTTCATATCAACTGAACTTGAGCTTTGTCCCACAGATGATTCTGAGAAATCATCCATCGGTGATGAATTGCTTGTCCTTACATCGTGTTCTTTCAACATATGTTGATTCAAAGACTCTGAGCTTTCGAACACTTCGCTGCATACAGAACAAGAGTGTTCAAAATGCTTGTCATGAACAGTCATTAAATGATGGTTTAATGCTGCTGTGGATGGAAAGGATTCAGAACACACTTCGCATGGATGAGTGGTGGAAGTTGCATGAATTCGGATATGTTCCTTAGCATGACAGGATCTCGAAAACCTCTTTCCGCAATGAGGACACAAGTAAGGCTTTTTCCCAGAATGAGACTTTATGTGAGCTTTTCTGTTTTCCTTTCGCGCAAATGTTTTGGAGCATATTGGACATGCATAAGGTTTGAATCCAGTATGTGTTCGCAAGTGGATGGTGAGGTTCCTAGACACAGAAAATGCTTTTTTACAAGTTGGGCACTTATGTTTTGCGCCTTGAGAATGAACACGCTGATGGCCTTGAAGATTACTCTTGCAAGGAAAAACTTCGTTACAGTCTGCGCATGGAAAATTCTTTTTCTCACTCAGTTCATTGTTCCCATGAGTTTCGAAGTAATGCCGTTGCATTTCTTCCGGTGCAGAGAACACTTTCGGACACAAAGAACACTTGGAAGTAGTGTTACCCGTTTTACTTTCATGGAGATTACAATGATTCTGATAGTTAATAGGGGATGTAAATTTCATATTGCTTTGCGTACAAGTAAAGTTGCTTTCTTTAAGATACTCAGCATGGCAAAATGAATGATTTTCCCATTCAGATTTGAAGAAAAATTTTTGATGGCAAAGTGCACACGCATATGGCCTAGCATCCATACTGTGATCAAGCATGTGCTTTTGAATCAAATGAGCAGTGGTAAACACTGTTTTGCACAAATAGCAACAATAGCTATGCTGTCCATTATATTCATGCTCGATTAAATGACATTGTAACTTTGCTGGAGAGTCAAAAACATTTTTGCATAAGTTACAAATATGATCAGTTCCTTCTTCAACAACATGAGTTTGAACATGTAACTTGATTTTTTGTAATGTATCGAAGGATCCTTGACATTTCATGCAATGAAATACATGATCATTAGATAACTTATGATTTTCAAGCTCTAAATTACTTTCGAATTTCACATTACATATTTGGCATTTTAATTCTGTCCTTTGAAATCTGTTCTCATCTACTTTAGCATGAAAACAATCTTTACACATATATGTATGGCAATCTTGTGTTCCAGTTATGATAAGTTGCTGCGTATTTCCCTTGCAACCGCACACGCAACAAGCATAAGAAAGTTCTGAAGTTCTAGTATGATGTTTAGCATGAACTTGTATCTCCACATCGGACATGAGTGTTTGACGACAGATAACACAAGAGGCAGGAAGCCCATGACTATTGTGCTGATGGAAATGGGCATGAAAATGATCCTCTTGCTCGATAGTAGTATGACAAATTACACACGTATTATCGGTGACTACTTTGCAGTGCTCCAGTTTATGTTCTGCAAGAGTAACAGCAGAAGGACAAATTTCATCACATATATTACATTTATGCTTGCTTGGACTGGCAGTATGAGATTTTAGATGATTTTCTAGCTCTGTTCTTGATTTGTAGTTTTCCTTACAGTAGGCACAAAACAGACTGAGAGTCATGTGGCCTGATTTTTGAGAGCCAGAAGTACGAATATTATGCACTTGGCGTTTGTGCACAATCAATGATGACTCAATAGTGAAACTAATGTCACACATGTCACATAGAAATTGTTTCTTTACGGTAGAATCAAAGTCATCATTCATCTTAAAGCTGAATTTGAGGCTCAAATTTTCAGCATTATCCATTTCTTGAGATAATAGTGGAAGCATATTTTCTCTTGAATGTTTTTCTTGAATATGGCGGTTTAATAAAAATTGTGCTGGGAAATATTCTGGACAAAACAAGCAATGATATTTTTCATGGCTTTGCACCATATGTATCTGGAACAACTGTTCATTTGGGAAGTTTACATTACACATGGTACAGAGAAACAATGGAAATTTAACATGAGCCATTTTGACATGAAATATAAATTCACCTTGCGATCTGAATGAACAGTTGCATGAATTACATTGGAAAGTTTGACACTCGTTACTATGCTTCATGGAGAAATGAACTTGGATGTTTACTTTAGAATCAAATGTTTCTTTACATAGTGCACATTGATAAAGTTGATGAGCATGTGTATCCATAAAGTGTCGTTGTAATTGATCTGGCATAGAGAACATTTTTGGACAGATTTGGCATCCATATTCTTTCGAAACAGATAAATAATGCGTAGTAAGATGTTCGTGATAAGCCTCTTCTGTAGGAAACTCGCCATCACATTCATAGCAACTGTATTTCTGTTTCTGAGCATTGGAGTCCAGATGACTTTTGAAATGCGCGCGAAATGAATCGAAATCAGGCAACAGTGTTCTACATTGATTACAGGAAAAAGGACCAGGACCTGGGAACGTAAAAGCACCACTATTCAAGGCTCGCATTTCATTACTGAAGATGTAAAAAGGATTACTTTCATTTGAGATTTTACTTATAGATGGGGATTTCTTCCCTGAATTCGGCTTTGGAATATTCATGACATCTTTGCAATGTAGCGTCTGCATATGATCAGTTAACAAAAATTCATTGGGGAAACTTTTGTTGCTCGGAAAGCAAACGCGATCGGTACTTTTGTTCATTATTGCTTTAAGGCTATGAGTTTTTGTATTATGTGTGTTCAGAGACTCGATACTGTCAAATTTCATAGTACAATATTGGCAGTTGTAAGTATTTTCGGATGGTGAACTCACAGAGCGATTGACAGTATCTGGAGAAGTTCGAGGATTGCTGCTGGGACTAGATGAAGATGGAAGAGTAGTAGACGAATCTCTGCTGAGGTCTATGAGATTATTATGAACTTCCTTTCGATGTTCAAGAAAAGAAGATGCGGAATATAAATGGTCCAAACCAATGCACCGACTACATGGTATTATGGATGGAGTTTGATCTTCTGTAATTTTATGAGTCTGAAAGAGAAATGTAATATCATCAGAAAACAGATTAAACGAGTATTACAGTAATAGATAAGAATAATTTTATAGATTATATGCTCTTTCCAAAGTTTGAAGACTTCAATTGAAAGTGAAATACTAGATAATATTGGATTAGTTTGACACTCTACAGACAGTTTTAATCTTAATTAATGTAGTAGTTATATTCAGTCGAAATTTAATATTCAGAAAAAGAAAAATAGTATTGTAGTAAAAACTTTAAACATAATTAAACATTCCACTGACTTACCAGTTTATGTCTTGATAATTGTTCAGAATCAGGGAAAACACTCAAGCATATTGGACAGTGAGGAGTATGATTATCTTCAATATGTAGTTTCAAAGATTCTACACTTTGGTAAACAACAGAGCAAAAAGGACATTTCTTGGGTTCATTGTTATGAACAGTTGCCAGATGTATCTAAAAATATTTAATATAATTATTTCTAAATTTGACTCTTTTTAATTAAAAGATAAATATGTGATTTATATATAATAAATTCATATTTTTTCCTCGATTAACATTATTATTTTTAACAAATTTTTATATATATATATAATAACTATCTATGAGTAATTTTAATTTACTTAGAAACTTCTGTATACATATATTGTACAGATTATAAACATATATTTACTTAAATAGAATTACAAAGTATAATATCTCACGACTTTTAGTCATTAATAAATTAACAAAATGACGTATCCTGAGCTAATATTTCAAGACGAGTAAAAGTGACTGTTTTTGTAACGATATTTACAAAAGATATGTGAGCACATAAAAATAAATGTTTTAATTTATAAATGCAAGATAGAACATTTTTTCCCAAAATACAGAACGATTAAATTTTTTTATAAGTAAATATGCTTCTTGAAAATTAGAATCAAAGAAACTATATATATAATTTTTATCAACAGGGTGCACTTATTTAGATCGAATTTTCACAAAGAGAATATTTTCAGGCAAATGATTTAGCCCTGTTGACGATAAATGTTCTTAAAAGTCAAAACATTCCATAAATTTGAGTAAAATGAAATGAAGATTTCCAAGAATTTTTTCTAAAAGTTTAATAATAATAATAATAAAATAAAAAATAAAATAATGTAAAATAAATAATAATAACAATATTGAAAAAAAAATCTGATTTTTTTTAGATATTTTTAAAATAGCATCATAATTGCTGAATTTCATTTGTGAACAGTTATTATATATTTTTTCAAAATTAGATATCATAGAGATTACGCATTCAGATCAACACCTGGATTTTTGATACTACTATTTTAATACTTAAGATTTTGAAGAATTTGACATAAAATTGTAGTTTAAGGAAACAATTTTAAAACTTAAGATTTCTGTTGAAGTTTTAAATTATCATATGATTTGTTACTATCTGAAAAATAGGCGATAAATTATATATTAAATTACGCTTCCTGAGGAATAAAAAAGCTTTAAAAAATGTTTCTATTGGAAACTTGGTTCAATGTGTTTGTTTATCAATCAAAAGTTAGTTTTCACGCAAGGTTTATGTGACCAGAGATTATAATGACATCAGTATGATAAAAGAAGTTACTACGTAGCCTGTCAGAATTTAAATATTTCCGTTGACATTAGTATAATTTCTTTTAAAATATTTTAACGTAAAATATTATTTAAGTTGAAATTTTTACAGAAAATTAGATTATGATTAATTGTTTCTTAATTAAGAGAAATATGTCTTTATACCGAAATAAACGAAAGGAAAATTAGTACTTTTAAAAATTATTTAGTTTTAAATCAAAATAAATATTCAAAAAGTAAATTAGATGTTCATTTATTTTGATATTAATTTTTGTTAGTTATTTAGACTAAATATAGATGGCGCTACTGAAATCAAATTAAACTGAATTTGCAACTGCTTTTTGTTCTTGATACAGCTCTTTTTCACTGTAAAAAAATTTCCTTCAAAATTCAGCTTCAAAATTTCTTTTTGAACCAAAATTGATTTAGAGTATATTTTTTTGTTGTTTTTATAGAACTGAAATAAAAATCCGCAAATGTTTTCTATTTCAGAAGAACTTTTTTCCCTATTCAAGAAGAACTTTTTTTCTGAAATAATTCTGGCAAATATTAACTTAAATTTATTTTAAATTTCTTACATAATTCCTTATAATATATATATATAATTTACAGAAATCCACAGCATTTTTAATGTTCCATGATTGTATTATGGAAGTTTTAGATTACGTCATCAAATAAGGTAGAAACTATATTGATGATGTTGCCAGGATTTCGCTTTTGATAAAATCGATTATTCTTAAAAAAAATTACAATGTGGTATAAAAAAAATCCGCAGATATTTCTTGGATACACCATAATTTTCCTTTGGAAGTTTTTTTTTTTTTCAATGTTATAAAAAAATCCTGGATGCCGACAGAATATCTAAACATGAAATTTTATTTGGGACGAAGTCAAATATATTTTAAGAGAACACCCAAAGCAATTAAATAAAGTGCTCACCTTCAATTCTGAAAGATTGGTGAACTTGCGGTGACAGGTGTGGCATCGTAAATGGTCAACAGAGGACTGCCTGGACGAGGAAGTGATTGCCTCTTTCTTGTGGGTCTGTCCATGTGAGGTTAGGGCGGCTGCCGTGCTGTATCCCCTGTTGCAAATGGTGCACTGGTAGGGCTTGGCATTGTCGTGTGTCTTCATGTGAATCTTGAGGTGGTCGCTGCGGGAAAACTTGGCGGTGCATTTGTCGCAACCGTACTTGCGATCTCCCGTATGCAGCTTGATGTGACGATCGCGGCTGCGCTTGTGTTTGAAGAGATTATCGCAGTAATCGCATCGAAATGGAAGCTTGTCACTGTGAACCTGGAAGAACATTAAAATGTTTGATTAGGAATAAGAACAAAAGTTTAAAACGAAGAAAAATCACAAATTAATCTGAAAATATTTAATTTAGAATTAATCGGTCTTAATGTTAGCGGATAATCTAGTTGCTGAAAATAATAACTTTAGTTGTAAGTATAATAACTTTAGTTGGCATGTTCTACCAGCTATACTTTACATAAATAGGGAAATGTTTTCAAATTCATAAAGGAAGAAAATGGGGGAATTTTCAAGCATCCCCATGACAAATATGTAAGCGTTAAGCAGAGATAGTCACCTCTAATTATTCAACAACAGTTGAGATCAAATATGAAAATCTTAACACTCCGAAAAGACCATTCCAGCCATAAAAACCATGACAAGTCCAAATTATTTACAGGTATGAAAATTTCATATTTGAAGGATTCCAAGCCATATTGAGACAGTCTTTGCATTACCTTTGCGTAAAAGTATACACATAAAAAAAATCATATTTTAGTTACCACTTAACGAGAGATTCGGCTACCCTTGACTTTGCATCACAGACAGAAGCATTTTCATAGTGTGGTCAATGAACGAACTTTGTTTCAGTAATGGAATGAAATGGCTGGAAGAATGTGATTGGATAGACGTCACGATTACTCTGTTCGCAGTGATGAAAGATTTCGCATACTAAGGAATTAGCATTAGCATAGTATTCTGTTTCTTTGTGTTTAATTTAGGATAAAACGCCACATGATGTTTATCTGAAATTGGACCTTGCACCATTAAACTCCACAAATCAATCAATTTGATATCAAGTTAGTTTACCAGATCAAAATAACAGAGGCTGGATAACAGGAATCTATTAAAAAAATTTTTTTTTTTTGAATTCAAGTTAATTGGGTTTACAAATAAATTGTCCTTATCAAACATAGAAACTTCTTGGCACTTGTCATACTGGTTTTGATATTTTAGAACAGCAGAGGGAAAATTCCAAAGTATATTGCTAAAGATATGCACAGGAATTGCAAAATCCGAAATGGATAATATCAAATTATACTTTTGTTCTAAATTTTGTTCACACAAGACTCGTTTAGTGGAATCCATTCATGCTCCTATTTCCAAGGCAATTAATGTTACGATATTCACACCTAGTTCGTTAGAAATTAAGATTTTAATTATGGGTTGTCAACTCTCGTTTTCACAAGATTTTCATTAAATTGGTTGACAAGAGCTCTGAAGGAAAAAAGTGAAAACTTTTGACATCTTCTTTCAATACTATTATGTCTCACATACCTGTAATTAAATCAGTGTAAAAACTAAGGGAAAAGAAAAAAGCAGGAACTTAATATCAAATGAAATATTCCACAGAGTATGAAAATAAAAATCGAATGAATATCTTTTGTAGAACTCATTTTTATGACATTTTGATATGTAAAAGCTAGAAATTAAGCCACATGTCCCATGACATAATTATTTTCATTTCTATATATCTGTGTCTAGTATCACACGAAAATTAATTCTTTGAAATGGAAATTTACGAAATATGATTCCCATAATTGTATATATAGTTATCTTTGACAGTTAATTGGAAATAGTTAAGATGATGCAATTCCTGTGATACTTTAAAATTTAATTATAAAGTGTTCAATAATATACAGCGATTATTTTAAAAGTTCTTTTTGTTATTAAATGAGCTGAACTCTAAATTGGATTACATGTATCGTAATAAAATTATGATTTATTTGATGTATTTATATGCATATTCAGCAATGATTTTATTAAAAAATGTTGTCCAGTTTTATGAAACATCAAATATTTAAAAAAAAGTTTGTATAAAGACTAAGCTTGGCAAGAAAAAAATTAATCTTCATTTTAAACTCCACATGCACAACTAATTGGACGTCATATTATATAAAAAAATTATTCAATAATATATAAGTTAAAGTGGTTTCACTATAAACACAAAATTTTTAATTATATAAAAAATAAGAAAATTGGATTACATTGAAAATTAAAATGGAAAATGGTTTTATGAATAAATGATGCATATGATAGTTTTTTGGTTTAATAAAATTTTTTAAATATATTAATTACTGCGTGAAGTCTCCTTTAATGAGTACGATTAAAAGGTAAAAATAGTTTCTTAATTACAATTTAAATAAGATTATTATTAAATTAATGTATTATGCATAAAAATTGCTCAATAAATAAATATAATCAAAATATTTTTACTCAATTCTTAAATAAATTTAATAAATCTTCTTATAAAAATATTTTATTTAGATTTTTTTTTTGCATGATTTTTGTATTTATCTAATAAATTACCAAAATCTTTTTAAATAATTTATTGTATAAAAATATAAACTAATTCAGATTATTTAAAAATTAAGCATTAAAACTTTAAAGATTAAGATATTACCCTATATATTTACTTGCCCATGTATAAATTAGTAATAAATTATTATGTATATAGTAAATCAGAATTATAATGATTAATTATCTATAAAAAAAGTTCATCATAGCACTTTTCTTTGATTTTAAAATTTGGCAATTTCATTTATTTCTATGGGAATAAATTTTATGCAAAATATATTGCAGTCACATTTAAGTTATGAAAAGAGTAACTAATTTTAATGCATATGTATTTAGTTTTAAAAATAAATAATCTTCAGCTTTAAAAAACAGTAAAGTGTAAATTTTAGGAAAAAAGGAGTTGATTTTTGAAACGCAAGAGAATCTAACGTTAAAGGATGAGGAATTAAAAAAGTTGTTAAAAAAAGCGAAAGATCCGAATTGAAAGGGAAGAATGCAAAACGAAAAAAACATAGTATTAAATGCATTGATTTGATCATCAATGTATTTCCCTCTCCATTGCCCATGAACAAAACATGCTTCTTATAATGGTAGGAAAAGCTGTGAGAACGGAAAACGCCATCTTATAGGTGTGTTACATAAAAAAACTGAGAAGGTACCGAGTTTAGATTAGTAAATGAAGAAAAAGTGCGATATTTTCTGCATCAAAATATTGGGTAGGGCTTCGAATTAGAAGTTCGTGTTGGAGCCCCTCCAAGAAGATCAACTACCCTTTCATACCATCCCACCGAATGAAGTTAAATCCTTTATTTTATTTTTTTTTTATGCTACAATGTGTTGTACTGTTTGTTCATGATTTTCCAGTGTGTAGCATACACTACAAGTGGGAAAGTTAGAGAATTTGCTTCATAAAATTTAAGAGGAAATCTTTCCCAAGAATAGTAAGAAAATTATTTAGTTTTATAGTTTCTAAAAGAAATATATAAAATTAACACGAGAAAAAAAAAGTAAAGTCAAAATCTGACAGAATAAAAAATTAAGGTTTATTTAAGATAACAATAAAAATATTAAATGTGTTTATAAAACAAATTATTTCTTCATATGGATGGTAATGTCTGAGAAACGTAATATCAAATAACATCATCAAATAAAAATATATAAGAAAATTAAATTTATCAAAAATAGTGATAGATATCCTATGTATAACTAACAAATAGGCATAATATATTAATAACATATTTCTTAAAGAAAGCATATATTTAATAACATAGCTAATAATAATAAAAAAAACAGGTTAAATAATCATTAATAGTCGAGAATTGAAACATCAAATAACATTAATGATGGAGGATAACAAAAGAAAAAAAGACAGCGGACTTAATTTATAGTGTCTATATGCAGTCATAAATTAAGCCGTAATACATTTCCTTTGATGATCAAGCATCAAAATTTATCGATTACTATTAATTATCAAGAATAATCAAAGAAAATTAATATTTTTATACACATATTTAGAGTCCATTTATACATTAATTATCAAGCGATATATATTTTTTAAATTAAAGCAGCAGTTTATTAAAAAATATTGAGCAGATAAAAATTTAAAAAAATTAAGATTTTTAAATTAAATACATATTATTAAATTATATTTAGTGGATTTGTTAAACGTAAAGGTTTTTTATCACGTGGTCGAATTCGTCAGGAAGGAATTTTCAGACGCAATTATTTCATCAATGTACTTCACCCTATTTCTAACATGCATAGTATAAAAGTATTCAGTATTTAATAAACCGTTTAAACAATACTAATAAATAACACGTTATAAATGCTGCTTACTACATTGTCTAAAAATGCATATTTGATAAATTAAATGTTAGATAATTACCTTTGTTAATAGTTAATTTAGAAGCTTTCTTCCAAAAAGACATTTTCACTATCATATTGACTTTTTGGGTGCCTTTTTAATTAAATTATATTTTTATCTAATTAAATTAATTTTATGCATTCCAATTAATTACATTTATACTTCTTTAGTTGCATATATAAATTAATTATATTATATCCAATTAAAAATAAATATAAATACAAATCAATGTGATAATCAATTTCCTTGATAAAGAAAATAACAATTGGAAATTATTCAGAATGACGTATTAAAGAATTATATATTATCAGACCATAAAATCATTAATATTAGGTATGTTTAATATTTTTTTAAATTTCTAAGTTTTTACTTCATGACTTTTTTTTTTTTTTTTTTTTTTTTTTTTACAAAATACAAATAAAAATAATGATTTATTTGATCAATTGCAATTTTAATTTTATATATTCATCAATAATTTTACAAATTAAAAATCAAAATTTACATTTCTTCTAAAAAGTGTAAACTGAAAAAATTATTTCATCAGGTAAATTAAGAGTCAAAAATTATATTAAGTTCTTATTCAGTATTTTGGGATTCAATTTTTTAGAGTGCAAAAATTTTTTTTGAAAAACTTAATTCGATTGAAGTGTTTCACATAAGAACTTAACGTTATATTCTTTTAAATATAACAATGGTGAATAAACTTATGTATTTCTTTCACAAATGCAATGAAATTTTATAAATAATCTAAAAGCTTTTCACTTGAATCCGCACACATTAAAAAGAGCACGTAAAATATTTCAAAATTAAAATTTAATGTTAATAAATTAAATTGATCACAATCAAAGTTTTATCATGATAGAAGATCAGAGGAAATTCTTTAATTTTCTGACTAATTTTTTGATTGTCCGATTAAGTTCCGAAAATTTTTCTTCGATAGGAGGAAATTTCGACAAAATTCATTCAAAAGATGACGAAAAAAGAAACCTAATTAGATTTTGGTAAAGTTTCCAATGAAATAATGAAAATTAGATGAGAAAGAGACATTACTGGTTTTAATTAACGTAATAATCATCCAACCTAAGTATAACTATTTTAACTCCATGTTTTATGATGTGTAAAACAAAATTTACATTTGCGCATGAGGACATGTATACTTATTATAAACTGAAAAGATCTATCGCTGCATATATAATTCTCATAATCAAAATATTCAATGATTCATATTCGAAAGATTAGTCTTAAAAGCATTTTAAATACAAATTTTCGATTCGTTTTCATTAATCATAAATGTATAGTTTAGTTATTCAAATGCAGTCATTTTTTTTCACAAATAAACATCGTTCAATATATTACAAATTTTGAATTAAAAAATAAATAAATAAATAAAATAAATAAGTCTCATTATTTTCTTGTGGGCTAAAAATTAAAAAAGTTTTGATCTATATCCATTTGTGATTAAGATTCAGTATGTTTAAAAATAAACTCATACTATCAAGAACTTTTTATTAAAAATAACCGAAATTTGACAATTTTAAAGATGTGGGCTTAAAAAATGTATAATTTTTCTCACTTCTAATACCTCTATAATAATAAATGATTAAAGGAAGAGTTAAAAAAAAAATTCGTCCAAGCAAACTGTCAAAATTGAATTCTTATTATTCTGGTCTTTAGATTTGATAATTAACGAGCTATACTTTCCCATAAGACGAGGTTATTAGTTTATAATCTCTACTTTGAATAATAAGTCCCGATTAAATTCATGTAAGAAAAACAATTACAGAGCAACAAAATTTAATTTGGTCTTATTTCTTTTCTTATTTCTCTTTGGTTATTCAATGGCCAAATTTTTCACGCTGAAGTTATCTTGATTCAAACTTACAAACTAATAATCTCCAAACCACCATACACATCAACGCTTAAAGTGCGAATAGACTTCCTTAAATGAAATAATCAGAGTGCTAACCTATCATTTGCCAGCTTGAAGGGCCATAAAATAAAGAGAAATAATCAAAACTGAACGTGGTGACACCCCGTTTCGACCGCTTGTTGAAGGCCGGGTGTCTCAGCTAGGCTTTCGCTGAAAAATAATCCCACAGATCAGGATAAAGCATTAAGATGCGCTTCGTGCTCAGACGGAAGGGTGGAAGATGAGGTGGAGGCGAGAGAGAGAGAGAGAAGGCTGCTCCCTAAATGGACACAGGCTCCGAGATTGATAGAGTCATTAAAAACGTCATTAAAAGGGTGTCGGGCAGCTTTTAATCGTCAGTTGGGGCTCCTTTCTTATCGCTTCCAGTTTGCCTACGCGTTCCTCAAAAGGCCGATGTGGTGGGTGCCCACTTCTCTCTTGGTGCTCTTTTATCTTTCAGTGAGGTAGACTTCCTTATAGACTATCCATTTCTGGGAGAATAAGTCAGAGAAAGCAAAACATTGACAGATATGTCTTTATATGATTTGTTTTGATTGTTGCTTTATTTTCTTTTCTTTTTGGGAGTCTAACTCACTAGCTGTTGAACTAAAAGGCACAGCTATTCAGCTGCTAGTTCTGTACTTAACTGTAGACAGAGAGTAGATTTATTAAAATGAAATTTCACAGTTTGGACACGTAAGCGATTAAAAATAATTCTGGAGAATATTCATAGAATCATTTATATTTTATTCTTATCATAATTTCAAATTATTTAATAAGGAAGTTTATTTTTTAAACATAAATTAGTAGAAACATACAATTAAATTTTCAGTAAATACACACAAAAGGAAGTTTTTATATAAAAATAGTTTTTGAAGGAATATTAATAAATTTAATACGAAAGTGTGTTTTTTTAACACCTGTCACCATTTCTCCCCCCCCTCACTTTTGGCTGCAAGTAAATGCTCCGGTGTAAATACTGAATTTTTTTTATAAATAACTATTATGTTATACATCCGATTTAATGTAAAATAATATGCACTAAAATATTAAATCTATATTCCAAAAATAAACAAGCGTCTTTTTTAGTTTTAATGTTTTTGCTGAAACTCTACTGAGTTTGTTAATTAGTATTCACTTTCATTTTATTTAATTATTACTTTTTTATTGTGAGCTTTATAAAAAAAAATAAAAAAAATTTTAAACTCATTTTCCTTTTTTTCCAAACTGTTCGAGGCCTCATGTAAAATTTGCTTAAAATTTATAAATCACACAAGGAGTAAAAAAGTTGTCAAATTTTATTCTGGAAAGAAAGTTAAAAAATAGATTTGTAAATTCTTATACTTAATTGTCGCCTTATAATTTCTTAAGATTTGTTTTAGACCGTCATCAGCACTTAAATGCATAAGTAAGGTAAGTGTAACAAAATTGTACATCTTGACTACTTTAAGGCGCATACAGCGGATTTTATGTTAAATATAATAGTTTAAAACTTTGAAGTTCAACAAAGATAACGGCTTAATTTAATTTATTATTGCAGAAGGTGATTTTCAATAAGCATAGTGAATGATTTTTCTTCTCAAGTTACAAATTTCTGTCGGCAATCTCCTGTGTGTGTGTGTGCGTGTGTGTAAGAACAATAAAGTAACCAAAGTATCTTCACTATAGCTTACACCTTTAAAGAATGAGGATTGTGAAAGAAAAAAAGAAAAATAGAACAAACAATTCCGAAGCAACCAGTCGCATTCATTCGAATTGATTTACTATTTCCTCTTCAGTGCAATCAAGTTCCAATCGCTGGCGGAATAATAATTTTTTGCGCCACAAGATATAATTAAATAGGTGTTCATTTTTTTATTGAGTGTAATTAAATTATTTCACCAATATCTGCCACTGGCAGGGAAAAACAACAACCAACAATCATTTTCTGGCGATTAGAAAGCAGAGAATTACTCGCAAAGTGATTAAGATCCGAAATATTTAGCATGATCGTCAATCATTTTTCTTAAAGTTGTGTACGGTCATAGTTAATATAAATTATACTTAGCATTTTTGACGTAAAGAATGAAAGAAATTTAGGAAACACAGAATTTTTTTCTTTTTAAAATAGTTTTGTTTTAGAAACTTTGTTAATACTTGGCACACCCTGACAGGCAATAATCACAACTTTTCGAAACTTTCAGCTGGAGTATACTGTGAATGAAATATTGATAGAGAGAGAGAATACTTATTTAACCCAATTTTCTTCAAGGTGAAATGTATTAAAAATAAATAATAGCATCGAAAAGAATATAAAATGTGGGGGTATGTTTTGAGGTACAGAGATAATTTTTAAGACTATGCAAATGAGGTGTTCTTAATACATATTAATGCTTTAGTATAAGTTAATCTTCATTAGATAAAATGAAATTAATTTTGATATCGTGTTACTATTTGACTGATTTATAATGCCAATTATTTGTAATTTTGAGAGTTTCACATTCCAAAACATATCTGAACTAGCAATAGTTTGTAACATAATAAATTATAATGGGCGTTAAAAGAACAATGAGGAATAATTATGACGTAGTTATGAGACTGTTCAGAATCACTGAGAATGACGGGCGCGCGCGCGTGGCAAAGAAACACTACCATAATCTATCCAGTAGCCCGTCCTTTTGTTTTTGAATAAAAGGCAAAGAAACAAAAATGTTAACGATATATTTTTTATACTAATCTTTATTATAATAAAACTTGAATAGAATTTAAATAATTAAATTCATTTGCTTTATGTATTGAAGTAAAAAAAAAAGAAAAGATTATGAATGCTTTAGTAGTTTTTCTTTCAAAAATCAAAATAATAATTTAATCAGCTTTACTTTTTCAGTAGGCTTAAAAATAAAATTTAATTTTAAAGTTCCGAGTTTTGATTTTTAATGAAGTCTTGATGACCAATATTTAGATGACATATATTAGTAAATATTTTAGAATAATGTTTAAATTTGCATTCATAATATTTAACTCCATATCACTTTTTTCAGCCCAGATAACATAAAATTACAAAAAAAAAAAAAAAAAAGATTAAGCTATTTATAAAACATCAAATCAATTACATTAAGTGAGTTATTCATTTTTATATACTTTATAAGAAGTCGGTTCCTTTAAGATTATCACTATAAATACGAGAAAAAATGTAAAGATTTTGCATTAATTATTTAAAATGATATATAATTTAAAAACTTTCAGTTTGGAAAGAATAGGGTTATTTATCATCATCATAATCAACCCACCAACGCACCAATGCACCTCGAAGTCAAGCAAACCTCCACTGTAAACTTAAAATAGTTTTCCCTGCAGTGCGCGATAAAACGAAAACCCTGGCTTTGCAGCAAAAATTGCTATCTTTAATGAAGACATCTCCTCTCCGAGGGAGGTGCGCGTGTATCCCTGAGTCACTTCCCTCCACCACCCACTCCTTACGAGAGAGAGAGAGAGAGAGAGACCCCCTGGGCGCCAGCATGGGAAAGACACGGTGGGGGATGCTCCCAGCGGGTTAGCCATGCGGGAGGTGCCAGCTGTGTCCCTCTTCACAGCAAACTTCTCTTCATCGCAGAAACTAGAGAAAAAAAAAATGATTATGAATCGGAGACTGAAAAAACATTTCGTGTGTTGGTGGAGGTGAAGTGGCTGCTTTTCTTCCAACGCCGCTGCTGAATGGCAACCATCTTCTTCGGCGCGGATGCACTCAGAGGTGCAACCTTAAGTCCCGAGCTTCATTTAACCGCTGCCAACACTTTATACTTTGAATAGAAATTATAATTCTTTTCCCAGGCTACAGTGGTAGCCGGCAAACTGTTATAGAAAACGATTCTATAAAACGTTCTTGATTCCGCGGTATTTTAAGAAATTCTTGGAATAGTTGGTTAACTTAACCAGAATAAAGAATCGACAATATTTATTAAAAACTTTTTAATTGAAGCAATTCGAAATAAGAACTAGATCGGTTGAAAAAACTGTTTTTAACGTTAATAAATCCCTGACATTTTAGAAGATTTTGAGCTGTCTACATACATTCAGAATAATGGGAAAACAATACTAATTTGGCATGAAAAAATTTTTGCTTATAGAACTGCCAAATACGAGACTGGTTAATTGCTCTAAAAACTTCTAACTTCTTGAATTTTTCCAATCTTATTCTTAATATTAATAAGAATAAAAAATAGACCACTAATTTATATTACTACATTAAATTAAGTTAAAAGTTTATAACTTAAATAATTCAAAATAATGAAACCGATTCGAATCCTGAAAGCAGTTGACGAAATTCCTAACTTTTCGAATGTTTTATAGATTTTTCTAGATGTTAAACAAAATAAAAAAATACAACACTTATTTATTATAAAAATTTGTATGAAAAATTTGTAGTATGAGATAGGATGATTCCTATCAATCTTAAGAAGCTCTTAACTTATATTTCGAATTTTTAATAATATTTAAATCAGAATAAAAATTCGTGATTTAATTATTAAAATCTTTACTAAACCCTAGCTGTAATTTGAAGCATAACATGAGTTTAATGCGTGAATTCTTAAAGTTCTCAATTTTTTTCGAATCATTTTATTGAAATTAATCAGAATAAAAAAGGATAACCTTAATTGATATTAACACCAATTTCGAATTGAATTTGTTTAAATAAACAGCAAGTACTAAATGGAATTTTTAGAAGAATATTACTAAACTATTTGAAAAAATACAAAAGAATTTTAAAGTCAAAAACAGATTTTTAGGATAAGATTTTTTATGGTTCTACAATTTTATAATTGATACATTCTTTGTTCCATGTTAGAATAAATCAAATTTACCATTATTATTTTTATTCAGAATGCTTTAAAAATATGAACATCGATTATTAAGTCGTTTACTTGGAAACTCTAAGTAACGGAGAACTTTTGCTCGATTAGGTTTTAATATTCTTTTACCATTTTGTTTGAATCTAGATGATGAATATTATTAAAAATGTTTACGTTGTATTTAATGACAGAAACATTAATTAAATGTATTTAAAAACATTTTTAAATTACTGTAAAACAATTCTGATTAAATTTTAAATTTAATCAGAATTTAACCATATTTTTATTAGTGTCAGAAAAAGTTGATTGAGAAAAATTAGTGAGGTTTGTTATAATCAGTCACAAATATTTTAAATCCTGTAAAGAGCCACCTCTAATATAAAATGCATACAAACGTGTTTTGTCTATTCAGAACAACATGGAATAAATGTAAATCACATCTTCTTGTAATATTTTACACTTTCTGGAAATTAAATAAAAAGAAAACTCTTGTATCTTTAAGGCCTACTTTATACATATTAAAGAGAAAAATTCCATATTCTATAAGACTGAAGGACATTACACATGTCACTTTAAATTTTCTGACTAAATCATAATATTTAAATGTAATAGGTGACAAAAACTGTTATAAGGTTTAGGGTTAGTGTGTGGCTATTGTCATTTTTCGTACACGAACGTTAATAAGTCAGAGACTTATAAAGTGGATTCTAAACCATTACAAATACCAATCATCGAGGTGGAAATTGAAACTACGAATTATTGAATGAAAACCTAATCACTCAATTGTCAGCTCAGCAAAATCCTAAGTGGAGCTTACAAATAAAAATATTTCAATAAATTTGTATGCTTCTCTGTGTGAATATATTGTACTACCAAAATATGTGCAACAAAAAGAGCAGCTCATCAGTGAGTAATAATCGTAAAAGATTTCAAAACTAGTTCTATTTTATTTCCCACTTTTATAAGGCTTCATCTTTACATAATCATCCATATATATTCCAATGCAGTATGAATAATGAAGGTGCGACTAACAGCTTGAACTCTGCATAGAGCATGGGCATCAGAATAAGAAATGCTGTCAAGTGTTCCAATAGCTGCTAGGCATACCTTGGGTGGCGAGAGCATTTAAGAGTTGCTAATTTTGATAGATTTCTTTCTACATCGATCATAAAATGTGCAGTTTCTTTTATTGAAATTCACCGCCATAACAATCCTTTACGGGTTAAAATCGTACAGCAGCAAGTCGTAGATATACGACTTGAACCCATAAAGGATTTCCGTGCCCAGTTTCATAAGAAGATCGAGGTTATGATAATGAATGGTCAGTGCATGGAAGAATCTAGTTCCGACGTTGTTGTTCTGATTTATAGATTTCGTCCAATTTGTCCACTTCCTTGCTTTTAAGATATCTTTAACAGTTGTTTTCTGAATTGATTTAAAAATTACTGTATATGTTTCTGCATCTTTTTTTTGCGGCACATTCTTGCCAGATTGTTGAATAAGTTTTGTTGAATTCAAACGTAGGCATTTTCCTGAATTAAACTGATACATAACCATCGATGATGCTAAATTAGATAAATTATTCTTAATGATATTAATTATATATTTGTATCAAGTTGAGCATATACCATAATAAATCAGTTTTCATCTTAATAAAATATATATGAAGTTATTAGAGCTTAGAATATTTTGATGTGTTTTTAAACACTAAATTTTATTACCTTATTTATACAAAATCTTCTGACTTTCTTTCACAAATAAACAAGTTTTTATAAGCTATTGTTTTTTAAACAGATTTTTTTATTATATTTTTACTGTTCTGATATGGTTTTTCACTTTTTACTACAGCCTTTACTTTTTTACGTCGCATACAAAGATAAAGCACATTACTTTGATGGTTTTGTTTGTTTGTCGCTCAACGATCATTTTTTGCAAACAAGAGATAATTAGAACGGGACCTACAATTTAAAAAGAATTCCGAACCACTACAAGCCAAGGTGGGATTCAAACTCACGAACTGCTTAACCGAAAGTAAGAATACCATTTGGATACCAGCTATTAAATAGTGAAACAGCAGACTTCCACATTAAAATTAGATACTAAAAACAGAATGTAAATTTGTTTTATAAATCTAAATTTTAAGTGAAATAATTTATGTTTATAAAAAAGAGTCTTCTGAATATCCTTAAGTTCCGTCATTATTTTCAATATTTCCTTTCTTTTTCACAACATATTAAATGGTTTGAAAAGTTTAAAAAAGTTATTTTTTAAATAAAACTTTATTTAAACTTATTAGTTTTTAAATGTTTATAAAATACAAGGGAATACAAATATTGCATCATCTGAAGTATATGATGTTTACTAAAACAAAAAATATCCTATTCAAAACGATTACAGCAATCAAACATATCAACAAATGGTAATTTTAGTGCTGGAAGAATGTAAGACATGAGAATAGTGATAAATTATAAATGAATTCATTTATAAGAAGTGAAAAAAAGTAGTGAAAGCCACGTGAGTTTATCATCAAAGTATCCAAAAGCTGCCATTAAAACTCAATTAATATTGTCAGTGCCAATTCTGACACAAATAAATGGTAAGTCATGATGCAAAAGGCTCGACCGAACACACTGATCACAACGTCAAGAATCCCTAATAACAGTCTTAACCCAAAACGCAATTCTGCCATCACCAGCACTGCTGAAAGGGACATTCAGTTGACGATTCAGCCAAAACATTTGGATAGGGGAAAAAGAGACATGACAGGAGTAGCAGAAATTCAATTTTCTTTCCAAAGTACCCCGGCATCACAGACACCTGTGGCTCGGCGGGAATCTGCACCCTCTAATTATGGCGGTGACTCATTAAGGGAGTATTAATTAAAGGGGAACCGCAAAACCGGATCGCTTTTAATAAATGGCAATTAGAGGCTCTTTCGATAGCTTACTGGAGTATTTTTGCTTTGGATCGTCGAGGGGCGAGCACTGATCGCTGCTGCGCATGAAAAGTAAGTTCTCAAGTGTCCCCCCCCCCGACCATCTCGATTGCGAGTTTGGTCCATTAAAAACGGGCTTTATGTTATCGCTTTTTTTTATTAAATTTGTTACTTTGTTAAATTTATCGCTTTTTGTCTTGATTTATAAAAGTTCAAAAACAGTAAAAAAAAAATAAAAAATAAAAAAAAAGTAACATTACTCTACTTCGCATTGTTTTACTAAATACAAGCTGAAAAAATTGTCAAACGTTTTTAATTAAAGTCAGGATATTTCATATTTGTATTTTCTGTTTATTGTAGTTAATCGATAAAATATAGTTTCATAGAATATAGTGGATAATAAAAAGCATTGATTAGTGTATATCTCTACTCACATTTTCAGCAAATGAGGATTTGTTCAGTTTAAAATAGATTTTGAATCACTATATACGCCTGTATTTAACAGGACAGTTGAACTTATAAACTGCTAGATAGAAAACCAAAGGGTTAACCATTTATCCATCATTTAGGTTTGGTTTGTTTGTCGCGAAACAGTCGAATGTTTTTGCCCGTAAGAGCTAATTAGATTAGTGCCTACAATAGATTTCTAACTATGACAAATATCCAATGCCAAAGTAGGATTCGTACTCATAAACAGTTAAACCAAAAAAACTCAGTGCTGACCTGACTACTACCAGTTTATAAGTATATGGTCTTCTATCCAGCAGTTTATAAGTTCAACTGTCCTGTTGAATACATGCGTATATAGTAATTCAAAATCTATCAGTTCAGCTATGGTAAAATGGATATTGATTAATCTGTTTCGATATATTTAGCATTTCAAAATCAAGGAAATATTTCAATATGTGAAATTTTGACTTTAAAAAATGAAAATGAAGTAATTGCTCGTTCACATTCAAGAAAGTATTCTTATAACTCAATTTAACCATTTAAGTAAAAAAAAAAAAAAAAAAAAAAAAAAAAAAAAAATGGAATTATATTTTTATATTTATTATGCATAATAGCTCTTGTTGTGAAAAGCAGCTTCACTAATTTCAGCTCTTTCAAATTAGCATAGAAACGATCTGATAACTCTATCATCCGGCATTATAAGAAATATGTTTTCAACTTGAATCCATCTTTGGAACCGGAGAGCATCGCTTCTAAATCAATCACGTTTCTCCACACCTGCAAGCTTACAAGGCGGACTGGTAGCTGTTCGTCGACAGTCAATCCCTCGCTTTTTTTTTTTTATTTATTTAGGTGTGAAAATCAAAATAGAAATTTCATGGAAAAAAATTCATTAAGAAAAAAGATTCAAATTCAGTCGCTTATCTATTGAGGAAACGTGCTTGGCTTTAAAAATTACATTTTACTTAACTCTGACTCACCAATGTAATGTATCCCATGCCTTTTTCCAACTTTTCCCAGACTGAATCGATAGCAAATACGAAAGATAATCTGATGTTGCATTTTACTCATAGATAAAGAATTAACCGATGTGGGATGACAATTTTTTACAAGGCAAAATTCTTGTTTATAATTGAAAGCACATACACCCTTTTCAATGTTGAAATAATTTATTTATTTTTTTTACATTTTTGTGTCAATTCAAATTTATTTCTTATGAACTTTGGATTTTTATTCGATTTTTTATTACTGAATAAATTAGCGTAATGATTAACCTACGAGTTTATCTTTTTAAGAAAGTGAAGATTTTGATGTTAGATTATCGGGGTGTAAAGTAAAATAATCTTTTTTTTTTTTTAAATATTATAATAAATACATCAATGAATATTCAGAAAAGTTTATCTTTCTTCCAATTTATAAAATAAAAAATTTTTGTGATGATGATTTTTAAAATTAAAAAAAAAATTTGAATTCTTTTGTAAATATAATTACAAAAATAAAATCTATCTTTCCGTTCTTATGATGGAAACTAGATACCAAATTAGCTCTTTTGGACATATTACTATTAAAAGCAATATGCTTACTGTTTGGTTTTATAGTAGTTCACGCATTATAACAAACTACATGAATATGGGATTTAATTGTGAAATTATTGCACCCATTTGTATTTTATTATTTTTTTTAATTTATACCTCCTGGATAATTATGTCTTCAAACTGATCTATAGTGTTATGAAATAGATCAGTTTCCTGTTATGGTTTTTTTCCTTTCCGTCTCAATAAATGGATTTTTATTTATGAAAATATATAAAAATTTAAGAAACTTTAAATAATATAATTAATTTTAATCATTTTTATTTTCATTTTTTTATGATAATTTTGCCATAGACTTTATCACACATGAAAAATGTGAAGACTGTTTTGATTCCAAATAAACTTAGAGAACACTGTTCGACTTAGATTTATGGCTTTTATTTATTTGACTTTCAACAAACCATCAGAACTCATTAGTGAATATTTATTAAAGGCAATTGAATAATGATCTGAAACTCCTTAGTTCGAATTATTTATCACACTAAAATGGGCTAAAGTATGTTGACATATTTATTAGGAATTCATTCGCTAATGTTCTTTTAATGTAGTTTGATTCATTATAGTTTCAATAATGCTTTCAATTTAACTCAGTAGTAGATAAGATTACTTTTATTTAAAAGTAGACTCACGTTTCAATAATAGATATTCATTACGTATTTATAGTTAAGTAAAATAGACAGTTAAAATAACTTTTTTGAATAAAAAAAAGTAAAATATATTCTTATACCATTCTTAAAGGTTGAAATTATATTTATGTAAAATATAATTTCAAATGTTTTTTTAATTAAAGTCAAATTTAAAGAAATTTAAGAGAATATGTTTAAAAATATATTTATATAACTTAAAATATTCACTTTGGCTTATATTTCTAGTTAACAAACTACTCATTTAATATAAGTAAAAAAAAATCATGAATAATTTTATTGAGTTTTTTTTTCAGTCATCTAATTTCAATATTATAATATGAGTCATCTAATATCAGCAGTTCTATTGCGATATTTTTTGATTTTCCTTTCAATTTACAATATTAATTTATTTTACTTCAAAAATTATTTCCACTAACAAACAAAAATCTTAAGGTTGGAGAAAAAAGTTAGAAACTGAAATCCTTTTTCAAGAAAAAATTTCCGCTTCCTGTACTATTTTTGAATGATAAAAATGTTCATGATTAACGAGTTAATGTCTTTAAGTTTGAAGAAGGGGGGAAAAAGATAATCCGTCTTTTTATGTTAGAGATTATATCAATTAGTCAAACAAACTGAAACAGCCACGCCAAAATATCTGTACCGGGATAATTTATTTCTTGCTGAACGTTATATAAAACAGCTCTTAAAACTGAGTGCCCAAGCTTACCGTTAATACGAAATCACTTTATTAGCCTGATAATATAATCTTCACATTATCTCCTTTCCCTGACAGTGCGATTTGTCAGAGGCCTCTCCACTCCCTTCTTCAAAGAGCACGCTCACCTTGGCATTAAAAAACCGATCAGATATAAGAAACATAACTCCATTCCCTATTGTGGCACTGCCACTGAGGCAAGATCCATCCCAGGATGGGCATTTCTGTCGTTATTCGGCGTTTTACCACTATTATTCTATGACAGGCGTTAAAAAAGGTGTTGCCGGTTGTCCTGAATGGAATGGCTGGAGATATTTTCCAATTGCAGTGTGGGTTGGCAGAGCTCTACACCTCCTGGTTATTGCTCATAACTTTCCATGCATAACAAACAGATTATTTTTTTTTAAAAAAGATGCACGGGGAATAAATGGTTATTAATTTTGATTCGCGTTAAATCAGCCCGATTTGGCTTCCTCACGTTGAACGTGTTCCTAGGTAAGCTGTGGGAAGAAAAAAAAAAAAAAAAAAAAAAAAAAATTACCTATAAGCAAGCGTGTAAGAGGTTCAGTTTTGGAATCAATAACATATAAACGTGCTCTTGTATCACGCTCTGTCGTAATTAGACAAATGGTTGTTGTGAAAGGGGGAACGCCTGGTGGTTTTACCACTGTTCCAAGATACTTTCCATCGATTGCAAAGTATCAAAGATTTGATGATAAAGAGTTTCATTTTAGTCTTGTTGAATGTCATTATAGTTTAAGAAATCTGAATAGACTCGCACGTCTTTATTTTCAAAAAAAAAGAATGACTACGGTTGCAGTTTGCAACTAGTTTTTAAGGTAGAATGAGAAAAAACGGTTATTATATGTACCTGTTCATGTCTCTTGAGATAAGTTTGTTTCGTAAATGCTTTATTACAGTATTTGCAGGCATGAGGAGTCCTCTCGGTCACTCCAATGGTGAAATTGTTCGAGTCCGCATCAACATCCGAAAGGGGTGTGGTGCTCATGGGAGATAAGGACTGGTCATCATGAGTGTCCGAAGATGTATAAGAGCTCGGGGTGGCAGCTCCGTTGAGTTCTGTGTGGAAGAAAGTACATTCGTTAGATACCAAACATGTATTTAAAAATAAGTCTGTACTTTTTTTCAAAATAAAAAATATATGTAACTTCTTTGAAAAAAATTTAAAAATTTGCGTTTTTACTGTGTTAATTTATTATTTTATTATCAATTATAGAAAAAAAAAATACGTGGAAGAAAAGGGAATAAGTAATATTAATAAGATATTTGTTTTTTCCCATTACATCTACACACGTGTCCTTCCTTGTCAAACAATAAGTCACACACACATATATATATATTTGAAAATAATTAAACATTATAAAATTCATTACTTGTAATTCTAGACATTTTTTGTTCAAGAAAATTATATTTAAAGTAAGAAATTCTAAAGCAGCTTGAACACGGTATGTTTCAGTTAAAAACGAATAACTGTCTTTCAAATAACTTAATTTATATTTAAAAAGAATAACAAAGCATTAGAAAAGAAAATGTTTTATGACTGACTCTAATACTTTTCATATTTATTCAACCAACAGTAATATTTTGATGTTGAGAATATCATGATGGAAGCAAGAGTGTAGTTTTTACTCTTCATGAGTTATTGTAATTTAACGTTTTAAGATTTTGTAAATAAATAATAAGCTGTTGTAAAAAAGATTTTAAAACGTCCATTTTTATTCACAAAAATGCGAGACAAATTAAATTTACAAATTTTTCGTAAAATTATGTTTTATAATTTTGATTATTGTACTAAAATTTAATAAATAATGTCATACTTCCAAAAATCTGATCTGTAACAGTGTTTTTACCATAATAAAATTTTATTACTTTATAATTACCAGTCATTTTTATAATTTGATTGTTTTATTTTATTGTAAATATTACTATTGATGTTTAAGATTTTAAGCAAACTTTCCAAAGAATGCTCAATAGAGAATTGATGCTAAAATTTAAAGTTTTATATCTTGAGCAAAAAGCATGGAATGGCATTAGGATTTTTATATTAATATAAAGTATTAATATTAAAAATCGTATCTACACTTTGTTCAACTATTTAATGCTTATACAGTCATTATCGTATGTCGAGCTAAAAACGAAAATTTCATTTTTTGTTTTAACCTATAATATTTTACATTGTATTTAGCTTCTAACAGACTATTCATGCAAGTTAAATCATTTTTCTAATTCTAGTTTTAAGTTGTCCTATAACTGAATTTTTCTAAGCACATTTTTGATATTAATTTTAATTTAATTTGTCGCTCTAAAGCCAGTTTTTGTAGATATTTGTAGTGGCATCCAAACCACTATAAATACCCACATTTAAAGGGGATTCGAAAAAATGCACTATCGAACTGAACACCAAAGCTTTATTTGCTCAATTACCAATGTGACTTCAGATTATGAAAGTTAACAACAATTAACCAAAAATTTTATATAAATCGCTGATTGAAATTATAAAATAATTTCTAATAAGTGATTTAAAACTCCTTTTAACTGAAAGCGAAAAAAATGAAATGTTTCATTTCGCACATAAATTTAGACTATTTTTAAATATATTTAAATAAACTGATTAAAAAATTTAGTTTTAAAACTATGTTTGAAAAATATTTTAATATAGAGTGTTATGCATTTAAAATTTAAGAATAGAACACGTTAAAGTTGATGATATTTTTTATCAATGATTTTATTGTTAAGTATATCACGATTAACTTCCTGAAAATATATATAAATTTCAAAAAATATTTTTTAATCAGAAACACGAAAAAAGTTTACCGGAAACAAAGAAAACGATAATAAAAATAAAATTGCTGGAATTCGTGTAAACAAAGATTATAAAACACAAATCATGAGAGTATTAATATCAATGATAAACGAGAATATATTGAATATTTAATTTCACATTATCATTGAATATAAAAACTATAAAAACTGTTACATATGTATTTTATAAGCACAGAGATAATTTTTAATAATAATAATAAAGAATAAATAAATAAAATTAAAAAAAATTAAAAAAAACTCGGAAGTTTGTAATTTTATAATGTGAATTTTATGTGATTAAATTTGCTAAATTTCATATTTTGATTTATACACATTAATGTAAGGAAATAATTTAAAGATTTTAGTTTGATCTCGTTTTCAAGTTTAATGATTTTATTTACACATAACTTTTATAAATTGATGTCAAATGTTTTTAGTAATTAATAACTTTTTAATTTCCTTTTTTTTAATCAAAAACTGTATCATTTTGAAAATTTTGACTGTATCTATTTAATTCCTACTAGATTTTGATCGAGAATAATGTCGAAAAATTAATAAAATGTAAGGGAAATATATATATGATCATATGAAATTAAATATTATCAAATTAGCAGTTTTAAAAAATTAGATTTTATGAATTTCTAATAGTGTGAATATATATTTAAAGATGATATTTAAATAACTGAAATTTTTAGAGTTGTGTATAGACTTAACTAGGCAGTTTCAAGTATTAATGTATTTATCAGAAGTTTTTTGGATGCATTTTTATTTTTAATTCTGCTTATTCGATTAATTTTATTTCTAAATCAAAACTAATTATGAAAGCGAATTGTCATTTAATGTAAAATTTTAATTCAGTTCTTATAATAAGTATTTTATTTTATTAAATTTAGTTTAATTGTGATAAACTGTTAGCGCAATATTTCATATCTATGGAATAATTTTTGTACAAAAAATATGAAACCATCGCCAGAAAAAATTATAAATTTTGTTTAAAATCAATTATAATTTCATAATTGCACTAATAATCAATAATAATATTGGTATTAAGAATCACATAAGACAAATACAGACACGTGCTTTGTGTTACACAGAAAAAGACAATATATTCTTTTGCATTGCTAGTATTTTTATAAAACTGAAAATCTGTGCAAAAAAATTTGAAACAGCAACTAAAATATTGAAAATATGTTCTAATATTTTTATTCATCGAACTTCGGTTACTTTAATTCTTTATATATTATCTTACAATTATATTTATTTTATTTATGTTTAATTTTTTAACATGTAATAGAATTCTAGAATAAACTATTTAGAATTTAAAGAGACATTTACAGAAGATGTGTAATTAATGAAGAATTCTAAGTAATTAATTTTTATACCATTATTTTTACAAAAATATACACGATTATTAATAGTTTCTTAATACTTGCAGCAACATTCATTTCGTTAGTAGCAATATTAAAATATTTAATGACAACAAAAATATTTTTTAAATCGTAAAAAAAAAAAAAAAAAAAAAAAAAAAAAAACCCACTGTCCCAAATAATTAAAATAAAAATTTGCTTATATATATATATATATGTGTGTGTGTGTGTGTGTAGTCTATGTCTATAATTATTATTTTTTATTTATACAGTAGATATATCTCAAAAAAATAATTAAATAGTTTTATTATTATAGCAAAAGAGACCAGAAACTCTAAACAATCCAAGTTTAGGGTTTGAAATCATATTTAGTTCATGCTCATATTTTTTGCTATAGTGATCTTTTGAAATAACGCCAATATATTTTTGTTGAATCAGTTGGTTTCTCACGACAAGTGAGCAACTCGGCAAAAATATCACACACGTGGTCTTAAAGGGTGGTCTGGAGAAAACTGTTTGGTCAAAAGAGGGCGGGGGGTAATCTGCCACACGTTAAAATAGAAGAGATTTTCCTTTCACGCAAAAGTAAGGGTGGGTAAAGGATTTAACCAAAAATGTAGTGGGTGGTTAGGATTATGCCAATTTGATGGATGTCCCCAAATCTAAATGAATAGGGATCAGACAGTGGGCATTACAGACGATTCAAACTATTTGAATGGTTTCTACACAAATCCAGATTGCCAAAAAATTTCAGGCTTGTGGAACACTGCAGAAAATGGGGTGTAAAACTAAACTAAAGATTTCTAGGTAAGGTGGTTCTTAACTTATGACCACGTGGTTTTCTGGACTTATGACCACCAAACTGACTCAATTTTTCTAAATGGTGATCAGTATCTTTTGAAATCAAATCTATACATTTATGTAAAATCAGTTGGTAAAATGCCACACAAGTGGTGTTAAAAGGTGGTCCTGGAGGGTATTTGCTCAAGGGGTAATTTGCTATTAGTCAAAGGCAAGAGATAGTATTCTTCTCCTAGAAAAGTACAAGCTTGACTGAAAACATTTATCAAAAATGTTGTGGGTGATTAGGATATATCAGTGTGATTGATATCGCTACATCTAAGTAAATAGAGATCAGATAGTGAGCATTGCACCCTATTCAAACTTTTCGAGTGGTTTCTAAACAAGTCTAGATTGAGCAGGTTTGTGATTCAGCAAAAGTTGAGGTGGAAAACTGAACATAAGGTTTTGGTGTAACAGACCCATATTAACAATATTGACAGTAGATAGCGCTGCTGCCCAATATACTTACAACATCGAATGAGATGAAATAGTGATTTGTAACAGACCCATATTAACAATATTGTCAGTAGATGGCGCTGCTGCCCAATATACTTACAACATCGAATGAGATGAGGTAGTGATTTGTAACAGACCCATATTAACAATATTGACAGTAGATGGCGCTGCTGCCCAATATACTTACAACATCGAATGAGATGAAATAGTGATTTGTAACAGACCCATATTAACAATATTGTCAGTAGATGGCGCTGCTGCCCAATATACTTACAACATCGAATGAGATGAGGTAGTGATTTGTAACAGACCCATATTAACAATATTGACAGTAGATGGCGCTGCTGCCCAATATACTTACAACATCGAATGAGATGAAATAGTGATTTGTAACAGACCCATATTAACAATATTGTCAGTAGATGGCGCTGCTACCCAATATACTTACAACATCGAATGAGATGAGGTAGTGATTTGTAACAGACCCATATTAACAATATTGACAGTAGATGGCGCTGCTGCCCAATATACTTACAACATCGAATGAGATGAGGTAGTGATGTGAGAAATGGCAAGGAAGAACCATCCGGTTCCTAAATACGTTTGTTTTGTACCACCCTGGTACTATGTAACTTGGTTTTATTTTATAATTATTAAGTGTTTTCTTTTTGTAACTAATCTTAATTATGTGTAATGTAATAAATGTTTGTTTTGTTTTAACTTCCATTTTCTTACATCGCTACATTGTGATTTTTTTTCCAGGTGTGGTTTTATCTGAAATACAATGTCACATATCTCTAAATACCCTTATTTTTTTAAGGAAAGGAATTGTAACAATAGTTTTTTGTAATAAAAAATAAATAATTTTATTATACTTTTAAAAAAAAATTACGTGCTCTGCGTCTCACACACACATTAAAAAGTAATATAAAACGAAGTTTTTTTTTAATGTTAAGTTAGAAAAGACATACTGACACCATCTAATAAGAACTGAAATTTGCAATTATCAAACTTAAAAACGACTCGTAATCAAAGAACTGTTAAAAATATCTAATCTACCAAACATTCTATATTGTTAAATAATCTGAAAATTACTAGTGTTCATTAAGAACAAAATTTCTCTATATTACTCAGTTAAAATGAGAAATACATTATTTTTTAATGACTAGCTCTGAATAAATAAATTCAAAAGTAGGTTTAAACATGTATTCAATTTACAAATTGAATTCTTTAGATTTCAGTCAATAAAATATTAAATTGATTTAAATCGATGGAAGAATACATGGAAGTATTCATGTTATAATTGAGAAAGTTCTGAAACATATACACAGCTTCAGAACCGTAATTTTAAAAATTGAATGTATGTGGAGTTTAAATAAAATAATTGTTACAGAATCAAAAAAAAAAAAAGTAAAATAAATAGATCAATACAACAATATTTAAAATTTCTCTTTTTCTATTTAGTGTTATACTTTTAGTAAAAACTTAACTAAATTTTAAAATTTCCTTGAAATTCAGCTTCGAGATTTGAAACTATAGTTTACAATAATTTTTAAATTTTTATTAAGTTATGGAATAGATTAGGTATGAATAAAATATAAATCATCTACCTCATAAAATTAAAATTTATAAATTATAAACTCCATAAAATACACATTTAAACTAGAGTTTTTCTTAAATTAAAGAGTATTTTAAAATTGCTTAAAATAAGAGTCTTTAAATATACAGTTATATTACAATGTATTACTTCAAATGAATACATTCATGAAAATTAAAAATTTGTTATTTGGATTTTAAAATACTCTTCTTTCTTTACATTTAAAAATTTAGATTTATTTTAAAACTCATAAGCAATGTAAATCATCGCTATCCAATATAAGACATTACTTATTAACATAAGTAGTAATTAAATTAACAAATTCATTTGTTATAAATGAAAAAGTTTGAGACTAAAAATACAAAAAGGAAATTTAAACTTGCACAGAATTATGAAATGGAAAATAAGACTTAGGTACAAAATGAACTCATCGACAAGACAATTTATAAACATTTTACAAAGAAAGTAAATTGAAATTAAAATTCATTTACAAGAAATAACTAGAATCCAAATTGGAAATATTAGAATGCTTAGACTAAAAAAAAAGCTAGCCTTAAGCAAGGAATTTAACTTCTTTTCAGAAAATGGTGTAAAATGTCCAACTCTATGTCGGTATACAAATTATTAAATATTGAATGTTACGTATATATAACTAATATCAATTTTAAAAATGTCTTATTAAAGAAATGTAATAATTCAACCTCAGACTTGCTAAAAAAGTCAAGCAATATAAAATTCAAATACCATCACATTTCCAATTTCTCTTTTCTCAGAAAACTTACTATAAAAAATTCATACCACTAATGTTGAACATACAGATTATACTGTTGTTATGTTTTAATTGATTACTTTATAATTTAAAATAAATTTATGCAACACATGTTAATTTTTTCTAATTTTAAATGATTGGAAAATAATTTAATGTATAATTTCGCCATTTGTCAGTGAAGATTTCGTTTTCGAAAATAACTCATGAATCATGAAAAAGGTTGAAATATACATATTGTTTAATAGGCAAATTATACATAAGACAAAACATAATCTAACCACGAATTAAAAATTTGAAATAATAGGATAAACTTACTTGCAATGATATCAACCAGCTTGGACTTATTATTCTCAGTAATTTCGAAGTTGTTCATCACGCTGGTGGGGGTACATTTACTACTTTCAACCGCAGGAGCGGAAGAGCTAGTTGAGAACATCGCTGGCAAGTTGTGTCTCATGCAAGCATGGGATACAAGAATGAAATATCAACTTTTCCTTCTCTGCGCCTTACTATGGCCGGGAGGAGAGAGGGGCGGAACTCGAGATGCGATTGGTCAACTCGTGTATCTTGCTATCCCCTATTAGAAAAGATATGGTGCTATTTCCCCCCCCCCTCCACACGCACATACAACAACGTGCTTTTGTCAACACCGTTTTCTATTGTTCGCAGACCAGAGCTGTTTGGCGCTAATTACGCGTCGCCAAAGTGAGATTTTCATCCATTAAAAGGGTTCGAGTTTTAAAATGGTAGTGATGTAAGGTAAATTAATTGAAATAATTCCCATGGCGACTCCATTTTACAATTATTATGATCCAATTTACATGACAAAACCACTCAAATTTATATTGCATACTTACAGTTACACTATATATTTTAATTAAAACTTACTGTTACCTCACAAAAAAGATGTGGTGTTTCGTATAGATAAACTAGCTATAATAAAATGTCTAAGTTAATATAATATTTTTTTTTCGTGATTTTTCCTGCTGTTTTTTTTAGTTTTAAAGATATAATATTGTCTCACCCTATAGCTCAAAAATCTGAATTTTATTTTATTTTTGAAACATTTTTTTATATAGAAAAGTCAAAAACTATGACATTCAATCATGGTCAAATCTTTTTATATACATTTTTCAAAATATTTACAGTTTTGTAATTTATTTAATTTTTAATGGAGCAAAAAAACTTCTGTTAGACTTTTTCATTTATTTTCGAACAATCTAACCATCAACCGTTATTTTTGGAGTGTTTATATTTGAAAAAAAAATAATAATAAATAAATTCGAGTCAAACTCTAAATAATAAAATATTTTTAAATTTTTTGAAAACTTTTAAAATTTAGCCGAAACGCACCTTACACATTGTTTTCAAATTTTTACTTTACCAAGAAATATTTCATATAGGTTTAATCGAATTAAAATTTGAATACAGCAAAATGAAAATTAACATTGCACACAGAGAAATACTTTAAAGAAATTTTAATAAAACGTATAGAAAAAATGGCTAAAATTATAACTTTTGAGTCTCATATGTTCTCAAGAATTAAATACACTCATAGATTTCAATATATTGTCCATTATTTCTTTATTTCTACCTTTTATACGTTGGGAATGCATATGTATGTATGCTGTTTCTAAATCTTATTCAAATTTCTTTAGTATATTAAAAATATTTCCAGTTTCTTGGATTTATTATTATATATGTAATGAATGCTCTTTAGTTCAGAAAACTCATCAATATTCTTTTTTCCTTTAATGAATGCAATTGATTAGACTAATATTAGTGGTTGCCGACCCCTCCCTGTCTAGTGGTCAGAGTGCCTGACTGCGGATAGGGAGGTCCTGGGTTCGAATCCTGGTTCGGGCATGGATGTACTTTCTCTCTCTATCTTGTCTTTGTCCTTTCTGTGTATGAACAAGGTGTGAATGGTTGCCTACCATATAAACGAATCCCTATGACATGTGTGTACTGAAGCAGTCGGACTCCACACCAAATTTGGTTCAGTATGAAAAAAGTGCAGCAGCGCACCCCATATTGTCTGCCTAGCTGGCACAAGACAAAAAAATATTTGTGGTTACAAGTAGTATATATTTCAGCTAGAATTAATTTATCTGAAGTTAAAATTAATCTTAAAAAACTCAATTATATAATCTTAAAATACTCGATAAAATTTGGAATCAATCAGTAGTATGATTCCTACTTGGTTTCTGTGTTAAGCCAATAATATTACGCGATCTATATTTAGTGTTAGCATTTGCTTACCTAGACCATGATTATTAATGTTTAAAAATTCCTAATTCAATTTGATTTTTTAAATTGTGATAATATGAATTTTGCTACGTGTGAAAATTTTGTCAACTTACCTCTAAAAATCTCAAAATGCTTCCACGCGAGAGTTAATTTGATTGAGATATTCAGTTTGAATATTTCTACCCATGATAACTACCCATACTTGAATTGGAAATAAAATCTACCAACCAAACACCAGAATGGCAACCATTCAGCTAGGATAACGATGCTTGGATATGCAAATTATTATTAATTTTTAATGCAGCTTAAACCTAAGACTAAGATTAAGAGCATCAACGTACTGCTTTTGTAAATTATAGAGGATGTGGACTTAAGCTCTGGTTAAAGACCATACTGTTGATGGGGTTTATCTTTTGTACCTTTTCGGTTTCATTGCGTAAAAGCTTGAAGAATAAGATACTACCTTCATTGAAGAGACATCACTACATGTACATGCCTTGAAATAAACAGTATCTTATGCCATTTGAATTACCCTGTCGTTTTTAATGACTGATCAAGACCAATGCTATTACTCAGTTCTTTGGATTATACTATTGTGTAAGCACGATTAGCAAGATTAAAGAAATTCTAAATTCTCACATTATCAATTACAAAGATGAAGGAACTATTATTTATAATTACATCTGAAACACTGTCATACTTATCATGAGTTTTGCGAGTTGTGAGATTTATTCTAAAATAATGTGGATTGGGCATTTTCCACCAAAATATATTGAAATACGCTTTAATCTATTTTCATTGATCGATTCCTCTTTATAAATATTAAATATCCAATTGTGGTAATTGATTCAGAAATATTTCCTCTTCTCTGATTAAAAAATAAGATTAACCAAACGCATTCATTTTATGAACCTATTGATAACATTATAATACGGTTAAATGTCATTGAAAAATAGCTTTTTAATAATGTGTTTGTTATGCATACATTCATAAAAAATATTTTATTATACTAACTGATGTATTCATAAAGAAAACAATTATTTTTCAATGAATTCTTCTCCATAATCAAACAGGAAAATTTTTGGAATTTGATAAATTAGTATCTCTTTTTCCTTTTAATACTTACAGAGACGTAAATTAAGAAACATAAAAAGTAAAGCTATCAACATTTTCTCACTAGCTCCAATAATATTTTTAAAAATATACGTAAGGAAATTTGAGAATTCCTACAACATTTTCTAAATTAATTATTAAAACTAGAAATGTGAATAAGTATGGAATAAATGTTTTAAAAACTGATGCTCTATGGACAAAATAATTAAATAAAATGAAGGGAACTAAATAAAAATGTTTTATGTTAGATGATCATTCACTGAAAGTCATTTTAAGAGATAAAAGTCAGGTCCTCATGCCTTATTTAAATGAACACGAGAAATAAACGATATTAACAAAATATTTCAAAATAGGTAGGACATTTTTTAAATTACCTATTTACATAAAATAAGTTATGTAAGCTTTTTTTTAGAAAATTTTTGAAATTTTTTATGGTAATCAATTTATTGTTACAAGTTCATAAAACTTAAGTTAATCGTTTATTAATTTTAATTCTCTTTCCATTATTTTGAATCTATCTTCATAGTGACAGTAATTACTAGTCTTATACATTTTCTAGCATCAGAGAAAATCTTCCTTATGAAGACTTTACAACAAATTACATTAAATATTTGATTTCATTTGATTAAATATTTGATTTCTTGTCTGCCTGGAACAGCTTGCAGGCAACCTTTCCCTATATTTTGTCATTTAAGTAATGAACTGAAATCACAAGTTTAATATTATTTTATTATTATTATCCATTACCAAAATATAAAATAATTAATTCAAATAATTGATATTAATTTTTTATTTTAATTTCATTAAGCGAAAAAAATTTTTTCCCTTTCTTGTTCTTTTTTAAATTATAATTTATGAAACATGCTTTATTCATTCGTAAGATACGAGTGTATATAATATTTTTTTAACTACAATATCTAAATAAAACGCTTTTCTTGTACCATTAGTCTCTTTTTCCACTTACTAGCCTTTGTACTAATACGTTGTAAAGCCGAGACTTTATTAAGGTCACAAAAATTAACAAATTGAAGAGATAAGTTGATTGGTGACAATCAAATACTAATGAAAACGATTACATTAAAAAGGAAAAATTATATCTATATTACGAGGGTCACTTTAAAATTTTTGAGATACAACTAGGTTTTTAAAGTTAAACTTACAAAATTTTAGGTGTGTTCAAAGTAGTCTCCTCCAGCATCAATGCACTTAGGTAGACGAATTTTCCACAGATTAAATGCCTCAAGCCATTCATATTTTGGAATAGATGAAAAAAATGCATTTATAGCCACATCAATCTCATCTTCTGAATCTAAACGGCGTCCACGTAAGTTCTTTTTTAGATTAAATAATAGCCAAAAGTCGCACATAGCTAGATCAGGTGAATACGGCAGATGATCGATTAATTTAATTTGTCTTGGTTTAAGAAACTCAACTGTTAATCCGGCTGTATGTGAAGATGTATTGTCATTGTGAAGCATTAATCTCTTAACATTCAGTTCTTGCAGAATTTCTGGAAGACATTTAGTGGTATACCGGTTTGCTGTCACTGTCTTCTGTCCTTCCAAATTGATGGCTTTGACCAATCCCTACTTCTGAAAAAAACGGCATACATCACTTTTTTCAGTGGCGTTTTTTTTTTCACCGTTGTCGGCGTGGGATCATCTTCAAAGATCCATACTTTGCTTTCTTGACGGTTTGGAACGTCAAGAAACTGTATGTACGTTTACCTGTTACAATTTTTGAAGTGATGCGGTGGTCACCATCATTTAGCAATTTAAGAGTTTCTTTACTGATTCTGACACGCTTCTCTTTTTGGTGCTCAGTTAGATTATGGGGAACCCAACGGCAAACTACTTTTGTCATATGTAATCCTTCATGAGAATGATTTTGTGTATGGCTGCGGATCCCCAATGCTAAGTTCCTTCTGTATAATTTGATAGGTACCGCTATTATCATCCATTAACATTTTTCGTATGGCAGACATTATCCGGGATTACTGCCGACGGCGGCTTTCCTGTGTGTTCTTCATCTCGAAGAAAATAGCGACCACTTCTAAATTCTCTAAACTTTCTGAATACAGTAGCACGAGCTGGAGATTCATCACCAAATGCTAATTGCAACCATTGAACGCATTCTTCTTGATTTAATCCTGCTTTAAAATCGTAGAAAATCATAGTGCGAAAATGTTCTCGCGTCAACTCCATTTTCTCTTCTGTTTAAAATTTATTCTACGTTAAACAAGTTGAAGTAAGTCAGTAAAAAATCGTCTTCTGTGTTAAAGTACTTTGTATTTTAAAATTAAACCGTTATTTTTATTTTACAAATTCTCGTCTGCGCGTATCTCAAAAATTTTAGAGTAACCTCGTATAACTTTATTTGTTTTCACAATAATTTGATGAATGTTTGAATTTGCTTTGTTTTCAAAATGTTTAACTTTCTATACTACGAGACATAATATTTAGGATGATAGACCAGGTCGAAGTTCATAAAGGCTGCTTTAACTTTCATTGTTGAATACAAATTTTTATTGTTATAAGTGAAAAAATCAAATAAAATTTTTCATGTAATCCATCTATCGAGGAAGATATCAGTTTAACTATTCAAAAATACCTCTTATAAGTCACATAAGAATTAAATACGTTTTAATTTAAAAATGAAAATTTTCAGGGATATTACGCATCTAATAAAGTCGAAAGATAAAAAAACAGGCCGCTGGAAAAGAAAGATAGTGAAAATAACAAAGAATAAAAAAATAATAAATTAATTTTTATAATCTGTGACATACACACACAAATTATAATCCATTTAATTCGATGGAATACTACAAAACCCTAATCATTTCACGTACTGGGCCTACTTTTTAAAATACAGTCATCAACTCTCAAGGAATATAAACTAATAAATTTGATAGTCTTTAAAAATGGATTGAAGACTGAAAAAATTTGATAAGATATTTTAAAAAATTGACATCAAAGTATGTTTGTAGAACAGTAGTTCTTAAAATATTGTTTCGGCTATATTAGAGCAATATTATTAGAAATTTCAAATGCCATCAATTATTTTAGTATGTAATATGATTTGTTACCCACAGAGAGTAAATCAAAGCACATTTGAAAACAATAGACAAAATGTAAGAAAAACAACAGAATCAACAATAAAAAAACTTCTCTCAATAGAAAAATATTTTAATTCTAATAAGATTTTCTTAAACATGTCAGTCTTGTTATTTAATGGATTCCTTGAAATATAGTTACTCTGTTACTAGAGAAAAACATTTGGTAGACTAGTCCTGAATGTTGTATCCAGTGAAAATAATCCAATCATAAGTTGAAAGGATTTAAGAGCTTCTAAAGTAGTTGATTACTGATCTGAAGTAACAGGCATTGTAGAAATCTCAAACATTGTAGATTAACTGATTATGAGTAGCAATCCTTAGAAAGAAATTTATGCTTAACACAGAAAACGTGTTTTTCAAACAACTTAAGCATATAAAAATACAAAGGCAGTCTGTCGAATCATAGTCATTATCTGTAGCTCAAATATTTACAAAATGTCCAGACAGACTAAAGTAACACAGATTATGTCCTCTGAATCACCTACAACTGCCTATCGATATAGTTTCTTTACAGGAAGTTTTAACCAACAAGATATAGCTTATTCCTTGAACAAATAAAGAAATATAATATAATTGTAATCGTAAATAAAAGAAAACTGATGTTTTGAAATTTTAACAAAACGCGTGATTTGCTGTCACCCCGTGTTTCACTATGATTGTAATGCGTTCCGTTTCATAGGGGACATATTAAACTGATGAAATGAAATTTTTCCATAAAATTGGCACGTTTTGAACACAATCCTGGAAAACTTTTATGCTATAAAATATTCACATTATAATTAAAAAAATACACATAGAACTTAATACGCACATGTATTCTTAAAAAATATCCCCCTGAAGTTTTTTCTAAATGAAAAAAATATTTGTCTGTCGGTTCAGACAGTTTGTTTTAACAATGTTTATAATGACGCCTAATTAAGAACAGCACATTGCAGTTTTTGTTATTTTCTTCCTATTACTCTAATAGTTTTTTGTGTAAATTTTCGTTAAGAATGTCTTTAAAGCTTATTCATTAATAAAATGAAAACACAGTTTTTATTTCAAAAAAAGAAACTTAATATTCCTATAATTTTAAGAGCTTTTGAAAATAGAAAATTATCCTTCTTAATAAATTCTATTTAGGCTAATAAAATAAAATGAACTAAAAAAATTAAAGTGATTTTAATGAAAAAATTATAAAACTTGAAATAATATCAAAAATATTATTAAATTGTTAGCTAAATTAACATAAGTTATATATTATATATTTCTACCACTTTCTTCTTTATTCCACGTGTAAATAAATGGGTGTGACTAGATGCACACCATAAATTTGGAAAGCAATCTTTCAAGAAATATTCTGGACAATCGTTTCGTTCAAGCTAAATTCGAACCTCTTTAGTGTCACTCTAGATTTGACAGTGCACAAATCACAAAACGGACAAAATCGAGTGGACAAGATAAAGGGACGGGACAAGAAGACATTGATCGATACTGTTCATTATGCACAAAGAATTTACAGAGCCTTAGCGCTAAATCATTTTCTTACAAAGATCACAAGCGTGAAAAATCAGAATTCTTTAAAAACATTTCTGAGATTGTATCCATAAATAACTAAATGTGGCATGGCAGCCCATGTGTTCCAAGGACTACAGTGTCCATCTCTTTTTCCTTGACCGAAAGGCTCTGGGGTGAGAAGCTTATGTCTCGATTAGGTGGTGAGCCTAATACAAAACTCCCAGTGTTTAGTTTCCAAGCATGCTTGGAAATAATTCTCAAAATAGATATACTTTTCGAGAAATGGATTTTTGAGCAAACCTCATCTCGTCTTAATTTGTAAGGTAGATTAGATTGTTGAGAGAAAAGACTTGGAGCAAGTATCCATTAAAGAATTTCATAAAAAAATTAATAATGTATAGTTCTCTGATGAAATACTAAATACTAATAATTAAAGCTGTTTTATTTTAGCAAAATCTTTTAAAGTATTTTATTGTTCAACTAAAAATTTTTTTTTTTCATTTGTCTGAAAATAATTGTAATGTGTATGAATAAATAATAAGAAAGAAATACAATAATGTGTATAAACAAGATTAGAATTTTGATTTACTATACAGCTTCTAGAGTGAATGCTAATGTATTGTTTCTGATGCATATTTTTTTTTCTCTAAAAATTAATTGATTTTGTGGCAAAACTAAAAAATATATTTTACAAGACAGGTTCTATTTTTAAGTATTGAAACTATTTTAATGTATTATTAATGAGAGGATGATATCAAAGATATCATAATTACTCCTACAAGGCTTCATTTAAACGAGTAAGATTTTGGTTAGAATATTTTATTTTATAAACTTATTTATCGAAAATTTGTTTAATTTTGAAGTATTTTAAAAAAATTTTTGTAATATTTATTAATTGAGCAATATTTTAATAAGCAGCTGCTGGAAAACAAAATGCCGATACCTCATAAAATTAATTATATGAAAATAAAATTAGTTTTACATATAAAAATAATTAATATCAAGTACAATAAATTAATTGAATTCCAATCTTACTTTCCAAGAATTTTTAAAATTATTTAATTACATAAAATATCAATATTTATAGCAAAAATGAGTGATATTTATGAATTATTTTATTACGTGTTTATTAACTTCTTGAATTTGACACTCATTAATAGAAATTTAAAAGGAAAACGAAACGAAAGAAATTTTAGTAGTTTCACAAATAGAGGATATTTGAAAAATTTAAGAGTGCGCGTAATTATGTATAAATTATCACGCAAAAGAGCAAACTCCAAAAATTTTAGTTTTGAAGGTGATTTAAAAATTGAAAGGATTATATTTAATTCGTTTTCGTTCCTAATTATTGATTGGTTCATTTTGTTTTTATTTTTAAACATTATAAATTCTAACTGTGAAACATTGTTTGTCGATCAACTTTATATTTATTAAATTAATTATATATTTTTTAAAATTTATTAGTTATTCTATTAAAATTTGAAAATCTTAAAAATATATATTTATGAAAAACATAAATTCTTTAAAAAGATTTCTTAAACATCGTTATTATAAAAGGTTAAAAATGAAACTTTTTATCCTTAATGATCTGTTTGTGAATTAAATACTTATGTAAGAATAAAGAGTCATTAAATCAGTATTTGTTTTTTAGAATAGACATGATTTATTTTGATGTCCTTTTTAAAAAGATTTTCACACTCACAAAAACAAAATAAATTGTTTGTTTTGTCTGTAATTTTTTCTCTCCCTCTTATATAGTTATTCCATCTCAAGCATGGCATTCGGTATCTTTACATAGATGACTGCAGACAATTCATCTTACACCTGTCCACTTCCTGTTTAATTTCCTCAATTTCCTTCTTTTTTATGATCAATATATTAGTAATCATATTAGACACCCATCCAAGCCGAAAAAAAAATACAAAATATAACAATTATAATGAGGTAAAAAAAATGCCTAATCGTCTCACTTCAACTCTTTGAAATAAAAAGATGTTTCATCGGAGTATACGCTCAATTCAACCCGAGTGCATACTCCGAGCTAAAGCGAATACATTTCCTCTTTTCCCAGATGTGTCTCTTTTCTTTTAGAGAAAAAATTGAAACGGTGTGCTGGACACAGTGGATGTCCACATTCCGTCTGTACCAGCTAAGACCAAGCAGACGCGAACACGGCCTCGTGCAAGCGAAGAGATAGAAAAAAACACTGTTTTCGAGTGCCACACTACATTGAATTCAGTAATTAGAAATTGAACTGACCGTAGCTGGTTTTCTTGCTTTAGTAGAGATCCAGAAGGTAGTAGCTGCTGTGGGGCACGAACACCCCAGCACCTTTACTGGCGACAATTTTCAAATAAATTTTTTTTTGTTCGTTTTCTCATCAGCATCAAACAACGCTCGAATGATCGAAAAAAAGAACACACTTTGTTCGAAACTGTTCGACCGCTAACGATAACAATCATCGTAATGTTTTGATTTCAGGCATTTTGCATTATTAATTGAGTAAGAATGTGATCGGTTGGTGTGGAGTATGTTGAATAATCTTGGATGGACGGATCATTTACGGTGGCTGGAGATGCAATTCAAATGAATTGCTTAACCATTGCATCAAGAGCTTGTTCCAAGAAACCGCTTTCTCAATCCCAACACATTGTCTCTCCAGTTTATTTTAATTCAGAAATAGGTACAGGGATAGAATTTTCGAAACACTTGAATCACAATGACTTAGTTGGTGTCTGTAATAAATTTTATCTTCTATTGCATTTGGCTTAACTTGAAAAGAAATTTCCTAATGAGTTATTCAGGAAAACCCAAAATTTAATTTGATCTTTAACGAATTTTTATTAGAATCAGTTTTCTAATTGATATTTCTTCTATTTAATATATTGCTTTTCCGACATAACATTATTTTTTATGCATCAAAATAATATAATTTCCTAATACAAAATAAATTTTTAAATTTTTAACCATAAAAAATTATTTATCATAAATGCAGAGAGTAGCGCTTAAATTGTATTATATAAAGCGCTTTTTCATTAAGGAATTTATATAACCATTAGAATTTCATCTTTCTTCAAATTTTTAAATTACAGGAAAAATCAATCATTTGATAAAATGGTTTAAAATTGGTGATCACTATTATGCATCCTTACATTGAATTAAGGATCAATTACTAGTTATTTCAAGTGTACGTAAATTCTTTTTTTTTCCACAAGTCGTAAAATTCATTAACACTTAACATGGTCCATAAATGTTTGGCAATATATAGATAATTTATATCAATTAAAATTATTTTTCTTGGTAATTCAAAAGCAGTACCAAGCAGAAATAAGCAGTAGTTCATCGAGAAGAATTCCACATATGTGGTGTTTGCATACAATGTGAATTGCCTGACAGAGAACATGTTTCACTGACGTCATAAATTACGAACAATAAAGTACGAATCATGTTTATATATCGACTATGATCGGTTAGTATTTAACTGGTGTAAGATAAAAACTTCAATTTCTCTGTTTACTGTAATAAAAATTGTTGATTGTTGTCACTCTGCAGACACTTCTTACATACGAGGCTTAGTTAGACAAAAACCTAGAGGTTGAAATGGATTCCTAATCCCTATAAGCATATACATCCGAAGATAGTACTGAACACACAAACAGTTGATCTGAAAATCAGAACACGAACCACTTGGCTGCCAGTTCAGGGGAAAATATGGTAATGCGTACTGTTGTTGGAAAATGATAGGACCAATGTTATTATTTTCAAAGCAACTAATTTGTGCTTTATGTTTTATTACTTTTTTAGGATTATGTTAATAACAAGAATCCCATTTATATTTATAAGGAACTTAAGTCGTATTTTTATTTTAAAAACTTTCTTTTTTAAATTTCACAAAGCATTCTAGAAAAAAGTAATAGGATAAACCTCATTTTCCGAGTGTTTTCCATTTTATTTCAGTTCTGTGATCTTTATCATCCGGTGCGAAACTACTATCATCCATCATCAATGTCTAATAGAGAAATTTTAATTTTCCGAGAAATGGGGAGTGGCAAAGAAATTAACACTGATTGAACCAGATCAGATGTTCAAGTTTTAAAGAACATAGTTTAAGATCTGAGAAAAAAATATCTGAAAGATTGATCAAGTTTATACTGCAGCTGAATAACTTTATTCTCAGAAAACTGTAATAACAACGTTTTTATGGAAAGGTACTTGGCAGTATTCCTTAGCAGGCTCGTTGGCACACGAAAGCTGTTATTAGGCAAGCAACTGATTAAAAGATTTTGTATGAGAACTAAAGTTTTCTTTCATCAGTTGAATTATTTGCAATGATATGTCAAAGTATTTGGACGTAAAATTAGTAAAATGATACGCAAACTGTCTCAAAACGATATGAATTAGGATCAACGAAAAAAAAATGTTACTTTTGGATATTAATAATAAAAAATCGTATTTGTTTTTAAATGGAAAAAGTGTAATAGTGGGGAAATATTTAGTTTCCTGTATTTTTTACTGATCGAAAACTTTGTATTCATCAGATTATTTCCAAAGATTTTAATTAAGTTTTATTAATATATATTTTAGATCAACAAATTTTAAGTCTTCAATGACTTTGAAGTGATTAGAAAAAATAGTGAAATAGCATCTCAAAGAAGGCTGTGGAAAAAAAAGTTTCATTTTCTCTGAAACTTAAGAGTGACGAATTCATTCGGAAAAAAGAAGTATATGGACAATTGGGATTTTACCAATGCCTCAATATTTTTTCCATTTTTCTATGAGCATATCACAGAAAAGGAAAATTAAAAAATAAATAGTGGTTTTATTAATTGACTTGGAACAATCTTTGCTTGCATTATGTTTAGTTTTAAGCAAAATTCAAGTACATAAAGAAATTTAGTTGAATTTTAGCATTTTTTCTAACGCTGTAAAGTTTAAACGCAAAATCGCAGTATATATATATATATATATATATATATATATATATATATATATATATATATATATATATATATATATATATATATATATATATATATATATATATTATGTTTCTGATGTGGCTAATAAATTAATAGGCTATTTATAAAACAGTGTTTCCAGGGTACTTGGGGAGGCACGATATGTTTGTATGTTTGTATTTCTTTGGTTACCTTTTGTCATGACTGCTCGCTTAAGAGTTTTAAGATTCTTAAGCGAGTAATGAGTTCTTGACAACTTTTTTGAACTGGCAAAATTTTGAAGCTGATTTCAATAAGATTCTACATTTTACACACTTCTTTCGCGTTAAAAGAATTCAAATTTTCTCTAACACGTTAAGAAAATCTTCAATTAAAAATTTTTATATGAATTTAAGTAATTTGCTGCCGTTATAAATTTTGAGTATATTCGCTGTTTTGAGTTAATAATCACTTTTGCAGTTTTTACTATATTGAACATTTCACACATATTGTTTCTAACGTCAATTTGAATTGCAGTAATTTCAATCTATCTAAGCATTCATCAAAATACATTTCTCATGGTTATTTGAAGGAAATAGTAATTTTCTATTGATTAGATAAAAATTCAGAAAACAAATAAGTTATTTTTAATACCACAACATGTTTTTAAAGGTGTTCATCTTGGATCGATGAAATTTCAAATAGAATTAATATTCCAATTTTGTATCAAATATTTCTGCTTAAAGCTACAGAAATTGCTTGAAAATATTTATGTATACGATCTGTTTTTCAAACTTGAATCATATAAGTTTCTTTTCAAGCTTATAATTAAAAGTATACCATTATTTCCCATCTTATTGGAAGTTTGAATTTTGATCTCAATACTGTGATAAACTTTACTCAGATCGTCACCAGGTGGTATTTGTTTTTTCTTCCCTCTACATTTTGTGTTATTCATGAGATCAGTGATAATATGCATTTTAAACTTGTATATATTTGTTGGCATGCAAAGAATTTTCCTAGGAAAAAATTATTATTATTGGTTGGTTTTTATTTATAAGCAAAATTTTTAAATAGCTTATATAATTTGGTGAAATTTGAACTTTTTAAGGTATTAATAATGAAAAATATTTTCTTTATAACAGAGAAAGTTCGAATTTTATTAAATTTAAACAAAAACAGAGGAAATTAGTGTAATTTTACAGTGCTTACTATTTTACATTGTTTTTAATATAAAGGCTAATTAATAAAATTATATTAATAATGAAATTTTATATATCTAATAATTTAATAATCTATATTACATTATTCCACACAATATTACTATAACATTGTATGACGAAAAGTGATATATATCATCATTTATTCTAGCCAGCCTATCTTTAGGTACCTATGAATATACTATCTAGATAGAATGTATAACTGTAGTGTATATGACTATTTATATGTATAATGGTACACATTTTATCATGCATATACTTACACGTAAAATAATTCTTTAAAAGTAAATATATGAACAAAGAGTTATATCACTACACATATAAATAACTAAACATATTATGATATTTATTAATATGTATAGTTGCGATGTGGTATATATCACTTATACAAATCACATTATGATTTGTATAATGTACGAAGGAAATGTAATCTTTAATATGTGTGTTAAGTCTTAATAATTATGCAAAATAAGATAATTTTATTAAAAATCTTTACTAATTAATTTTTATATAATACTCTAAAATAAGAACTAATTTTCTGTAAGACTTCAATTACATTCGAATTACTATTAGAATAAATGGACTAATTTAGATTCCAATTAACTGCTGGTCCAACCCAAATTTGAAAGGAAAGTCATGGGCAGCTTTTCGCCATATTAAAAAAGATAATACTACTATAACAATTTTCCCTGTAATGCAAACAACGAAGAGTAATTTTTTATTCGTTTAATAAACCCAGCTTAAGACTTCATGAGAACACTCTCCCTCTCTAGGAGAGGTGCTTTCTCTCCTTACCTGAGATGTAAAAAAAGTGTGCCCCCACCCCCCATATTTCAAGGAAGGGATGAAAGTGGTTAACGACAAGAAAGGGCGATGGAAGGGCCTGCAAAAAGGCTTATTCTTCCCAATAGAGCCATCACCTGCGGCGTTTTGATAAATGGGAAAGGACTTTCACTATCCAGGGATGCGCTGTGTCCATCTGCCACTTGACGGCCTTCGGGTCATTCTTGGGAGAGTAGTGGGCCATAGAAGTACAGTATGCCCCCATCCCACCTGCTGACCCCTGCTACGTTGACACCCAACACAATTGAGAGGCATGCTGCACCATAGGTAGAGCGTGTAACTGAGACTATTCACCGTTGTGGGCCCCTACCATGCCTTCTGCTCCACCCTGAAGAAAACCAGTTGTAAATTTCCATTTTGATAGGGGGAGGAGTGGTAAGATACATCCACTGTAAAAATGAAGACAGTCGTTTCTTTTTTAAGACAGCTTGTGAAGAAGTCTCTTTCTATTTCGTGCTAATTCCAAAAGAACAGATTCAAATCGGTCATCCTACATGTTCTTAGAAAAGAGCGTGGGAAATACTTTTTGCTTTATTTTTAAACTTTTTTTTTCTAAAAATTGCTGTTTCTTATGGCAAAATCTTAATTTATGTATAATTGATTTCAGGCATTTTAGTCAAAATGATCATCATATAGTGATTCTGTTACTTATTAATTAAAGAATGTAATAATAGTATAATCAAATTATTCAAAAGGAACAAAGAGCCTAAGTTATTTAATTGACATCAACTAAATTTGTAACACAAGATATATAGAAAAGCTCTTTGGAATCTAAAATTAAAATTTTGGTTAATTTTTTTCTGCGTCATTATAGTTTATGTTATTTATTAAATGAAATCATCTTATTACAATATAATTTAATGAACCAGGAAAAACAAAAATAACAAATTATTTTTTTATTTCAACTGAATTTTTAACATAAAATTTATTAAATTCCCCTTAGATATCAAATAATATATCTCATTTAAAAATTTTATTTGAGATAAATAAACTAATTGAATGTAAAAATTAGTATAATTTAGAAATGAGGAATATATATAATACTTTTAGAGAAAAACTGAAGTTTATGAATTAACTGAAAGACTGAATTTGCTGTTCTTGATAGGATATTTTTGTACCAATCAAGTGCTTAGAAAAATCAAGATTACCATAAATAGATTGATTATTTATAATATTTGTATATTTTTTTAGAAAATGAAAAGATCATGTTGCATTGAAAAATAAAGTAAGATAAAATGAAGCGTTTTTGATATGAGTAAATTTTTTCTCCACATAAAATGTGACAAAAAAATCTCAAAAGTTAAAACATGATCGACAACAATTGTGACAGCTATTGAATAGTTTGGAGACATTTTCATTCGCATCAACATCCACACTGGTCATTTACACCGCTAAAGCCGGATTAATATGTCAGAATCAGTCTATAAAAATGGTAAACAGCGGCTCATTTCATCCACCGATGCATTGAGCGACAATTATGCGACAATGTCCAACCGCTTTAAATCTATCCGAATGACCTTTCGAAAGCCGTCCAATCTCTCCCAAACATTTAATCCGCTCTCTATAGCTGGGAAAGGGGCATAAGCTAGGAATATGAAAATCTCAATGGGGGGTCTCCAAGCCCCCTTTTAGAGTGGAATACCGGGTGTCGTGTGGTACCACAATGGGGCACCGGGCCCCTCGAAAAGAATAAATTGGTTTTACGGACCTTCGACCATCCACGATTGTGGGGACAGATGGGAACTGGACAAAAGGTCATGTCAAAGGGCTCCTTGGTCAACGCGTGGTACGTGTGGCTAGCCGATAGTCCGGCATTCACAAAAGGTGGAAAAATGTTACTGGCAATTCGATGAGGTTACACGTCATTAATGGCTGATAGGAATCGGGTAGAGATGTTTCAGTTCAACTTCAAGCGTTTGGCGAATGTACCATACGAATGCTTCTGATTCAAATATTAAATAATTTTTTAAATTTGGAATTAATTCAAACTAAAACATTTTTTTAGAATTTAAATGCATATCATTTTACACCAAAATTTCTTCATCAATTCATCTTTAAAAACTGTTGGCGCAAGTTTTAAATAAAAAATAATTTTGGCGAGGTTTTTCACGAGTGTTATTTTTCTACACAACACAACGGATAGAATTGGGTGATGGATGCCTAATAGCAGCAGATGCTCTGTCATCTGATACCTATGCCTAAGCTCAGATTTTTCTTTTTATAAATGAACTAGTTTATGGTGAGAGAAATGTGCATAGCCTATTGTTGAAAATATTTTATACAGTTAGTAATTCATACATCTGGTTTTATGTTTCGTTACTCCAACAATTATTGTTGAGGAAGAGAAATGCTAACTAAAATCTGTGATTGAATGGCAGGAAGAAAATTAATTCGTTATGAAATAAATATTAAATAATATTAAAAATTAAATAATATTTATTTACTAATTTATGATTCTTGTTACTCAAAAAAAATTATGATAAAAGAAAATCTATTTATATCAGTTATATATATAATATCTACAAGTTATCACTGTATAAAATCATTTTGATGTAATACATATACAAAATAGTTTAAACAGAAAAAGCGCACTATAGCTTCATTAATGAAAAGAGATAATTCCATTTTATTATATAATTTTAGTAATTATTATTTTTTATTTTAATTTATTTATTAATATGAATTGGTTTAATTTTAATTGATAAATATTAATTAAGTAATCAGTAATTAAGAAATTTAATTGAAATTCACAAATACAAAACCATTTCGATATGATTGTCTATCGAATTCATTCAGAGTTGAAATAAAGATGATTTTTCGCACACAGGTTACGTGAATGAAATCATGCAATAATAATGTTTATAGTATTGCTAAGATGTTGATACTATTATTGGCAATATAGAGATATAATGCATTAATATATTGTTTATAACAAGAACTGTTTTCTATGAAACTTTCTTGGTAATTAAAGAATTAACTACATTGTGTATAAAAATAATGTTAGAAAAGTGTGATCTAAATATTTCAATTATGAAATGTAACAAATAGCAATTTTTGTATTCATAAACTCAAAAATTAAAGAAAATTGGTCCTATTACTTTCACACTTTTAAATAGCCAAGGAGTCTGACTTCAAGATATTTCTAAATGAATGTAATTGTGAGTTGTTAAATTTCCACGATCAAAAAGAAGTCTCATGAATTAGTAAAAAATATTCCATGAAGCTTGTAGCTTCATCACAAATTTATTACAAAAGTTATCAGTAAATGCACATTTTAGTTATTTTTTAAAGAGGAAAATTTCATTTTATTAATATAATAAACTATTAAAAAGAAAAAAAGGTAAGGATTTTTCTTCTTAGTTGCTTTAGATATAAGATACTTCAAAAAAATTGTAAATTTTCTGAATGTCATTAATTGTGTCAAATCCATCGAATTAAGTCTTATGAGAGACTCGTCAATTAATTACAAATGAACATTTATATTCTATAAAACTACAAATAATTTCCAAAAATACAAAAGTTAAATTGTTTAATGATTTTAATTTTTAAATGCTTTTTGTTTTCAATATTTTCCTCATAGCATGTAATTTCATCATAATTTTTTTGCCGTTACATAATTTATTAGTTCTTGAAGATAAATTAAAACATAGGAAATATCAATATTTTCAACTAGCTAATGAATTTTTTTTTTAAAAAAAGTATTTCTGGTGAAACTATATTTATTTCCAATACCCAGATATAAAGAGAGATCTTAAGTATTTTTTCTTTAAATTTGTTGCAGTTTTTCTGTGAAAAACTAACATTGATAATGCTGGAAAATGTGAGAAATAGAATTAATAAAATATAAGTCAGTATGAAACTTACAAATTCAGTTTTTGCCTTAATTCCTCTTTTGACAATTACAAATATAATTCAGAAATGAATTGAAATCAAAATTGTAACAAAAATTGAATACTTGTACAAACCGAAATTGCGCAATGAATTGATTTTAAAACTGTTTCAAGAACACTTCAATTAAATGTTTGTCATAGGTTAAAGCTGTCCTGGTCTCAGCTTTGCCCATTAGTTTAAATTAATCGGGTGATGATTTCTAATATGTATGGAGACATTTTAGGTTACAGCATGCTAAGAATAGCAGTTGTTTTACAGCAGATTTTCTTCAATTCTGTATCTCTATAAAATGATCTATAGATTTTGCATAAAAATTATTAGATCCAGTAACAGTCTTGAACTGATATAATACTTATGTTGTCTAGTCCAAGATTGTTTGATTAATGTAGTGCATGCAGTATTAACCAATGACGGTTAATATAGCATGAGCCATTTCGTTTTAGTTTGACGTTAATCAGGTAGAAACACCAGCGCTGCCGAATTCCTACTTGAACATTATAGAACACCTTTGGATTGATTTCGAGTGTTAGTTGCGTATTCGAACCACTCGGTCAAAAACTTAGAACACCTTTGGATTGATTTCGAGTGTTGGTTGCATATTCGAGCCACTCGGTCAAAAACTTAGAACACCTTTGGATTGATTTCGAGTGTTGGTTGCGTACTTGAACCACTCGGTCAAAAACTTATTGAAAATTGCTTACATTACGGAAGACTGGAATAGAATTCGGCCAAAAGAACTGTAATTTAATGGATGGTCTACTCCAAATTATAAGTGAAAATTTAAACAAAAGCAACGTCGACTACTTCTGTTTAATGGTGTTAACTTCACGTCTTGTGTTTTACATACCAAAACTGCCAAATCCCGGTGACTTTTGGTCACACTACATAAAACAAGACTATAAAATATATATGATTTCAATGGGAATTTCTTATAAATATAAGTCTCTGAATTATATTTGCTGGAATATTAAGAATTTCATTCTTCATATTATTCATATGAATCGCTAAAATTATTTCACTACGCAATGTAAAGAATAATTATTGAACGAAGTTGAAATGAATTTTCACGATAATTTTTAATTGATCTTGATTGCTTATAATTTGTTAATATTCAACGGTAGTTGATTTTAAATAATAAAACTAATTTATAAATCGGAAAAAAGCACATTTTTTTCCCAGATTTTTTTGTTCAATTAAAAAATTTTCTTTCTGTTTGCTTAAATCTCCTACTTTCTTCTTAATTGGACTGGTAAAGTACCATACATTTAAAAACAACTTGCTATTTTATACCAATTTCTGTAACTTACAGGTGAATTACGAACATACACAACAGGATATCATAATTTAAATCTAAAACGTAGTCTAAGATATTTTTCCTCCAGGTTTTATTTAACTAATGATGGTGTCGTATTTAATATCATTTACTATTTAACCATTTTATCAACATGTATGCCTCCACATTCTTGGAGACGCTTAAAGATGTTGATATAAAAACTTAAGTATTTCTAATGTCCTTATAATTTTTCCTCTAAAAACATATTTTACAAAACAATAATTGTTAAAAAGATTTCTAGGGTTAAAACAATCATTTAATTTTTCTTATAAAAATTAATTTTTATCAGAAAAATATGTATTACTATATAATTTTCGTTAAGATATGTGTATAACAGTTATTTAAACAGTAAAAACAAAATTTAAACGTGAAAAATATTTTGGAACTGTAGCAAATAAATTATATTCTTTAATCGTTTTTATAAAATAAAGATCACAAAACAAAGATAATTTACTTTGTGACACTCTTTCTCACAAAACAAAACAATTGTTTTGTAAAAATGTACAGAAAAATATTTTATCACTTTGATATTGAAAATGGTTAGGATAAACTTGTAAATTATTCAAAGCAAATCTGTTTTCTATTGGTAAAGCACTAACTCGGAAGATTTTTGATAAACTGCTTTTCCAATGAATGAAAGCCTTAAGTGAAAAATTTACTGTTTTTTGTCTCCTTCAAAAGATAGCCTCCGGGTCCACCTGTCTCAAGAGAGACCAATATCATCTTCTGAACGGAAGCAGATGCCATTGTGGTGAAATCGAGATTACTGTAATCATTCCGGGCGGCCTATTTTACTTTTTTCTCTCAAGAAAACGCATAAAGCGTACAGCCCTCATCTTATAAAATACTAGTGAAAATCGTTTAATATTTCTTGGAGATAATCAGAATATTTTCTTGAATGAATCTATTAAAACTGTGAATATAATTTCACACAAAAAAAAAAAAAATTATTAAAATTTTAAAAAATAAGAAATTTCTTCTAATTATATTCGATAAAGTTGTGATTACTTTTGTAAATAGAAAAGACTTTTTAAAATTTAAAATAATAATTTTGTAATTATAATTCAGTGAATCTATGAGTAATTAAAAAAAGAACAAGAATCCCTTAACTTTTTGAAATTTTAATTTAGTGAAACTAAATAATTTGTAAAACATTGATCTCTTAAAATCTTTCTCTTAATGAAATTTCAAATAAATTGGGAAACCATTATCTCTTAAAAATATTTCTTTACATAAAATCAATTATTTTTAATTAAAAAAAAATATGATGCTAATCATTAAATTACAGAAAATATTTATTTTTAAATCAATTTGATGAAAAAGAGTAGATTCAAATGGGAAAATTATTTATAAAATTAAAGAAGCGAAAATAAAATGCAAAAAAATAATCTAATTACATTTAAAATGAAGATCACGAAGTGAATGTTATGACTAAATTCATATGTGACATTGTCATATGTCATTTCAGTGTGTGACATTTTTATTTACAAAAGTAAAAAAGTGCTTCGGACAGAGTAAATAGTTTCCAGAAAATTAAAATAATGTCTTCGTTTAATACAGCAATGCATGGTTTTACTTCGATATTTACACGTTTTAGATATTTTATAAAAATTTGCTTTTAATTTCATTTTATTTATTTATTTTAATTTTGCGTGTGTAACTTACAAATATTTCTTATGCGTCATAAATGAATTAAACATGCTATATTTTCAATGTGTGCGTATATTTTTTTATAGGGAGCAAAGATTTTTGATTTTATATTACTCTAAGTACTCTATGTAATAATTTGTAATAACATTAATTAAAAAAATTGAGTACACTATAAGTATATAAAAAGCAATATTCTTTTTTTTACTATTCCCAACTTATGCATATTTGGCATTATATAATAGATAAATGTAATTAAAGATTATTGTAAAGATTTTTAACATCGATAATGAATTTCTTATGGGGAGAACACTTCCTGTATACGACGAATTCTTAGGTTGCAAAACTGGAAATCTAGAAAATTCTGAAGCGTTTACTTTGGCGATCGTAAATGCAACAAGTAGAAATCCGATGTCCATTTCCTCTAAGTACTAGTTAAGTAAGTTTAATAGAGTCTAGGTCCAAGTCTGAAACTATCCATTCAGAAAAGAAGATATTGGTTATGAATCCATGTTAAATTGTTTTTATGTAATGGCAATTTAATTTTTTCTATTATTATTTATTTCACTAATGAATGAGAACAAGCAAATAATCTTATGTTCTATAAATATTTCTCTCATTGTTTTTGAATCTCTTTCAGTATTCAATATTGACTCCTTATTCCTCTAGGTATAAAGATCTTTACCATTTATATTATCAAGTATCATGAATCCCTAGGATGAAATAAATTATTTCAATTTTAGAAATAATAATATTTTAAATGTTAAATACTAAGTCACATTTAAAATATGGGTATCATGAAAATTATATTTCAGAGAAATATATTTTAAATAATTAATAATTAATAAGATAATATTATTTTATTTGGTGAATATTATTTTAAGTAATTTAAAGTAAGATGAATATTATTTTATTTGGTATTTTAATTATTTATTAAAATAATGTAAATTAAAATATTAATATTAAACAAATTTTACTTTTCACTAATAGTTTCAAAATTAAAACAAATAAAAAAACAAAATTGATTTGTTTATTTAATTTACTTTACGTAAAAATTTATATCTATTCTCATCTTTAAATCTTTTCATTCTTTGAAAATTAGATATATACGGTAGATTATTTATTATTGATATCTCGACTATAAACCAAATAAAAATAGCATACTAATATTTTTTTATGTAAGCTTTACTGAAGTAATGATAAAGTAAAAGAAAAAGTCTATAATTAATAATTACTTTATAGCTTCATCAAACTATAAGGGTATTTTAAGTAAGGAATACTTTAGTGTTTAGAGGTATTTGATAAAGATCAGTTTGAAAATGAATTTAATGTTTTGATTAAAATAATATGATTTGTATAGAAGAGAGAGAGAGAGAGAGAGAGAAATGCACTCATATTTAGATACGACTTAGATATTTTTTTTTTATTTTTTATTATTTTTATTTTAGAATTCATGTATTTGAAGGGTCTATTTCTAAATGAAACCAAAATATATGTTACATTCTACAGCATTTTTGTAAGCATAATAACTTAAAAGTGTCAATTCTTTAACAGTGGTGTCATCTTACAAATAGATTTCCATTTGTAATGTTTGAAGTATATTATGTGAAGCGAAGGGTAGTCTTTCTTCTACTTGAAATCATACTTGTTTCATTCACCTTCTTTTCTGGAGAGAGCGCAACACCGACGCCCTGACATCACAGAAAATTCATACAATAAGTTTCTAAATGTACCCTGAAAAAACTATTTCACGCTTCTGAATGCTTTCGGTATAGGAAACAAAATCTTCCACCGAGTAGATTGTTTTGTTTGGGGATACAGACTGACACATCGTGTCCCAAAGTATTAAAAGAACCGACTCGTAATTACCCTCTTTAATTAAAGTCTACGGCTCGCAGATCACCACTTCAGCAATAAAAAAAATGTCGCCATTTTTTTTTCTTTTCGGCAATAGAAAATAGAAGATGTTAAAATGTAGAGAGCAATGTCCCGGCTATTTAAGGTGGCCAAATCACTTTTTCGCTTCGTTTATAAAAAATGTACATGAACACACTGAGCTATTTTGTTATTGGTCTTATCATTTTGTCTCACGTTTGCGGTATTTTATTCCTTTTTAGATAGTTTGCTTTTCTTTCATTGTTTATTTATTTACTAGAACAAACTAAATACAATGAGAATTAAGTAATTTTCTATTTTCAAAAAACTCAGAAAATATTTGTGTTTTTAAAATCACTTTTATGAAGTAAATGGTATGTTTCGATGAAATTTCTTTTTGATTTTCTCTTAAGAATGAATTTATTTTAGTAGTATTGATTACATAATCAATTAGCTGAAAGTAAAGTTTCTTTATCTACAATTTAAAATACTCTCAAGATTTTATCAACAATTTTAGAGAATCATAATAAACGATATAAAAGTCCTGGAGTTATTCATATAGAATGCATAAAAGAAACAAAATATTCGTAAAAATGTTGTTTTGAAAAAGTTAAAATGAAATTGAAATTTTAGAAAAAATTGTTTATGATTGGATGTAAAAAACATACCAAAACAATATGAGTTCAAAAACTAAGAGCACAATGAAATGTTCTGAAACCAAGCATAATAAAGAAAAAACGTATAATGGGGAAAATTCTGGTAATATGCTTTATTATTCAGTTTAATAATACATTAGTTGAATACATTGCTGTGTAATAATACATTAGTTTAATAATGTAGTTATATAGAACAACTAATTGGAAATTTTGAAAATGATAACAAAATATAGATTATTAATATGCTATTTGATTCAGACTTTCAAATTGTGCTGATATGAAACAAGTGATGCCAAAAAAATTTTCGATTTAAATCTAACAGCATTTCATATAAATCTTGATTTATTTAATTTTTATATTGTGTATTTTACTACTTACTACATAATTTCTATAATATAGTTTTTCGATAAAAATATAATAAAATCTTGATTTTTTTATATGAAATATATTTAAAAAACTTTTTTTGTTTTTTCTGTTATCTTTTACAGTGATAAAACACTATACTATCAGAATTTAGTTTTATATCATAAGAAATTTGGAGGATTTATGCTACAATACTCATAATATAAACTATGCCCCTTTTCATTAAAAGTTTTGATTTCTGCTTGCATAAAAAAATATATATATATATTTCAGAGTGACAACAGAAAATAAATCAATATAAAACTGCCTAAGATAAAACTAATTAAAAATCTAAATTCCTCTAGGACAAATATTGAGAATGCATTCAACAAAAATGAAAATTTCGAGTAGCAGTTTCCAATAGAGTTCATCAGAGCACCGGTTAAAATAATGCGATCATTTATTACACCCTGCATGCCATTAAAGGCAAAATTGAAGAGATTACAGATATAGATATCTCTAAAATAAGATATAAAAAAATGATAAAATAAATCACATTTTCCATGAAAATTTTTAATTTCCTCTTCTGGGTTACACCCATTAGAGACACAATAAGGCTGTAATATTTCGCAAATTACTCCTTGCTGGTACTGGATAGCATTACACAGTCACTCCTTCTACTGCTACCGCCAACATGTCACTAAAATTTTGCTGGAGGCTTCTTTTTAGGATAATGAAGAAGTCTTTGGAACTATCTTCTCATCAGCATTGAAATCCAACGTACCCAAGGGGTTGGGTGTTTTCTGACAGGCAGATTGTTAGTTGCATTGCGTAAACTTAATGCGTTTCCACAACCTGTGACCACAGACTGGAAAAGAAAATATCTATGCAGAGTGAGAAAGGATAAATTCATAATATTTAATTTGAGAGTTATAGTTCTTTCGTCACTCTGTCTCCTTCTTTGAATGTTGGTTTTAAAGGAGAATTTTTCGATGAAAAAAAAGTAATAAATAAGTCATGCGAGTCACAGTTTTTTTTTATGCATTCCATTTTTTATCTCGAATGAGTTCGATATTAGAGAAAAAATCTATCCACACTTTTTTTTCGGTTTATTATTACAGTCCCTTTTCATAACTAGATCAGTTCGTTTGTTTTATTTAGTTTCATCGTCGGTATTCGAAATTTTTGGATATTCGTTATTCTGCTTAAGAGCTCCCTTTTGTTTCAGGGCTGGAAGTATTTTACTGTCTTTGTTATTAGTTGAAAAAAATGAATGTTATATATATATAATATATATATATATATATATATATATATATATATATATATATATATATATATATAATATATATATATATATATATATATATATATATATATATAAGATACAAGTAACTATATTATTTTGCTAGAATTTTAACAAATATCATTGTTTAATTTTAACTCAATTTAAAAGAAGAAAGATGTTCATTAGGCTGAATATAAATAATATCCTAACTACACGTTATTCAATAACTTATTTTTTCAATAATGCTTAAATTTTACAAAAACCTAATACAAATTATATTATCGTTAACACAAATTTTCCCTCGAGTAACTTCCTTAATAACAAACACTAGGCAATTAGCCCAATAATTTTGTTATTTCTTTATCATGTAATCTACATCATCGATTTTCAATTTATTTAGACTATACTAATGCTAACCTTGAGAAATTTTTATTTCACGTTGTTAATCTTTTAACTCTCTTTTTATAACTATTAAATAATTGAAAAGAAAAATAATTTTGAAATAACAGACAAAGAATTTTGATATTAGAATGCATTCTAGAATGAACTTACACATAAACATGCAAAGTTTAAACAAAGATTTAAAAAAAATTGGGAGCGTTAATTTTACATAAAGTACAAGAAAATGAAATATTTTTAGTCAGGAACTTCATAAGAAATCTACATTTTCATTTATCAAAATTAATTCTTATTTCGATTAATTTTTTTAAATCATGAATGTAGGAACTATCAATATTTTGGCAATTTATTTTCCTTTTAAATTTTCATAAAATATTAAATTAGGGTTTATTCAAATATTTTGGTAATAGAAGAGAAACAAACAAGACTTCAGCAACAAAGAATAACTTTAAAGCTCCTGGCTCAAAATTTAGTAGAATAAAACATTTTATGCATTTAAAAAAATAAATACAAGCAGCTGACAGGAACTACTGTATACCTGTAACTATATCCTTTTCCTCTCATTGTTTTTAACATCTTTCATAAAAGAGCTAAGACTTTTTCTTTCAACCTAATTCCAGTGAGAAAGCTGCAATTAATACCGTTAGAAATGAAAGTGCGCTAATATGAGAGGAAATGAAAAATTTTTTCGAAGAACAAATGTGGATAAAAAAGTATACACAAATATTAAAAACAAAGAAACGTGACTGAGAATTCTAAAAAAAAACTTAAGATAATGTATACTTCTACAGGGGGAAATAATAAATTTAAAGGAACTGTTTTATTGCTATTTGGTTTAACAAAGAAAACTAAAAGTCGTATAAAATGTGTGAAGTAGGAAACAAGGGGGATTAACATAGTAAATTTTATAATTTTCTTGTTAAATTAAATATTTTTTCGATAATGTAAATACATTCTCTCACTTATAAGTCCTTCTAAAAACAGATAATAAATGTAAAAAGAACCCTATATAAATGCGTAACACTAAATTTAAAGTAAAATGAAATAAAAAAAATATTTTAAGTAAAACACACACATAATCTCTTTAAAAAATGCAGTACTAAATACCAATGAAAATGAAGGTAAGCACCGAAATTGAGGTATCAAAATGCTATTGATACATTTGCAATGTATATGAGAACGACACAGAATTGCTTAACAAATATCTTTTCCCAACGGCGAGCACTTGGATGACGAACCCTATGCCACAATAAGGCCAGAAACTGCTACTCATTTGTCGTTACCCAGCGGGCACTTGTGAACCAAGTCACGGAGGTGAGAAGCGTTGAACGCGCCATACCACCATAAACCCATTTAAAGGGTGGATCATATTCACACATCATCACAGAAGGAAGGACAGAGAAACACAGAGGGAACAGAGAAAGAAAGTAACATCCATTCCCGAGTCGGGATTTGAACCCAGGACACACAGCTCAGGGGGTCAGGAACGCTAACCACTCAGCCATCGGTCAGTATGCTTAACAAATATTAAAAAATATATTCCATGTTATTTTCTGATATAGAATTATATGTGTTCACACGTTCACACCTATTCGCGCATGTTATATTTATTTGAATAAACGGGTATATATATATATATATATATATATATATATATATATATATATATATATATATATATATATATATATATATATATATAATTTTGCTTAATAAAATTTATAGTTTTTGTACTGTTTATACCTAGATATAATTTTAGGAATAGATTAAACACAATAGCTAAATTTTAACAAATAAACAATTAAAAATCATTTCAAAAGTTCATTATGAAATAATGCATTGAAATATTTTAATGAAATTCTAAGAAATAAATAGAGATTTAACAACTTTATTACATTTTTTACAAATTTAAAAATTGAGGTTTCATTCAGAATATAAAAAATCACTTCAATGCAAATTATTTTACTTATTGTATTATGTTTTGAATCCAATCCCATATTGCTAAATTTTAAGATATGGCCCCCAAATTTCCTAAAAGCATAAAAAAAATATGATGTTAACTGTAATCTCAGAAAAAAATATTTACGAAAAGTATCAAGAGCACTATGGGGGTCTTATTGATTTCATGAAAGTAAGGAAAAAAACTCTTCCCAGTAATTTTAAGGAAAAAGGCGTATCAGTATTCATATTTTGAGACATATTTTTCACTATTGTTATTTCTCGAATACATGTTTGCGACTTGGGTGAAAAAAGAGCTTCTTAGATTTCTCGATCCATTTTTACAAATTTATTGACCCATCAGTGTCAGGAAGTCCGATTGGGCAAGCCGAGATAATCTCTGAAACAGTCCTAGAAGCATGAATCGGTGTTCTTTTTTTTTTTTTTTTTTAGCTCTGACAGCACAGTTTGAAAAGCATGTCAATGTCAGCCTTAGAATTCATAATAAAAATATTTTATATATGTTACAAAATAAGAAATTCATTCGTAAAGCATGTAAAAGCACAAAATGTTGAACAATATTTTCAGAAGAGATTTCCTTTCCTTGGGGTTCGACAATAGTGTATTTTTTGTCACCAATTTCACCTCTAATATTTTTTTCTTTCATGTAATCAATGATACAAAAATATATAGAAACATATTTACGTCGTATTCAAAATTAATTTAATGATTTTACACATACACATGTATACACTACTTACATTAAAATAAATATAATATTTATATTGTTTTGAATACAAAATTTTAATGTTTGAGTTTTTTCCTGAAACATAAAGAATTGGCGTTATTATATTTAGTGATACCGCAATTTAAGCAATACGAACTCCACTAGTATGGACACCTGGACGAATTGTGAAATATCATTACTCTTTTAATTTTAATCAAAATGTGTTTTTATGCTAAATGAACTGAAATCATAAAAATCAATTCTTTTATTTATTTTTTTTTTGGATATAAACCTTGAATTTAAGAATAATTTTTACTAGTAGAACTTGTTTTGCTGACATATTAAAGCAGATTTCTTTTAATCCAGGATTTCAATAACCAAACGGAATCCAGTTGCAGCTAATTTTGGATCATCTGCGTAAGAATCATACATTTTTATATTTGGAGATTTTTTTATTGGAGAGAAGAATTTGTTTGTGTCGACAACAAATCTATTTGTTATGATTATATAACCTGAAATGAAAGACTAAAGTTGTTTCAGGCAAATGAAATCATAATAGTATTTACTTATTTATTTTGGTGCATAAATGCTTTTGAATAGTAGAAAAATATGAAACCTTATATATTTTATTATTTCTATGTTGGCTATTAAGACATAAGATTTCTTTTTCAAAAATTTAAGTAAAAAAGTAATTAAAGAAGTAAAATTCGTAAAAAAAGTAAAAAATCATAAAAGTAAATATATTAAACATTTTGCGATTTTAATTTAAAATGTATTAAAATGAAATTAACATACAGATGTAAGAATTTTTTAAATTTTGATATTTCTTCAATTTTTCCTAAAACATTTAATGTAATTTTCATAAATATCAGAGTAATTTAGTTCAAATTTAGCTAAAATTAATTTAGCGATTTTAGTTATTATTTTAAAGAATTTTCTATAATTTGGTTATTGTTTTACTGACTGTGACATCCATCGAAAATATGAAGAAAATAAAAAGAAAGAAAAAAATTCTACTATTTTAATTTAGTTATTTATTTTTTCAGCAAAAATTCTCAAGTAAATATAAAGAATAAAAAAATTTTTTTTTTCAGTTTTTATCCAAAAATTTTCAAATTTGAAAATTTAGGTTTTATTTTTAATATTATTCCTGTATTTTATATATATATATATATATATATATACAATATATATATATATATATATATATATATATATATATATATATATATATATATATATATATATATATATATAATATTCTTTAACATGGTCATAAAAATCTGGGACAGATAGAAAAATTAAAAAAAATTATGAACTCGATTTTGTAATATATAAATTAATATTTGATTAAAATAATATTAATAAAAGTTAAATAAAGAAAAAAAAATTCAAAGGCCCAGCAACATATTGAAATATTTCTTTTTACAATATTTAAATATTTGTTTCGTCTTTTTCACTTTTCTCAAAACAAGATCACTAAGGAAATTTGACAAAATTCCGTAATATTTTTATTTCATCCACTTGGTTAAAAGCAAAACAATAACACCTGAAAAGGATTTGAAGTGACATGAAGCAGTACAAGAATTTCAAATATAAAGAAAAAAAAAACTGCGATATACCTTCGATTTGACAGAGCACTTTAGGTCGTCAGCTGAGAACAAAACCTAGTACCTATAATGGCGCTGGCCCACCTAGGGCTTTCTGGTCCTAAAATAAATACTGCTTCAGACTATTCAAAAATAGGTGGCTTTTTAAATCACAAACAAAAATCCCTTAAATATTCTTTTTGAAAACACATTTTGCGGGTGGTTAGAATTGTCTGGGTCCCTGTTCCGTTGACTTTGAACATTTTTGTGTGCTAAGTCAATTTGGGAGAGTTAAAGATGTGAGATGTCAAAATTACATTTTGGTCTGGAGTCGGCGAAGGGTGGTATTCCCCCACCCACCTAAGTCGATGCTTATCACTGGCCGAAAAAATATTTACCTTTCCGCATAATAGAGAAGTGACTCTGACTTGTGGGATGTTTTTTCAAGATCATTACTCTTCAATCCCGGAGTGAAGGGGGACGCAAATGGTGTTTGGCCATGTCGTAAAAAATGGTGGATAAAAGTCTCCGGATAACATAACTGAAATGCTGAATTTTGTCAACATGGAAAATCCTTTCGGAAGAATTAGCTCATCCATTGAAAGAAGGATTTTTAGTCCAGATTTCCTTGCGTAATTGTGTTATATAAATTTAGATCTGAAAATTCAAATCTTATGATATTAATTTATATGAACTTTCTGGCTTTATATAATCGGCCATTAACTGAAAACAAGAATAAACATTGATCTTTCAAGTTCTAAAAGTACTTGTTTAAAAACATTGAAAAGAGGCAAAAAATTAAAGGAATTAGTACTCGAAATAAAAATTTAGAAAAACATAATATGATTTTCATAAACTTTTCATTACTGTGATCATTTGAATAAAGAATTTAATGATTACTCTCCCTATAGTCAAATTAATATTAATGAATGGTGATTGATTATAAATCCTTTACTATATTATTTGACATATTTCTACTTGAAGAATATGATGGCTAAACAATTTTTTAAAAATGTATGATATACAAAACACATACACATACAACCACAATAATGATTTAGATAGAAAAGAACACAATAAGACCATCTAAATCATTATTGGCTTCATTAAAAATACCCCTCCTTAAACATAGCATAATTCAAGTTAGGAATTAATACTATGCAAAATTTATTATTTTGAATTTATATATTCTAAATCACAAATTATCTGATTTAAGTCCTATAAAGCTTAAGAAATAATTTTTTACTTGAATTTTCTTATTTGAAACTAATATTTTTGTGTGCTTCAGGGTAATAAATATTTTAAATTGTGTTTGTCATATTTATAAAAATAATCTAATTTTTGTTGGAAGATTTCGCTTATAGTGGTTCTTAATATTGTGTTTTATATATATATATCTGCATAAAGATGAGTATTTGTGAAATAGATTAATAATATTGCCTATATATTTCGATAAATATTACTTAAATATATATCGAATATATAAAATTAAAAAAATTTAACTATGTAATGATTATATGAAATTAAAAAAAATTAACTATAATGTATGAAATATATGAATTTGTGAAATATTTCTAGAAACTATATATCTCGATAAAATTAGTTTGAAATTTTTTATTTAACGGTATTTAAGGATTTTATAACTTTTTTGTGCATTTTATTATTAGTAAAGTCGAGAATCTAAGTTAAATGTTTTCTGTTTTTCAATGTTGCGCGCTATGTTAAACTAAATTAATAATTTTGGGGAAAAAAAAATTGCATTTTTTTTTACTTTTATTAAAGAACTTTCCATAAGTATTAAATTGAAAAGCATGATTAGATGCATATTTCAGAGACAGAAATCTTATATTTACAGGTAAAATTCTTAAAATTGTTCAACATTTGCAGGTTCAAGATTCTAAAAATTGATAAAAAAAAAATAAGAAGTTTTATTCATCGAGAAATATTTTTTCGCTCATTAAATTTTAATTCTGTATTAAGGGGGGGGGGGTAGCACAACCTCTAATTTTTTGAGAAATGAAATTAGCCATTTTTGTATATTAAATTTAATGCATTATTTGTGAAAAAAAAAAAAAACACATGACAATAGAATCGGCTATAAATAAATTCATGTAAATATGATATGCTTTTAAATCATATAATAATATATAAATCATTCATATAAAATTATATGAATAAAATTTCCCAAAAAATTCAGAACGGTTCTTAAACAACCAAATAGAAATTTTAAGAAATTGTATATGATTATTTTTACATATTAATATAACATTTAAAACATAAAAAAAATTATGCAGCTTAAAATTTAATCAGAAATAATATAAAATTCAGTATTCTTAATTATAATAGCTAATCATAAAATGAGAAAAAACAATTATAAGACGTCGAGCTAAGATTTCAAGGAAATATTTCGCCATACATAGACTTTATTCAAAATTACAGATTTTTTCACTGATGAATTTCTATTATTTCATCTGAAATTTCAATATATTTAGAAATTTTTATTTTATTTTTATCAAATATATTTTATCAAATAAAGTAATCAATATTTTGCTTATTTTTCTCTACCGTTGGCGTGCTATGTATATAAAATATTGTCTTCAATATTCGCTTTCATATGGATTTGATCACATGGTGCACAGCATAAAAATAAAAAGTATGCATACGTTAAACATGATATTTTATAATTTCATTAGCTTTTCATTACAACACTGTAAGCTATAATAAATCTTAACTGTGTAAAAAAGCAATTTTTTAATATACATGATGTATAAAAATTTTTTTACAGAAAATCTCAACTTTTTTATTTGTATATTGTTGTTGCTGATTGCTCAGACACAATATTAAGGAAAATAATTCTAATGATGGATATAAAGGAATAAATATTTTTAAAATTTTAGCAGAGTTATGCAATATTTTTGATCTTATATTGTTGCGTTTCCTTTTTGTTATGTTTTTATTTGATGATTGTTAATAATTGAAAAATGTGTGATTAATGAGAAAATCTCTCTCTCTCTCTCTCTCTCTCTATATATATATATATATGTATATATATAATATATATATATGTATATATATATATATATATATATATATATATATATATATATATATATATATATATATATATATATATATATATATATATATATATATAGACAGATAGATAGATAGATTTTCTCATTAATCACACACACATATATGTATACAAATTTTTCTTATATTATAAATATTTAATACAAAAAAAATTTACTTGAAAATTTATATAAGAATTATTTTACGTTGGTATTATGGGGTGCGCTGCTCCACTTTTCCATTTTTTGGCTTGGAGTCCGGCTTTCTCAGTACACACATGCCATAGATAAACGTTTATAGGGTAAGCAAACATTTGCAACCCATTCATGCAAGGGAAGGACAACGGATAGATAGAGAAAGAGAAAGTACATCCATTCCCGAATTGGGATTCGAACACAGGCCCTCCCTATCCGCGGTCAGGCACTCTGACCATTAGACAAGTTGGGTGGCATTTATTAATTAAAAGCTTAAAATCTTTCAAAATATTACCTGTAAAATATTTCTTAATTTTGTGAGAAATATTTTGAAAGATTTTAACATTCATTCATTTTATATGCTTCATTCAGCATTTTATATGCTTTCACTTGTTTATACACCGCACTTTCTACTGATTTAAGCAATATATATTTAAACTTTAAATACAAAGTACTTGCCATTTGTAGCTCAGCTTTCGTAAATTTTCTCAGTGAAATTGCACTCACTAATAACACATATAACGTTACTAGATTTTAATTTTTTGAAATTTATTTAAATTTTCGGGAAGTAAAAACAAAATGCTAATTTAACTGCACTAATGGAATTCTTAATTTAATTATGTAAATTGTTTAACATTTGAACACACAATTTCAAGGAACTGCCCAAATATGTTGTTGTTGTCTTGTGTCATGTAGGCTGGCAGTATGGGGCTCGCTCATTGACTTTTCCAACTGAACCATAATTTGGTGTGGATTCCGACTTCTTCAGAACACACATGCCTTAGGTACCCGTTTATAGGGTAGGCAACCATTTACAACTCATCAATAGAAGGAAAGGACAAAGACAGAGGAGAGAGAGAGACTACATCCATGCCCAAACCGGGATTCAAACCAAGGAACATCCTATCCGTAGTTAAATACTCTGACCATTAGACAGTAGTGGGTGGCAATTGCACAAATATAAAAGTTTTTTTGAATAAAAATGAAATAAGAAAAAAACATAAACACCAAAAACAACGATTTTTTTTTGTCACCAAAATTCATATTTATCCAACAATATAACATGTTCAAATACTTATAACTCTAGACACCAAGAAATTTATAGCATCAATTCTTAAAATACTTATTAAATTTGTTATTAATCTATTTGATATTGTATTATTTTGATGGATAATAGTTCTTTGTAATGTGGGTGGTACAATTTCAAGGTGACATTTAGAGATTATTTTCCTTTGGAAAATTTAGAAACTCTCTTTCTACGTATCCCACAATTGTCATTTTTCCTGGAAATTCCCCACACCTTGATCAGCCTTTTCCATCGTTCCCAAGTGCTACCCTCCCACCCACAGCGAAGTGAAATCCAAGGAGCTGGCTGCATCCAGCTGCGTAGCTTAATTCTTTGTCTATCCCTCCGTACCCATGGTGGCGCCCTGCTCCGTTGTTAACACCCACCTCTTTTGATACCTGTATTGGATGAACCCGCATATGGGTCTCCTAAGATATTTGCTTTTAGATCTGTCATGGGAGTCAAAGGGGGGCTGGTTCTAAAGATAAGCTTTTTTTTCCATTTCCTTCTAGTAGATTCTAAAGCTTCTGTATTTACTGGTATACTGATGGCTCAAAAATGAATTCCAACACTGGAGCTGGTAATTGTTGTCCTGCTGATGGCACAAAGCTATCATTCTCTTGGGGTAAATATACAAATGTATTCCAAGCAGAAGTCTTTGCCATTCTGATGTGCAGTAAAATATGCTTGGACAGAAACTATTCTTGTAAAAGAATAATTATCTGCTCTGAGAGAGAGAGAGAGTCAAGATGCTCTACAGAAGTCTACTGTAACTTCTGTTCTTGTCTGGGAATGTTATCTCATTGTGTGTAAATTAGCTAATAATAACCCTATCACTTTAATGTGGGTGCCTGGGCACTCTTGTGTTCCTGGCAATGAATTAGCTGATGAGCTGGCAAGGACTGGATCAACAACCGACTTTTTTGGTCCTGAACCAGTGCTAGGTATTTCTAAAAAATTGATCAGAAAGAATGACTTTGATCTCTTCAGAAAACAGTTTATGAATTGGTAAACCACCAATGATCAAAGACAAGCAAGGCTATTAAATAGCACGTGCCCTAGTAAAAGGCAACAAGAATTATTAAAGCTCAATAGAACAGTCTAAGGAAAACAGTGGGACTACTTACAGGACACTGCCACCTTAAAAGACATCTCACCATAATGGGAGTTTCAGATGATCCCACTTGTAGAGGTTGTCATTATATGGAAGAAACCTCAATACACACCTTATATGAATGTGAAACCTTTTCTGCACATAGATTTGAACACCTGGGTCAGCACTTGATTGAACCTTGGATGTTGCAGGGAATTCCTGTAAAATGTCTGTTGAATTTCGCTTCAGCCACTGGTCTCTTCAAATAGGGCTTTCTGAGGGGTATAGTACAATAGACCTATGGTCAGGGTGCTAGGTTCTTTTGGAACAACCCTATCTTTAATCTAATCTAGATTCTAAAGCTTAGTATTCGAAGAACACATATTTGAATTTATAGGAGTGTATCCAAAATTCTCCTCCTATCTTTATCTTTGATCTCTATAGATACCTAATCGAGATAATACTTGGTAGAGTGATTTCGGACATAAAATATTATTATCATAACTTAAATTTTAATCTTACATTTCAAGTATGATTAATTTTCGCTTCAAGATGAATTTGAATGCGGGAAACTAGATAAATCAGTATTGAAAGTAAAGTACGAATAATAAATATGCTTTTCTATGTATGCTTGTATTTTTAATCTTTTTTAAAATAAAGCTAAAAAAAGTAAAAAGTTTATATTATTTGTAAAAATTACTGAGAATGTGTTATTGAAAATATAAAGTTTATCTGACGCAGAAAAGAAAAAAAAAAAATACGTTGCAGCAAAATAGCTTAGTAACCACTTTCCAGGCACAACTATCTATTTTAGGCCAGTTCTTACTAACAATTCGACTGCAAAGCAATCTAGTCCATAAAATCGAGAATACCTCAGTCAAACAAAAAATGTATTTATGGTCAACGAATGACATTGTCTAAAATTTAACAGCAATAGAAAATTTGCAAATTTGCATTTGAAATTGCAATTAGAGATCGAAGTTGTTTTAAGATAGTAAATTGATAAGTTTTCTCATTGGTACTAACTCCATATGCATTATGAACAAATATACTTAAATTGTTATAAAAATTGCATTTTTTTAAAAATTTTAACTCTGAATAAATACAAGATCTTAATATTTATAAAAAATATGAGTGAAAAAAATTTTATAGGAAAATTAAATGATTCTTAGTGATAGTATTTATGTAATATAGATTTGCGAAATTAAGAGAAAGTACTGAAGTTGTGCTACTATATTTATTTTTGAGATAAAAATTGATTTATAAAAAACTTATAAATATTGAACCTGGTTCTCAACTATTTCGTAAAATAATTTATTCTTTATATATATTATAAAGAAAAAATTTCCTTAAAAGCAATTCATAGATGCTCTTGAAAGTAATTTTAAATTACGCTTTGTGTGATTATATTCTATAATAGAACTTATTTAATAAAACTCTTCAGCTTAAAGTTCCCAGGGCACAAACTGATCTGCACGTGCATGAAGCCAGCCATCACCATTGCCACCAACTTTGCAATTATGGAGTAAAATTCCAATTACTGTTTGCCATTAACTTTTCCAAGAGGGGTGGAGTAAATGAAGAGAAGAAGAAAAGGTACGCGGAACGAGAGTCGAAGCACGAAAGGTAAGTACCGTGCAGATGGGGCAAAAAAAGAATTGAGTAGTAAAAAATATGGGGAAGAGTATCAACTGTAGCGATAAAGTTGTCAGATGGGCTGACATGCCGCAAAGCCACAGTCAAAATTTTAGTTTTTCAGGCAGGCAACAGGGTGCAGCGACACTGGGAGCAGGTTCGCCGAGATCCCCCCCTCCACCATGAGTGGGACACCAGGGATGCACAGATTCCATTGTGGTACAAAGAAAAGAGGGATTTCAGATTGCCGCTCTGGGGAAAGTGAGGGGGCGGTATGTCTGTGTGACCTCTGTTTGATATATCTATGTATTCTTGAAAGGAAGTTTTTCAGGGAAACTGGTGCCGGGTTGTGCAGGGTGTATTGCAAGTATTACAGGAGATGCTGGCGGTGGTTTTTAAGGGCGCCGTGAATGCAATTGTTTCCTAAGCTCTTGTCTCATCCCTCAACTACCCCCCTGCAGTCGCTTCAGTAAGAGTTTTCTTTTCAAACTGTCGCCCTCGCCGCCAAGAAAGTGGAGTGAAAAGCGCCGCCGAGGTTGGGCCGGAGGCTATATCAAATCAGATTAAGAGTTTTTAAATCGCGTTCTAAAGTTGCATTAAGAAATACTTTTCGAATAAAAAAAGTCGTTTTTCATAGTTAGAGAGAAACTTCTTTTCGAATGTGCGAACTTTATGCAATGTTCTGTCATTTTTTGGTAATTTTGGTTTTCTTTTTTTCCTTTGCTTCAAAGAGAGATCAAGAAAGATTTAGATGGAGAATAATAAAAATTCCAAGACACTTAATTCATGCGTTGACTCGGATAAAGAAAGAATTTTTATTACTAAATTTAGAATTCTGTCAAAAGAAAAACTGTTCAGCTTCAAACAAAGTGAATATAATAAATAAACAAACGATTATAAAATGAATTCATCAAAAAATAATATTTTTATTCTAATATTATACATAAATATAATTTAAGAACAATTATGTAAGTAAATAAATATATGATGTAATTTTTTGAAATTTTTAAATTTAGAATAAGAAAAAAAATGTATTTTTGATTAAAAATTTAATCGGAAAATTTATAAATATACTTCTTTAGAAAAAAATAAAATAGATATTAAAATTTTATGAAGTATTTTGATGAAACATGTATTGGATTTTATATGACTTATAAAGTCATCAAGTCAAATTTAAGAAATATTTTATTATTTACTGAATGGAAAAAATATTAAATTTTCAGAAAATAAGTTCAAAAATAAATATCTAAATCTATATTTGTAAATATTGTGTGTATGTGTGTGATTAATAAATCGTAAAGAAAGGCTTCTTCTTTTGGTGTAAATATTAAATCAATTCTAAGTCAACAATTCTCGCATCCACTTTAGATTGGTGATCAATTTTTATGTACGTTGCATACCGAATTGATAAATGAATGATTCGCGCTCTGGCTACCAGTTTAATAGTTCGTAGGTTAGATTCTCATTTTGGATATGGGCATTTGTAGGAAACAGAAGCTATTAAATAAATAAACAAATTGAATCATGATACACAAATCTAAATGTGTGATATTCTCATTTTGAATTGAAAATTATAATTTTACGTTAATTTTTTTTTATTAAAAATAGACCAATTGTTTTAAAATTTCCTTTCATTTACTAAGTTGTACTTTTAACGATAGGTATAATAACTTAAAAATATTCATACAACATATTGCCCTTTAACAGAAAATATTTGAAATTTCTTATAATCTTACATAACTAACAATACACACAAATTGGCTTATGCACAATATCTTTACAAATTTAAAATAAATAGTTTTTCTGTAGATTGAATTTTAACGCAATGTATTTCAGTAACATTGTAAATAAATCTTGCGCAAGTTAAGTCTTATTTATAATGTTACTGAAGTACATAATCAGTAGACTATTTTCACCTCTGGCTGTTTCCATTGATCAATAATGAGGATGGGACTATGATGTCATAGTTCCATTTGTATTTTTAATATTGAGAGAAATATCTAATTTCAGTATTAAGAAATAAATCAACATTTTATAGCAAGATAAGTGTTAAAAATTAGACAATACGCTGAGGAAATTTCAGAATTATTATATCTTCAGAAGAATAAATGTGGTGACGGAAAAAAACGTTTACAAATCTAAAATAAAAATTTTTGATTTAGAAATAATTTTTATTCTATTTATGAATGTGATTAATTTTTTTAAAAAAAATGTGCATGTGTGTGTAAAATATATATATATATATACCTTAATTTTTTTTTATGGAAAACTTTATTTAATCATCATAACTACAATATTGGCCAAAAATTCAATTTTTCTTATGCTGTCACACGCTTATGATTCAATCTTAATTATTTTGCTCAGAGAAACTTAACACATTAGGTTAAGTTTAGAAAAATAAGATTTAATATTATCTAAAAGCAGCTGATTTATTATTTTGCATGTTGTTTTCGGAGTCATTCTATTTCACACACTAAGTATAATTAAGAGTATATCTCATTTCTCATTTAACTTTTCTTCTGTAAAAATATAAATAAAATTGATTTCAGAAATAAATTTCTCTTAAGCCATCAGAGGTAAATTCGGATAAACAACATGCTTTAATTTTGTAATGAATTTTAATTTTTCAATAATATGATTTAAATTATATATAAAATTCAAGAGTAATATAATATACAGTTTTTCTTTCTAAACACTTTCTTAAATCAATGTAGATGAACTGAAATTCTGTCACTTATTTTATTTAAAAATATTAATTTTTTGGTATGGTACTCAACGATAAATTTTAATGTGTTTCATTATTAATCCCAAGATAATATTTAATTTCTAAATGCAAAATGATAGACGATCTTCTTTATTTAATCCCACTTCAAAATCATAGCACAAAAAAAAAAATAAATAAATAAATAAAATAAAATAAAATAAAAATACTCTCACATCCACTATATTTTTTCCTTCAAACTAAAGTTCAATCTACGTTAAATTATTTGTCATTCACATTCAAAAATATATTTTGCTGGAGTAAAAAGTAGCTTATATTTTCAAACAGGTCCCTTAAATTTTTTTTAGAATTTGTCGCCTGCATGCATTGTACCACAAATATTTCAGAGTGATTTCCATTTATTTTTCAAACCATCCAAATTAGGCTGAAATCTGAAAACCATTATTTTTAGGCAACTTGAAATATAAGTTTTAAAACGAATAAGAAATAAGTAACTAAAAATATATTACAATAGGTTCTTATTTTTAAGAGTAACATGTGTGTTTGATATTAGTAATATTACAGTGATAAAAGAGTTTTGTAGTTTCTTCAGAAAAGTGTGTGTAAATTTATTGCCTTCAAAAGTTTCTTACTATTTTCATATACTTAGGTAGATATATGCCATATTATACCAATCCTGCTTTATAGGAGTAAATGCTAAGCAATTACTAAATTACATAAAAATGAATTATAAACATTTGAATGCAAAATATTAAGAAAAATCTTTGGTGCAGTCCATGAGAATAATAATATCTGGAAATCCTTTCCTAATTTTGAAATCTATCAAACGTACAAGCAACCTGATACTGTTAAAGTCATAAAATGCAATTGACTACGAAGTCACCGGAATTTGTTCCGATCTGACAATGCAAAGCAGTAAAAAAGTTAACCTTTACTAATCCCATGGGAAAAAGAAGACGAGGAAGACCACCGATTGGGTAGCTCGACTCGGTAGAAAAGGACATTAATGAAATTAGGAGAATCTCTCTACGGATAGGACCAGATGGCAACGACTATTAGGGACTGTAACAGGTTGTAGTGCTTTGAAGAAGAAAGACACGTCATATACCTGTCAACTAAATGTCTGGAAATTGTCTCCTGTTGGAAACTGATAATTTTTATGATTAAAAATATTTACGGCCAGAATGTTTTTTTAAATGAAATCTTTCTTCTTACTTAATTCTTAAGAGTGTTATTCATAGATTAGATTTTTACTTTTGGCATGAATGTTTGTAGAAGTTTGAAATCTTTGTATAACTGTAAGTCATGAGGAAGTAAAGTAGAATAACATGTCTAAGTCTTAGAGAATATAATTTGCTTTCTCATATTCAGAAAGTATCCAACGATTATAGGGTAGGAAGATTTTGTTATGAAACATGTTTGAAAATGGATTCTCAACTAAGAAATATGTGCTTAAAAATAAGAAGAAAGAAAATTTATTAGAAAAATTACTGCAATTTTCGTAAAAAGAAAACTAATGATACACACTACTGGCCATTAAAATTGCTACACCAAGAAGGCGACATGCTATAGACATGAAATTTATACGAAAGGAAGACGGTGCTGTAATATGCAAATGATTAGCTTTTCAGCGCATTCAGACAAAGCAGGTGCCAGTAGCGACACCTACATTGTGTTTAAATGAGGAAATTGTTCAGCCGGTTCCTCACACACAAATTGCATTTGAACGTTGTTGCCTGGTGAAAAGTTGTTGTGATGCCTCGTGTAAGAAGGAGAAATGCGTACCAGCACGTTTCTGACTTTAATAAAGGTCGAATTGTAGCGTAACGGGATTGCGGTTTATCTTATCGCAGTATTGCTGCTCGCGTCGGTCGAGATCCAATGACTGTTAGCAGAATATGGAATCGATGGGTTCAGGACGGTAATACGGAACGCCATGCGGGATCTCAACAGCCACCTATCACTAGCAGCCGAGAAGACAGGCATATTATCCACATGGCCGTAATGGATCGTGTAACCACGTCACGAGCCGTGAGTCAAGAAACGGGGTCGTTTGGAAGATAACAAGTGTTTACACGAACAGTTCGGCGACGTTTGCAGAAGCATGGACTCTCAGCTCGGAGACCATGGCTGTGGATTTCCTTGACGCTGCGTCATAGACAAGAGCGCCTTCAATGGCGTGATCGACGACGAACCTGGGCGCACGAATGGCGAGACGTCATCTTTTCAGATGAATCCAGGTTCTGTGTACAGCATCATGATGGTCGCATCCACACGGATGGCGGCACCGTGGTGAACGCACACTGGCAGCGTGCATTTGTCATCGTCATACTGGCCCATCACCTGGCATGATGGTATGGGGTGCCATTGGATACACGTCTCGGTCACCTCTTGTTCGCATTGACGGTGCTTTGAACAGTTGAACAGGCATCTGTACCTGTACATGCAATCCAATCTCTGTTTGACTCAATGCCCAGGCGTATAACTGCTGTTATTACTGCCAGAGGTGGTTGTTCTGGGTACTGATTTCTCAGGATCTATCCAGCCAAATTTTTTGAAAATTTAATCACTTGTTATTTTTAGTATAATAGATTTTTCCAATAAATATCATTTTGTTATCTGCATTTCTTCCTGGTGTAGCAATTTTAATGGCCAGTAGTGTATTTTAAAGTATTATATATATATATATATATATATATATATATATATATATATATATATATATATATATATATATATATATATATATATATATATAAGTCTAATTAATTAAAAGAATAAAAAGGAAAATTACTATTTTATAAAAGTGCAATGCAGGTATTTTTAGGGGGAAAAAAACGTTAAATTGAATATTTATTATTAATTGAAATAGCTTAATGCCTATTTCTTCAATGTGGAATATTGAACTAATATATCATGATATTAAGGAATCATATAATTAAATTCGTTTTTCTACACTGCGAATTAACACATTCATCTGACTGGTTCTTGGTATTTAACTAATTTTATCCAGTAGCAACAAATTATAGAGGATTTTTTTTTCAATAAAATTTGTACAACAGTAACGAAATTGACTTACTAATATCAATATAATAACTTTTTTCTTTTTTCCCTTTTATTACTTGCTTTGATTACAAAGAATTGAAATTTAATAATTTTATTATTACAAGCTATCATCTTCATTACCATAACTATATGGCATAAAATCTATGCATGCTCATTTACAAAGGTCACTTCTACAATTTTCATATGAAAAGATAAAATTCTTTAAGAAAACAATAAGATTCATGATATCCGTAACATTCATTACGGATAACTATCATACATTACGGATAACTATCATACATTACGGATAACTATCATACACACAACAGCGTTCAGTTTCCGTTGTTGGCAATTATGAACAGAGAAGGAAATTTTCATGCAGGTAAAAATCCTTTCTAAAATTAAATTAGTTTGTGGTTCGTTCAACTATCAATTTTTTAAAAATTCAATTTTATAACGTAACCATCACTTTAGTTTATTTTTGAGGCCGAAAGCATAGAATGAAATGCGACAAAGATTTACACCAATGTCACAAGTGCACAAAGAAATACCCTAATTACCGTGGCGCCGCATCTCCAGACTGGGGAACAATATCAACAGATGTAATAAAGCAATAAACTGAGACACGTGTCGATAGCGACCGAAGACACTAAGTGGGACCACTGGCAAAAGACACCTTGATTTAGAGGGTGAAAGATAGAAAAAAAGCTTTTTTTTTCCGAGACTGTACCCCACCCTAAAAGCCAACTTTTATGGCATAGTGAAAATGCCGCTGCACTTTACTATTTCTAAAATTTCATTGTAAACTTATGATCAAAAGATATATGCCGATGCTTCGTTTACCAACTGTTTCTTTACAGAGTTATTTTTGGTCTCTCTGGATTATTATATAAATAAGCACTTATATTTATAAGAGTTATTTAATTATGGAATTGTATTTTTGTTGTGTTTCTCCCCCATAAATTTAAAGACTAATATATTGATATATTTTTGAAAAATGTGATCTAAATATAAACCGAAGTTTATAACTTTATAATATTATGTCACTTAAAATCACATAAATAATATACTTTTATAAATAATCGCATAAATATATAGTAATAATTTAATTATATAAATATATAGCAATACTCTTGTTAAATTAATAGAAATAGAGTGAAGTGTAGAACTTTGCAGGACAGAATTTCTCCAGAGTCTTTTTAATATAAATGTAATTTTTGAAAAGAATAGACATTATTTTGCTTTAGAGAATGGCAATAATTATCAAAAATATAAGACTAAAATTAGAAAATGATATATGTCAATATCATTTTCTAATTTTAGTCTTATATTTTTGATAATTATATATATATATATATATATATATAGTTATTTTGCATATTACATCTTAGGTAGACGTTTCGAACTTTTCACATATACAGATCGCGTACTTTTTAGCTCATGACATTACATACAGAGAATGAAACCTCCACGCAAGTACTACTTTATATTTATAAGCGAACTGAAAATAATTTGGAGGGTGACGGTGGTATAGTGGCAGGGCTGCAATAGTGAAAAATGAAACTGACTGACTTTTTTGCCTATACATAAGCAGTATCTACAAATTACTGGCTGCTGGTATGCAACTATCCGATGTGTATAAACAAGAACTTCAGAAATTCCACAGCACCCATCATGACTATCTTTCAGAGGAAAGCCATGGGAGTTTCTAAAGTTTTCTCCTTGTGACATGTAAATCGGCTTGTCCATGAAAAATCCTTTGAAAACAATAACACATAGTAGATGCAGTAAGAGGCTTACAGAAACTTTACAGCTTAAGTTTTTCTCTATAAGGTGATAAAATCAAATAAAAAAATTATATTTGAATTTTTCAAAATAAATTTTCAAATATATTACAAAATATAATAAAGAATAAAATTATTCAATTTTTAAAAATACGGAAAAAAAGGTACACAAAAATACTAGTTGTAAAAAGGGGACATTGTCAATCATTGTAAAAAGGAAACATTTTTAAAGCTTTTTCAGTAAGGTGTCTTAAAATTTCATGGAAAGAATCAACACAAGTCAAGTAGGTGGTCTGGGATTTTGTCCTTTGGCTAATCGGCACCAAGGGCCAAAAACATTTTCTATTTTCCAAGTGAAAAGTAATTCCCACTCTTGGGCACTTAAAAAAATTCGATTGGGTGATTTTTAATAGCTCCTTCTTTTCTGATTTTCGCGTTTTAGAATCGTTTGAAAAAGAAAAAACATTTACCACATGTAGAGCGCCCAGGGAGAAGACACTTCAACAGTAGCTCTTAAAATGTCTCCGGTGGCAATTTCGGCCTCTTTGAAGATGTCTAACAGCCCCCCGTTTGAACGCCATTTCTGAATGAAAGAAGAGCAAGAGGGGCAAGTTATTGTTTCATTGTGCGTTGTTGACGAAAACGGTTCCGCCTAAAGAAGAGGGTTGAGAATAAAAGTTTGAAATAGTAGAACCCTACCCTAATGAAGACCACTTCTTGCAGGGTTGCCACGTTAGAGATCGGGACAATTTGTATGCGCTAATAATTTTCCACCAAACTTAGCAATCCTCTCAATTTCTATAAATCATTTGTCTTTGTGCATTAATAGAGGTAAGATATTTGAGAATAATATTAAACTATTTTTTATACAACCTTTTTGAAGAATAACTGAAATATATTCAATTACTTCCAGCATAAATGAAGAATATTTTTGACATTGGTCTCAAATTTAACATTTGTATGTATTTAACACAAGTATACATTTAACATTTTTAATTTTTAAAATCAGTTTATCATAACAAGAAATTCCCCAAATATTTATAACCTAGAAAAATTTATGTAAAACACATAAATTGAAGGAATTTTATTGATGAATTTTACCCTTACTATTCATAAGAAACGTCATCAAAAGTAATAATTTTAAAAAAAAATTCAAAATGAATCATTATAGAAAAAAAGATATATTCAGTGATTTTACAAAGTTAATCTGCGCTTAGTATAACGATTATCATTTGACTGCAAGTTTCGAACACAGTTATCAAATCGCCATCAAGGGAGAAGTTAGTGAGCGATTATCGCCAAAATGCGGCACGACCCGCCCAGGCGATTACCTGTTGAATGCCCCTTCTCGCACCCGAAACGGCTTCTGCCGAAACAAGTGGCACCGCTATATCCACCATGTCGGAGACTGCCTAATTAAAATAGTAGCTCTCCGAGAGACCAACACCTGCTTGAGAGGGCGAGCGTAGGTTAGTTACTTCTGAGGGCAAGGAAGAAAGAAAAATAAACCGAGGAGAAGAAAGTTCCACATGATCGCACCCTTAGGCAGGGAGTGTCCAAGAAGGGATACAGAGAAAAAAATGTCTAATGGGGTGGGTGAAGGGGAGGATAATAAGTGGTAAACCTTGATAGATGACCTCTATGAGGGTGATATGCGGGTGGTGTGATGAGTAGGCGGAGATCAGGTATGGGTGGGTATCTGGAAGATGCACTGCCATTATTCCGGGTTTGATTATACTCGAATATTACTCTTTCCCAACTGCCCCCCCTCCCACACTTGGTTATTTTTATTGTGGCAGATTACTTTGCAAGAGAGAGAGAGGAAGTCATTGGTCTGGGTTTTTAATCAAAGCCCGGTGGGTTCCGAGTGAAATGGGATGGGGGTGGGATTCCGCACAGAAGCTCTCTTAATGATTTCGGATAGGGGTGAGGATCATTAAGATTCAGTTTAGTGTCTTCCATTAATATTCCGTTCGAATTTTGGAGAATGATTTTTTTTTTTTATCTAGAGAGAGGTCTGGAATAACAACGAAATAGTTATAAAAATAAACTTTTTAAATTGAGTTTCTTCTTTGTTTTGAATTATTAATTAATATACATTCTGAAAATCACTTTGTGTGGTATCAATACTCCCTCCGCTCTATGTTGTAATTTATGTTTTCGAAATTATAATTAGAATTGCAAAGATGGATTGAGGCATCAAATTATAAATGGCATAAATAACTTGCTTTTTTTCATCTAGCAGAAGAACTAAGAATATTTTAATAGCATCGTTTTTACTCAGCTTTAATAGGTACATTTATATGAAGTGACCACAAATTGGTTATTGCTTCCTTGATTATCCCGAGTTATATCGATCCCGGCTATATCGGGTTTATGTATAATTATCATCCCGACTTATCTCGGTCACAGCAGAACTTGTTAGAGAAATTTTTGACGTAATAAATTGTATTAGCAAATGTACAAATATATTTTTTTTATCCGGGTAAAAGGTTAAAAATGAAAGAAATAATGAAATTTTTAAGATTAGTAGTATCATTTAACTTTTTCAATAATTATTTCGATGATTAATTGATTGAAATTTTTATAACTCTAATTAATCGATAGGCTGCAGAGGCTAATGATAAAACTAATGATTTCACACTTGTAAAAAAAAAAATAAAATAAATAAATAAAAACTTCTCTTAGGCTCCTTGTACTTAATAATAAAATTAAAAATACAGAAATATTTCGGACTTTTTTTTTTTTAAATCGGCAATGATGGTGAAAATGGAAAATTAGAACTAATCAATAACTCGATGGATATTTATGGAAAAATATAAATGTGTAGTTGCTCAATAGTGACATTATTTGAAAATTTAATTTTCATATTAATGTATTGTAAACTAATGCATGTTGATATCATCAAGTATATTTATTAATATACACTGCCCAGCATTGAAAATGCAACAACAAGAATGAATGGCCAGAAAGTTACGCAGATTTCAGGACAAACGAAATCACAGAGTTATGCAAATGATATGAAATGAGCAGCTCTCCAGATCACTTAGGATATGATATCAAGGTGAGGAACCGGCAGAGTGGGCAATATTCACTCCGTTATTGCTGCTTCAAAAATTATTGTTGAAAATTTGTTCTTGTCGCAAAGGACGCCTGTAATTGCAGAGAATGCCACTGTCAACGGAGTCAGTTCCATAAGATAGACGAGTTTATGGGGGGCATGGTGATCGGAATGAGAAGTTCAGGTCGATCCTTATCGCAAATCGCAGCTGACAGATACTTTGACGCGTCCACTGTGCACCGGTGGAGGCGAAGATGGTTGGATCAAGGAACTGTGGAACGTTTATGGGTGTCGGTAATGCCATAATGACGTCAGCCCGCGTGGATCTACGCGTCAGTTGAGAGGTGGTGGTGGTGGCCCCGCAAAGGATGTTTACTAAAATTCTGCAGCATGTGCAAGAAACCCTGGATGCTCCCATATCGAGAAGAACCATCTGCCGTCGATAGGTTACTTATGGTCTCCGTTCTTGGCATCAGTTAAGAAGACAGCCATTAACGCCACAGCATAAAAGCAAACGCCTGGAATGGTGCCAGATTAGAACGATGAGGACAACGGACTAGCCCAGGATCTTCTTTTATGAGTTACGCTTTTGTTTCTACAATGATAGTCGCTATGAGTGTGGCGTCGGCATGGAGACAAGTCCAATCCTGCACTAACTGTGGAACACCCCTTCGCACGACAACGGGGCATCATGATTTGGTGCATCATTGCGTACGATTCCAGGTCATCTCTAGTTCGTATTCACGGCACTGACATAGACATAAGCGACGGAGCACCTTGCCTGTACTTTAGGCTATCAGGTATAACTCCACCAAGTAAAACATCTGATTATGACAGGATTGTCATGAAATTTAAAAACAGAATTGCATTTATATAGATCTCTAAAATTTGAAATTAAAAATTTAACAGAAATCTAACATCATCAACAAATGTAGAAAATTTCCACTATGTGAGATGACTTTGAGGTAAATATTCCAGTAAAATCGTAAAAATAGATTGTTCTAAGCGTTTTGTCTAACCTTATGTTTATAAAAATACAAATTAGTCATCTTGATCGTGGTTATAATAGACGATATAAATAGACTATAACATAAATGGCAATATAATTATGTTTACCGACCTATGGCTGAGTGGTTAGCGCTCCTGACTCCTAAGCTGTGGGTCCCGGGTTCAAATCCCGGTTCGGGACATGGATGTTACTTTCTGTCTCTGTTCTCTCTGCGTTTCTCAGTCCTTCCTTCTGTGATGATGTACGAATGTGGCCCACCCTTATAAATTGGTGGTATGGCGCGGGTAACGCTACTCGCCTCCGTTACTTGGTTCGCAGGAGTAGCAGCTTCTACCCTTGTTGTGGCATAGGGTTCGTTTCCCAAGTGCCCACCATTGGAAAAATATATATATTTATAATTATGTTTAAGTAGAAGAGTATGAAAAAGAGTAAATGACTAGGAAAGATTTACAATATATACAAAAAAAAAATGTAACAGTGTTCCTTGTGCTTTTACTGAGCCCTTTTATGTAAACATTGCCTTTTTTGTTATACTAAAAGTCTGCAATGTCTACACGCAGATAATTAAGCTTAAATATACGTGAACGGTATCAGACTGAACATTTTACATTTCCTGTAGGTGATAAACTGTACAGTATATAAAGTATTACAAATAGCATTGAGCTGATTCAGTTAAATATTTTGGAGCAGTGAAATGTAGTTACTACGATTAAAAAAATAATTGAAGGAAAAATATAACTATAATATATATACAATAAATAGTAAAACTTATGAAAGTGAAACAAAAAGTGAAAAAAATATAACAAAATATATTTACAGACACTCTAACATTAAAAGAAATAATAATGGAAATCTATGTTGCATTTAGATTGCTAAATAAGGTATTTCTGAAGACTCAAAGCAGTCTTGATTATAAACATCCAGTTTTAGAGTGGTTAGATAGAGTAAAAGGTTAAAAGACATACCATATGTGTGTGTGAAGATTATATTAGAAAAAGAGCAAATATAATACAATACATTGATAGTATATACCCGAATAAAACTCTTGCTAATTGTGCTATATTACAGCGCATTATTTTATCACATAAAAAATCTGCATTGTCTGTTCACAAGTTATAATGGTTTACAATGCTTATGAAATATGATGCAAAATTAGGCATTAAAATTAGTAATAGATAAATTATTCTAGGATATTTAATATTGTACATTACATTGTGCTGAGTCAATCGATATTTTTGAGCACCTTAATCTGAATAATTATTATTATCAAAACGGCACAGTGATAGACCAAAGTTACGTGAATGATTTGCTGAAGCCGGTAACACTCTCCTACTTTCAGGGGGTACCCAATGTCATTTATCAGCAAGATAACGACCGACCGCACATTGCTCGCATCAGGCAGCAAGGTGTACAACTGCTTCCTTGGCCAATGTGCTTGCCAGATCTATGACTAATCAAAGAAGTTTGGGATATGATTGGATGCCATTTACAGATTCTATCACTGTCACCTTCAGAAGATGCACTTTAGTAAATGGTTGACAGGGAATGGAGAACCATTCCTTAGGACACCATCCATACTCTCATTGACTCTGTGCTTAGACGTGTTGCTTCATGTATCGCCGTCTACAGTGGTCCCACAACCTACTGACTGGACCCCGTTTTTACTCTGTATTATGCATGTCATTTCGAAATACAGATCTCTTATTGTTCTTTGCTGGATCTCTCTGTTTGTCGAGTTTCATCCCTTTCTGGCAACTCCATCTAGGTGTAGCATTTTCAATGTCGAATCGTGTATTTTAATATTTTTTTTTAGCTTATATATATCAAATTAATGTACAAAATGGAAATCATTCGCTATACCTCTTAAGTTGTGATTTATTTTTTTATATTAATAACACTGAGTATAAAATATTTTTCATAATGTAATTTTTATATAATTACATTTAAAATTTTGTTTTAAATGTAGTTATATAAAAATTGCATTGTAAACAATATTTACATTGTTTAATTTTACACTGTGTATGAATTTAAAACATTACTATGTAAACAATGTTTCAAATTTATATCACAGTGTAAAATTAAGAGAAGTTTAAATAAGGTAAAAATTTAAGGGCTATAAGGTAAAGATTGTTAAAAATAAAGTTTTAAATTTATATACAGTATGAAATATTCTATATATATATATATAGTGAATTTAATTAATATTTTAAATTAATAAAACGGTAATAGAAATGAATTTGTATATACTTAGTGTGAAAATCAACGAACTACACACAAATTTTTTTGTGGATTAAAAAATATTTTGGCAATTAAAATATTTAAATTAATAATTTTTTCTTACATTTTGGAAAAAAAAACTTTCCTTGAATTAAAGATACATTTGAACATTTGAATTTTTTTTTTTTTTTTTTTTTTTTACTTTTAAAGGAAAAGTATCATAAATACTAATATTTAAATTTATCCGCAAGTCTACAATTTTTTTATCTGCATGTATATTTGAATTAACAAATTTACATTTAGCTACAAATAAGGAATTTGAGATTATTCTGATATATTATTAATATTTTAAAAATTCACTACAAAAATTGGTTTCATTCTTTTAATTAAAAAAGTAAAATAAATAATAAGTAAATAAAATAAAATAATTTTAATGCAACGAATTCAAAATGAAGTTTTCAGAATTTATGATGTTTCTAAATACAATTTTTTAGAAATATCGTAGAAAAAAAAAAACAAAAACATCGTAGAAACTTGGATAGAAAACCCTCTTTAAGATGAAATTATTGTTCTTAAATAAGTGTAAAACGCGGGTGGCCCGTTGTATTATTCAATTTATGCATTGAATGTTTTACTTCAAGCGTGTCCAATTTCTTTAAGTCTACATTTCCGAGGAAATATCCGAAAAATGCTTTCTCCTGCTCCCACCAACGATTGTATCATATTTCAGTCTACCGCCAAAAAATAACACACTCCAAACGTGTTAATTTTTAAAAATTTTTACTCTTTTCTCTCGAAAATTGAACCACATTATCAAGATATAAAGGAAAAAGAAAAAGGGGGAAAGGCCGACTGACACGTCAGTTGCTTATGTGCTTCTAATAACTATCATTTAAAAAAAAGGCACAAAAAAGTAACAGCCTTCTTATTTCAGCTGCTGTCATGATGCAATTACGATGATGAGGATTAAAAATACAGACTAGTCTGAAAATTTTTTAAAAACAATGCAAACGAAGCATTCAGAAATGCGAAGATAAAATAGTATTTTTATATGTGCTTTATTGGTGTTTACAGTTATTGAGAAACTCAATTGTTCAAGAAGTACTCAAGTGCAGAGAAGTAATGCTTAAAAAATCCGTGAAGTAAACATAATGTATATAAAGACATTGCACATTTAATTATATTGTCATTTATTTCTCTTTGTTTCATGAATTAAGAAATTTCGTTTATGTTATTATTGCATGATTAAACGCTAATGAAAGTTACTTAATTCAATTGTTATCGAGCATAAAATTTGATAATTTATTTAATAGTGTAATTATCTGTTTCAAAGCATGAATTTCTTTAATATATATATATATAAAGAAGATAGTTATAAAGTTTTTGAATATGTAGCATGTCTTATCTACAAGGAGATTCTTTCATAGACAATGAACAAATATCATATGAAGTAAGGTAGGAAACAAGTAAAATTTATGAACATCTACACAAACAGATGTGCAATTCTTGTTTCCCATTGTTCAATTGATTCTGGAATCGAACTCAGATCCTTACATTCCAAACTCTCAGTGTTCCCATTAAACAATGATGAGTCATTGAATTAATTTCTTTATGACAATTTTTCTTTAAATCTTATAAAAAATTAATTGTTCAGTATTTAAATAGCTAAATAACATGAAAAATTGAAATATTTGTTTTATTTATTAATGTTAGGTTAGTTTGTTGTAATTTGTTCCCGGTTAGTCAGTTGTTTTAATTAAAAAGGCTAAACATAGCTTACTCCTCATTTTCTTTATTTTTAAATGCACAATTAAGTAACGAAGTTGACACTTATGCTAACACCTTTATTTGTACTAGAGGGACATTGTACCCTATGAAAATTTTAATGTGCGTTTGTCTTCTTAGCATGGTGGTGCTCCACTGCACGAAATCGAGCTGTTAACTATCGATCCAGACTATATTCCAGTATCAAAAACAAGGCCTTTCCTAACTAGGCTAGTGCTAATCCATTTACTAATATTAATTTATATACTTTAACAAATGCACATATATTATTTTATTTTATGATTAAGAAAAAACATATAGCTAATTTCAAAAAATAAGTTTTAAAGTTTTAAACATAAGTTAATTAAAAAAAAAAATAAAAATCTGCTTTCTGTAAAATATTAACATGTTAAAGCAAACAAAGCGTATTTTGATTTGAGCTTATTTTATGACAATCTCCACAATTTTTCTGTCACTAATAAAATTTAGAATTATCAATTTAAATTTTCTTCTATAAGACTGAATATATATATATAAATATTATATATATATTATATATAAATATATATATATATATATATAATATATAAATATATATAAATATATATATATATATATATTCAGTCGTATAGAAATGAAATTAGATTTATGTTAATTGAATGAGAGCAATTAAGTTTATTCTCCACATTCTAGACAATAGCAAAATTATGTTTAAAATCTAGATCAAAAACTCTATCGACAAAGTTTCTTATGAAATACGTAAAATAATGGCTAAAAGCTGGGTAACAGAGAATGACACTTAACAATTTTTAGAAAGAAATCTATAACTGAGTTCAAAATAAATGGGAGCATTTTATTCCCTATGGTGGGGAATTTTGAACGTGATTTCCCTTTTTTTTTCTTTTCTCATAATTGCATACTTTTGTCGGAGGGCGGTGTCGAGAGGCATAGAAGATCGTTTCTCCTTCCCTGATGGTCTTGCCACCCTGCGTTCGGGAATGCACGATGTCGTAATCACGCAGTACGTTGACAAGTCTATTTTCATAATATTCCTCCCCCCCCCCACTTATACTTGGTGGTCTGTAGGACATCAAACACCCACGCAGGTGGTAAAACAACAAAGAAGATATTTAGATGTTCTTCTTATTTGTTTGGCATACAGAAAAAAAAAGAATGGAATTTTGTCCATTTATTTTTGAGATATTCCCTATATAAGAAGCAAATTGCTATAGATATTGTTACATCACTTATACTTGTTGTTAGTTTAGGAATAATAGGATAAACTTAGAAACTGTCTTTTGATACATTATAATACCCTAAGTTCATTAAATAGTAGTTTTCAAGTTATAGGTACAGAAATAAAACTATTGCACAAAAACGATTATATTTTAGGGTCCTTATAATAACTATTGCTCTACTGAAGATTGTTGTGTGGAGGGTTCTAAGTTCAGTCTTAAGCATTGTCGAAGAATGGGAGATGTTTGACGTTTCTGCTCTCAGCATGGACACTCTTGAGAATGCTTGAGTATTTCCAGGCGTTCCCCTCTTGCAACGTCAGAAATGAAGCCACTTGTATCGCTTTGTTATAATATATTAAGGCACACGCTTTGTACTGGCATTGCAGGCTTATACGTTCATCATAATTTAGTGCATTTATTGCTTAAGCATTCATCAAAAATTTAGTCTCACGCATCCAATCATATCATTAAAAATGTATTATGAAAATATTTTTGATTTACCAAATTAGTTTATAAGTTTGATAGCAAATAATACAAATGTTAAGCTGCAATATGAAATATAACTCATTTACTTTAGATTTTTTTTTGAAGACTACCTAACTGCTTTCTAAAAAAAAAAAAAAAAAAAAAAAAAAAAATCAACGTATGTATGGTAAGTTAGCAGGAAGTCTATTCTCCTATCTTAATATTTGATAAAACCTAAGAAAGAGAAGATGAAAATCTTTCTATTTATACTAATGATAATTTAAGTGGTTGCTTTCTCCAAATAATGGTAATTTCAACTTTCATGCAGAGAGAGTTACAGGATATTTTTTTTAATACCATAACTGACACAGTGACGTTAACTAATCACAACGCCGCCCAACTTGTCAGCATGCCTGACTGTGGATAGGGAGGTCCTGGGTTCGAATCCCGGTTCGGGTATGGATATGTACTTTCTCTCTCCATCTATCCTGTCTTTGTCCTTTCCTTGTATAAATGGGTTGTGAATGATTGCCTACCCTATGGTATGTGTGTACACCGAGGAGGTGGGATACCACACCAAAATATGGTTCATTTGGAAAAGTGGAGCAGCGCACCTCATAATGCCAGCTTAGAGGGCACACGGAAGCAACAACAGCATGAACAACTAATCACAATCGAAGCTGTGAAGTAGAGTAATTATGATCGATTTCATTTTACTATATTTTTAGAATAATACCATTTGATATCAATACATATTTATTAATTCATCAAAATTTCAAACACTACATTAAGTGCTCTTATGCATTACTCAATTCATGTTCTTAAGGTATAAATGCATATCTTTTTTGGCAATTTGACACGTTTTTTTACTTTGGCAAAAACTTCAATATACAGAGCTAAATTATGCGTTTTACATTAAATTTGAATCAGATGCTTATAATTTTAAACACGAATATCGTGTTTTGTAACTGTACTAAAATTAAAAAATTGGATGTCTTCTGTACGATTGAATTAAGCATTAAATTTTGAGAAGATGAAGGAAATAATTAGAATGGATAGATGAACGAATTTTCGCTAGAATAAGGAGCACTTCAGTTTTACATTAAAGAAGAAAAAGTCGCATTAAAAATTTCAGCCTATATATTAATAATTAGTTTATGTTATACAGTATCGTAGCTTTCATTGTATACAAAATAATTGGATGCTTTATATATGAAACCTTGAAACAACGAAGAAAATAATCACATATGTTAATTGTTTCTTTCAAGAATTTCGGACTCTTCACTTTTACCTTTGAGAAGAAAGAATATTAGAAATGTCATTTAATAAAATGATGATTAGTTTATTGCATAAAGTAAAATACATGAATTTTTAATACCTATACTTTTTAAACCCTTAAAATGATTTAAAATCATAAAAAAATATATATAAATTTCCTATGACTTTTATATTTTTACAATTCGAAATAGAACAACAAATACAGTAAATGCCTTTCGTTGTACAAATAAATATAAAGTAAACAAGCAAGTGTTTCTCAAGTATGACAAAAACTTGTTTGCCGATTCCAAAGAGTGTTTTGTAAAATTATGGTGAAATTCACTTTACATTTATAAATTGTGCATTCATTGGAAACTCACAACATTTCTCTCTTCTCTTTACAAATAATTTTTTTTTTTTTTTTTTGTATCGCAGAATATGCTGAAGAGATCTCAGCATTCAAGGTCGAAATTAAGGAATGAAAAATAAATATGCTATGGTGTGGATGGCAAAATTTGATTTGCTTTTCAATGCAATTCTGAGAAAGGGTTGTATAACAAAAAGGCTGGCCATCTCTCTCCATATCTATTTGACATTCTACACTTGAAAGAGTACTCTTATTTATTATAGACTGCAATGCATTCATAAGCAAAATTTAATAAAAGAAAGTTTGGAGAAAGAAGTGTCTTGGTGCTTCCCCACTACGGAAATTATAGGGTGGGGAAAATTTTGTATTTAGGGTGCTGAGCTACTGGTGAAGTTCGGAAATTACAGGTCTCGGCAAAGAAAATCCGCGCCAAATGGCGACTTTATTTCCTATTTATTTTTCTATTTTTAAAGCTATCCTTGCGTAAACTTAAAAATGCATTGTTAGGTAAGTGAATAGTGTGCTCTAGCCATAAGCAAAAAGTGAATTTTAATATTTATTTTCTGTATCAGAGAACGTAGTATTGAAAACTGTTGCATGCTAGTTTGGTTGTTTTTTCACCTGAAATGGTATGGGCATATTTCAATTACAGCTTTAGCTTCTCGGTATGATGAAAATATATAATATTGGATAATGGTATTTATAACTTGATAGTAAATATAGTTTCAAGATGAAATTTATATTTCTTATAATATTTTTATACTACATTTTCAAAAATTTTATAAATCTTATAAAAATATTAAATTTTGATGAAATTGATTCAGTTGCGAAGACTAAGTATGGAATCGTTATGACACCGCCTAGTCTAATATGTGAAATTGTGTTAAAGCCAATTTGAACATCAACTGCGGGACGCCATCCGGGGAATTTTTTTTTTTTTTTAATATAGACATTGGGGGCGTTTTCACAAGGAAATCCTGGGTTCAGGTCTTGGGAGTTATCTGACAGATTCTGATTATGAATTTTTCAAGTATCAGATAATGAATATATAGAAAGCAGAAATTCAACATTCGTTTTCCTTTGTTCAACAGCAGCTGGTTATATCAAACTTTTGATTTTATACTTCAAATATTCTAGAATCACTGTGAACCCCTAAGTGTTTAATCATTATAAAATTGAAAAATTATATAAAAAAAATCTTATTGAATATTCTGTAGTATAAATTGTTAAAAAATAGTGCGCTTTTGAACTGTAAAAAATGGTGATATGCGCTTTTCTTATCAAATTATTTTTGTAAAATTCTGTTGTATTCGGACTAAGAAAAAGGAATTTGTAGAAAATGATTGAATTTATATGAGCAAGTTTTTACGTAATATTTTGTATGAGAATTAGGCTTAACAATTTTAACAACTATCATAAAATTTTGAATTATGATTTATGAAATGATAGATTTGCACATTGTAATAAATCGTATTACACAAGCTTTATTGTAATAAATTCCCTATTTCATAATTAAAATTTTTAGAATAAAAAATATTTACCTGATTCACAAATACTCATTTGTTTCATTAATTAATCTGATGTTTGAAAAAGAGCCTAATTTTAATAAACTTATTGAAATATTAAATTTAAGCATTTTAAACGCGTATAATGGATTGTGTGTGTTAACTTTTATTGTTTTTGATTTCTCTTTTAATTAGCTGAGGTGAATGCTGATGGGCTATCATTTTGGTTTGTTTGCCGCTCAATTTTTTTTTTTTTTTTATTTTTATTTTTTTTTTTTGCAAAGGAGAGCTAGTTAGGTCGGGACCTACAATTTAAAATGGATTCTAAACCGCCACAAACATTCAAATCTACAATGGACTTCTAGTCCCACAGGCTAGATTTGGACTTCATATCAGCAATTCGTGGGTTTGATTGCCATCTCAGAAGGGGATATTCATAGTAATTAGCAATCCACTTTAAACATTAAATATAGAAAGTATTTGACGTAATGTGTGCAAAAATACACGCACACTCTATAGAGTGACCAAATCTCTCTTTATGTAAAGGGGATAAAACATATCCCCTTTTACATACAGAGGGATTTGTGTCATTAAATAAAGAGAGTAGATTCAATCTTCCTTAGTGATTCTTACTAATGACCTATTACTGCTCCTTTTTGTATGATTGACTTCATTTTTCAAAGCTTCACTCTTCAATTAAACCGAGCACATATTTCTTGCTTAAATCAGGTATTGTCTTTGTTATTAATTAACATTGATTCTAATAGATTCTTCTAGAAACATCCCTTATTTTAATTTACACAAAAGATTGGATCCAAGAAATTTTTTTCAAGAGATTAAACTTTTCTATAACCAGATTCAGAATATATTTCCTTTAAATTTCAGAATAAATATCCTTAGAATACTTAATGAACAGTTTGTAAAATTATATGCTATAAAGAAAGCTACCAAGAAAAGGAAAATGAGAAAAAAATATTAATTCCATTTAAATTATTTTGCTTGAAGGTGCAAATTTTAGGGTTTTATTTTTAGTTTATATTTGACCCTCTTTCATGCATTTTACTCTAGCTAAAAAAATATTGTCTTATTGATTTTATTCTTTTTCATTATATCATAAGGATATTTTGCTACAAGAAAATATATTTAATTCAGAATATGACAGCCATTAAAAATCAAATTTACCCATAATTCAATAATTTTGAATTAGAATGTTTCTGAAATTTAATTTATTTGCAACGAAAGCTTCTTCCCAATCAAATAAAGTGCATTGCTGGCAACCCAAAAAGAAGTATCCTGAATTAAACTTACAAATCATGGGGAATATACATCATGTGTTTGTGGCGATGAAATATGGAAACCTTTGGCATTACAGCGCATATGCATATAACAGGCGACTGTAATGCAACATGCTAGCGCTGTATAAAGGGAAAAGCGAGGTAGCTGATTTGTGCTTTCGTGCTTTTTGCTGGTAAACTGTTTAACCATATCTCGTAGAAGAAATAGAATATTTTTGGAATAAGTTTCTGAGTTCGATTGTGGAACATAGATTGCTCAGTCAATTTCCTCAGTCTAGAGTGATTGTGGATTATTTTAGGAAAATAGGTAATCAAATTACACAAAACCAAGCAATTGTCATGTGGATCGGCTATCTCTGGATGCAGAAGAGAACGGCAGACCAACGAAAGTGATCGCGTCCACCATGTTGAACCGCTGCATTTCATGACAGGCATATAAGGCATAAGATGGACCGCAATTCACATCACAAGCCATAGCACAAAATGTATGTTACATATCGATTGGTGTCCATTCGTTGCCTTTGTTGTTGCACCAACATGCTTTTCTGTACCTGGTTCTAAGTTGGACTCTGCCAGTTAGATAAAAGCAGCCGGGTGGAGTCTTCGTTTTTTTTAAATAGGGACCAAGCAGAAAACCAATATTCGGCCTGCTAAACCAGAGATGTCATTTCACCAATAGACATTGCGACCACAACCTATTTAACACAGCCGGCTTTAACGAACACCACGAATCTTCGGTTAAGTGGGAATTCAAATTTATTATCTTTTGATAATGAGAACAACACGCTAAAAAACTAGGCCACTACTTCCCGGTGTCCACTAGAACCATTCGACGTATTTTGCAGTTGATTGGAATGTTAATGCCGCGTTCATTGCTTCGTTTATCTGTGACGTAAAATCACAGGCATCTGAGCTGCCAATGAATGGTGTGATGAACGATGGTCATGGATAACGAAATAAAGCGATACTGTCTTTACTTATGAACCCCACTTCAGTCTGCAATACCACGATGGTTGGATTCGAATCTGGGAACACCGTGATGAAGGACAGCTGAACTGTTGCATTATGCATCGCCACACTGGTCCTGCACCATAACTTTCTAGGGTAGAGTTAATATCTAAATTCTTAGTTACATGAACAGGATTAAAATAAAATTACTTTTGATTTTGCAGAATTTATTCCAGTAATTATTTATGTTTTCAGCAAAATCTAAGTGCTAAAAAGAAAAAAAAATATTCTTCGAAATGATTCTTTTTTTAATTTGCAAAAGGTAATTCTCATTAAAAGTTATTAAATTCCTTAAAATTATTTCTCGAGGCCAACTAATAATTCGTAAAATCATAGTTGTAAATCTTAAATTGGAGAATCAAAAAATGAATGTGTACTGTAAAGGAAACCAAGAATTACTCAATTATACTGCCTCAACCTTACACTGTGAAAACTTTATGCGCATAACACATATTTTATATTTCATTATTTTCCGCAGTGTAAAGTATATGTAATTTACTTAATAAAGTTTGTTAATGTGATTTACACACACAACTTATCCTTACAAACGCTAAACTTATCACATTAAAATATAACTTAAATTTCTGAATAGTTAGTAAGTGTTTGATAAATTCAAATGACATTTATATCATTATTTTACATTCTATCACTTTAAGATGGATTACTTTATCAAATGAGCAGCAAATAATAAATCAATTTCTTAGACATTTTCAAGACACTTTGCATTTATATTAATTTGTGCTATACCACGTTAAGATGGATTGCATAAATGAATGGGCAGTAAGCTGATTATACATTTAGAAAACATTTTCAAGACAATAGCAATGGATTGGTAAAGATTTCACAATTTTATAAAATAAAATAACTGTTATTTCACCAATTAAAGAATGATGGCATTACTATCACTCTAATTAGATAACTCGACAAGAAAGAGGCGAATATCAATCTTAAGGATAATTTCAGGACACATTCTATTAGTTGGACTCCTTCATTGTTTTTAAAAGCATCTGTTGATGGCATAAGAAATGGACCATAACAAGCTCAGCCAACAATTATTTATGAATGGTGGGAAGAAAATCCACTGCCGATTCATCATAGTAGTCAACGGACGAAAGGCAGAAAAAAAGGCAACAGTCATCGGGGCGATGTAAAACGAGGGATAGAAGGGAAAAAAAAAAAAAAAAAAAAAAAAAACATCGTTAACAACGAAAATCGAGTTTTTAAGGATTAGCTCCAAGGAGTCCAAGTTTTTTAGTTGACGTGTGACTCCTTGGTGATGGATGAGATTGCTGGATAAGATAAGTACGTATCAGTTACCTGAGGATGCGTCACCTGCTGAGTATGAATCACAATTCAGAATCGATGCTTCATTTTTTGTTATGATTTTATGTATTTTTATCATTTGTTCTTGGCATTCCACATGCATTTTTCATCCCCAGTAAAATTTCTGTTATCACTACAGTGAAGGAATTGATGACGTTAGTGAATTGGTTAGTTTAAATCCCTGAAAAATGGATTGGTGAAACCTCGCCGTTGAAAAATTTCTACTTTAAATACCTAAATATATATAAGTCATTGATGTTTTTTGTTAAAAAAAAAAAAAGGCATATTGTTTCCATAACTGAATAAAATTATGATTCAGAGTCAATAACTCATTTATTTCTATTGTTCTTGCGACTTAGGCGCCATTCTATCATTCGTTCTTTGCATTCTACATGTATTTTTCATCACTCATAAATTTTTTATGGCACCAAGCTACAGAACTTGATCCAAAAGAATAATTAATTTAAATCATTGAGAGAGATAAAATATATTAATGAGATGGCTACAGGTAAAATTTTTACATGATAATCATATATTTATATTATTGACATTTCTGCATACAAAATCATTTCTTTTTTATATCTAAAGTATGTTATTATTAAAATAACTAAATTTCTTCCCAAGTTTTTCCTCATTAATGACCGACAACTACACGCGCCAAAAGTAGCGTGATATGAGAGTAGTAAATAATTCATCTGTCATGCCATACTAATTAATATAAATTAATATTACTCTTATAGCATTAATTTCCTAAAAATTAATCATATATGTTTAAAAAGTTGTACACGACTTTGTCTAAAATATTAAATGATTTACTTATCCATTTCATTGCTTAAAAATGAACTTAAAATAAATCCAGATAGCAATATTATAATATGCATTTACATTTATCCACGTCTAAGCAAACATGTGAGCATGTCAGTCAAAATAAATGACTTTAATTTAAGAGATTCTTATTTCAATTAACCTATTGATACCAACCTAGCCAACAGAACGCCCTCAACTAAAGATAAGCGCCGCTTTTATATATCTATCTCATAACTTTAAAAGTATTTCTCAGTTCTTTATAGGTATTAAAATTAATGAACTTCAGCTCGATTCGATTATTTTTTTCGACGGGTGCATTTCTTAATTCTTTTCTTAATACTGTGACATAGTGAGAGCATTTTTCATTAAATCAAAAAATGCTAAGGGCGTCGATTGAATCTACGGTGTCATTATCCGATAACATCAACAAACACTCCCCTAAGACTGTTTCGTACTGTAATACTGCCAACAAAGAGACTGGTTTTGTGTTGGCATAGTTTTTTAATATCGTGATCTATATAAATAAATGATTGTTTTCTCTGGATAGGAATAAAAAAATTGGGCTGAAGATAATTATAAAAAAATGACATAAAAATTCCAACATTTTTTATTCGAATGGAATGTATTGCATTTTTTAAATGATTTTTCACCATTCTGATAAAAAGCAGTGCTCTTTCTTGTTTTAATCTATTAAATTAAAATATACTTTATTACTCCTATTCATATAATTTCACAGTAACTTTAAAATCATAATTTAAGCATATTATATGAACACATTGTGGTTATATATAAATTTAACTAATAAAATTTTATACCTGACTCTGGGCTATTTCCTAATTCCACTGGTTCTATTGTGTTATCTATAGAACTGTCATATAAAGTAGAATCTTCTGCCAAACTATTTTCAATTTCTAAAAGAAAAAGAAAATAATTAACTAAATATAAGTTTTACTTTCACATATATTATAGATTTCAATGATAAAAATAAATCTGTGTGTGCTTGAATGACTTATTTTCTAAAGTAAATTTCTCTCTATTTTTTTCTCAATTTTCCAGAAATTCATCATATTAATTTAATACAATCTTAAATAGTAAAATAAATAACTAAAACATAATGTGTGATTGGAATTTAAATTTACTTTATATTGCAAGATGTATCCTTTTCCATTTTAATAGACTATTATATGAGCAGATAGCACTAGTTAGGGCTTTACGATACATATTTTTTTGTTTCAAACAAATTTCAGTTCTTTGAAATATAAATAATGTTTATTATAATTAATTAACTTTTAAAATATAAAGGTTGTATTTGTATAAAAATATAAAAAATAAAGATATTTTTAATTTAATAATAAAAGTAGATCATTTAAAAAATCGACATAGCAATTAAAAAAATATGTATTATGTTTTTAAATATTCTATATTTTATTTATTATATTCTATACTTTTAAACTTAATTTAAATGTTAACAATTAAAGTTTAGGGCTTTACTCAGACTGTCTAATTAAAACTCATGTTTTTGATGCAATTATTAAAAGCAAATGCTTTATTCAGTTTGATTAATTAAGATGGGTCACTTGTAAGGTGGTAAATTGACATTCACTCAGTTTAAGCACAGGGAATCAGTTAAAAGAGAGTAATGCAACTTTTTCCCTATATGATGTTAATCTCAGTCACTGTCCCATTGATTGACATGAATGGTAACCACCTCAGGCATCGCCTCATTCATTTAGTTGTTTTTGAAAGGCAAGGACGTTAAATTTAATTCTTTTTATACTTCATCATCACTTCATTAGACTGCACATCAGCTAATGGCAGAGATGCCACAGAGCGGCATAGGATAAAAATTAAAAATAAATAAATAACTGATTAAAATAAACTTAGAACTTGCTTCAGTGGAAGTGAAGTGTTGGATTTAAAAACAATTAAATTCCATCTTGTGTTTACAATAGAAGATGTACTTCAGTGATTGTAAATTGTTAACGGTTCACTAATATTCATAAGTTTCACAGCACATTCCTTACACTCAGTTTATAAAAGTTAAGTTATATATAAACTCATTTGGAGCCAATTGGAAATTAATAACTTTGGGGCTCAATTCTATTAACTTTTAAATAATAGAGGAGATAGATGTAAATTTACTGCATTCACTTGCAGCATGATGGGTTTGGGAGAGATGTCACGTGATGCATCAATACACATCACCATCTGTTGAAAAGTCGTCTTAAAAGAAACGTTTTGTGGATGGTGAAAACTTTACAATAAATTTAAACTGTAAGACTACTTACTACGTGGCATAAAAAATGTTATCATTGGTCATTTACTTATTTTAGTGTAGTAGAGCCTCTTTCTTTTAATTGACTTGTTTCATATTCAAATATAACTTATTGTTGAGCAAAAGTTTTTTCACTTCTTTCTTCTACTTATAATTGTGTGAAATGTAAGGATTAAGGATTTTTCAGATGTCTACGCTTATGACATAGAAATACAGTTTATTATTAAAAGGAAGTATTCTTGTAAAATAAATACTCAATTTATACTAAAAAGGTATGCCAACTCTTTTTGTAATATTCAAATAAGTTTTAATATGCATAAACTACATGTAAGCACATGTAATAGTAATTTTATATTTAAAAAATTAATGATACTTGAGGTTAAAGATTTTTTAATGTGTCAAATAAAAGATATCTAAGTCATAAATTCAAATATTTCTTAACAATATGCAGATAACTATTTTATGTTCCGAAATAAAATCTTTTTCTGTTTTAAGTGAGGGACAACGAATTATGTATAAATATTTTTGATTATTTCATTATTTCACTGGCAGACAAATCTAAGTAAATGTTGTTTTAATACATATTACATAAAATCTTTCTTTAAGCCTCCTTTTTACATCAATTAAATATTAAATCAGTTTATAAACATAATGAAAAATTTAGTTCACACATAGGACATAAATTATGAAGCATTTTTAAAAAAAAATACTATAAAGCAATTCTTTACAGAAGTATTCTCTAAAAATCACAACTTTTTAATTTTACTTTTTATGAAATAATACTTCATCATTGAAATAATTTTTATTATTGTATTAATGTTCATTTATAAGCATATGATAACACTCCAATTATGTTTATCAATATAACATAAGAAATAAAAGATATCTAAGTCTTAAAATACAGGAAATATTATTTCAAAAATGATACACAATAATAAATTCAATCTTCGATAAACATACTTATAATTTTAAACCTGAATAATAAGAATCCTAAATGTAAAATTGCCATTTAATTCAGTATTTTCTATACTAAAAGTTTTTAAATTTTAAAGAAACTAAAAGAGTATTTATATTAAAAAAATTATAATTGTGTGTGTATGTCCAAAGTGAATTTCTCATCTTTCTTAATTTATATAAAATATTTTTTCAAAATGAATCTGAATGAAACGATTCAGATTCATTCGAAATGATGATGAATCTGTTTGAAACTTTAGAACAATATACATATTGGAAATGTACACACAATTGTTTGTGAATAAAAGGAAAAATTTAATGAAGGAATGGGAGCAGGGAATTTTTCATTAATCTGTATTGAAAAATGAAGGAAATTCATAACAACCGAAAGATGCATTAAGTATTTTAGGAAAAAAATAAATAAATAAAAGACGTTTTTGAAAACTCTGGTCACTCCGTTTTCAAATCCAGTAGTGATATACAAATAATGAATGATTTGTAGAAAAATATACTATTAAAAATCCAAATAAATTTTTCCCAAGTGGAAAAAATTGTGTTTGTAGGTAGGTATTCAGTGAATTTTATATATATATATAATACTTAGTTTTTAATAAAAAGAATTCAATACAAAAATATATTTTCATTACATTTGAAATATAATTAAGAACTTGAAAGTAGTGAAAGTTTGTACTGATTTTTTTCAGATACATTGTTTATTTTAAACTAATTTTACAACTGAAATATTCAATGAATATTAAATAATCAATGTATACTTCTTGATCGAAAAAAAAGCATTTAAATATGTGAAAATTATTTTTAATCACACGTAGTAGAATCGGTAATAAGGGAAAAGCATTATAAAATCATGTGCTATATAGAGAAATTTTATAACTAAAAATAAAACTTTTTGAAAATTTGATTAGCTGAACGATGAAAATTGTGACAAATGATTTTACTTTATGTATAGAGAGAAACGTAACAACAATGTGCTTCAAAGTGAAAGGTCCCGGACTCAACACCAGTCCTGTTGAACAGCGGGAGGTGGATGTTGTGCTTTTGAATTCTGCCTGCACATATGCTGGGATGGCTGCTTGAGAGATTTCCCAAGATTCCTTCCTTTACGACATGTAAATACGGCCCATTAAAATTAAGTCCCTTTAAAAGCCAATTTGGCTATTAAAGTTCCATTCGCTTTGCGGAATCGAAGTATATCAAGGGAAATCCACTGTGAGACTGTGAATGTCACTTCTTCTGAACATCATTCAACTTTTATTTGAAAGAATAACCCAGGTTCCAAGTTTTTATGTGCACAGGTTCTCAATTTTATCTGTAGAAATTTAAAATAATATGTCAACTGCTCCCAGAAAATATATCAAAATAACTTCAGAATGACAGGAAATAAAAACCAAATTTGCTATCTCGTTTCCGATAAAAATTCAGGTAAACACCCATAATACTACACTATGTATCTAAAAATGATCCAACATCACTTTAAATGAATGCTAAATTTTACTGACATTAGTTGGTGCGATTGTTCTAAGTGACCGATCTGTGATTTCTGGAGTATTCACGGACTTTTCAGACAGTAGCATACATCTGACACTATTGGAACTGCTTAGAGCATTCAATTTCTAATATCGGCACGATAACACTTCTATTCATGTTGAACGCGTCGCTGCAGTTTGTTTGACCGGCTCAAAACCTCGGTTTGAACGCTAAAGAGCTAGTTGGATGTGTTTCGTGCAAGCCTTGTCGACAAAAAAGTAAACGTGAACTAACAACTAACCGGAAATTCATATCTAAGTTATTTCAAAAATCATTAATAATATGATGCCTTTCTTATGAATAAGTGCAGATGTCCGGCGACTTTTGATCACATCATATAGATTCGAGCTGTAATAAGCTTCAGTAACGAGCTTCGGATAAGGGACACAGAGATTTTTTGTGCAAATAAATTACTTTCAAATATAATTTCGTTTGTAAATTAGCGTACTTCCTGATCAATCTCTTTTCAATCTTTTTTAAAGCCTATTTTGAGCCTTTTTCTTTATTAAATTCTTGTATATGTGTGTGGCTTCAGTAAAATTATCTGCATAAAATATATCCTGAGATGGTTTTTATGGTTCATTCCCTTCTTTCTGTATATATATATATGTATATATGTATATATATATATATATATGTATGTATATATGTATGTATATATGTATGTATATATATATATATATATATATATATATATAGAAGTTATAAAATGCCCAGAGAATTTTTAATGAAGAATATACGATCACTTTTAGTGAAAATGAAGTCACAGAGAAAGGATCAAAAATTAAACAAGGGAATCACACATATAAAAAGTATAACTTGTGTTTGGAATTTTATGATATTCTAGAAATAATTTTATATAATGATTTCGGTATAGATAAGGTTGCATGTTCTAAAACATCTCTAAAAGCCTTACTATCACTTGGTTTCCTGGCAGATACAATGAGGTGATTGAGGAAAAAGTTCTGCGTAAATATTCTGGTAAGATACACATAAAGTTTTACATAAAATTAATAAAGCACAGAAATAATATTATACAGAATAAAATATGCGAAAACTTTTTGCAAATAAACGTTATTATACTGTATTTGATAATAAAGAGGCAAATTTGATTTGTTATGGACATAAAAACTGAAGTATTCACAACTCTTACAAAAAGTTTACACAATTCAAGTTAGGAGTATAACAAACATCCCAAGAAAGGAAGTCGAAAAAAAAAAAAAAATACCTTTTTTTCTCTCTTTGAATTTAATTGCACTTATTTGTGTTGGTAGAAGCCAAAGCTAATTTGATACTTTGGAAAAAAAAAATTGATAAATTTTCAGTTGCCTAAAACTGTTTTATAATCCTGTTAAATATCCTTATTTTTTTTTTTATCTAATTTAATTATTGATTGTATTACATTGTATATGAAATTGCATTGAATTTACATTGTATATGAAATTTTACTGAAAAGACAGGTTATTTTCTGAAATCATTATAAAATCCAATATTTAAGATTGAAAAATCAAAAGTGATTTCTAAATGTAACACAGCATATGACTGAAAACAATTCGTGTCAAAATGAACATATTTGTGAACTGGTCTGTTGCTCTTTTTGCGTTGTTCACCGAATCTTAGGTAAGCACGGATGGAATTTTTCCTTGTCTTCAACATTAAATAAGCAAATTATAAACATCTTTAAGATATATTTAAGTAATATTTTACATGTTCATTAAATAAACAAAATAAAAATGAATTTTTTTATCTTACTTACTTTTTTCTAAAAAATTAGTTTTGAAGAATTGTTTTTTTAGTTTTAGAGCTTAAAATATATTTCTTTTGTAAATATATCGGTTATTATATATTGAGCGATGCACAATTCTTTTTCAACGATGCTTTTAAATACAATGCATCCTTCCAAATAGATAAAATAAAAATCATAAAAATTCAGAGTTTAAAGAAAGAGTTCATTAATACTTTAAGACTTCACTTTATGAAAAGAGGATTTAAATAGTTAAAATCTTAACCGATATCAATATATAGATATATTTATGAAGTATATAAAATGTTACATTATGAAATTAATTTTATAAAAGAATTAATGTGTTATTTAAGACACATAACAAATATTTTCTAAGCATGGAATCATTTTCTGGAAATTAGGATTTATAATTACAAAATATATTTATTTGTAATAATGCAAATTATACTGATTTTCTAAAAATTTAATTTATAGTAATGTTTTCTTCCCAAAAAATAACATTATAATCAAACTTTCCTTACTTCTCTTTCAACAGTTTGTTTCAATTTTATAAAGGACAATACCGTTGCTTAATCTTTGCTCGTTTTTTCTTTCAAGTCTTTTTACCATTTTGTATAGTTTTTCTAAAATGTACATCCAATTAATTATCTATGGTTCAGTTTACAAAAGATTGATCAACATTTTAGAGAATTCGACTGTCACATGACTTGTTTATCTGTAATGACTTAGAGTCTGTTTTAGAAAAGTCATCTCTCTCTTATAAAAAGTTGGAGTAGCGTGGTGAACTAACCAATCTTTAAGAGTACATTAAAATTAAATTTATATAAATGCTCATAATTGCGCTTTTCAATTCTTCAAAGATTCTTTTTCAACTGATGTAAATGATTAGACAACCCACACCCGATAAACTAAGGATTTAAGCATTTATTTTGTGCATCTGTGAAACTTTTCTTCACATTTTTTTGATAGTTAATCTTTATTTTGCCTTTAAAACATTAATGGAAAAACGTACATACGAATATAAAATTATAAAATAAAACGAATACATTATTTTTAATATTTTAGAACTTTGATGCATTATTTATATTTCGTCATACGAAATGAAATTCTAACTGATATGCATGAATTATTTTTATGTCTGATAAAATATTTGAGAGAGTGACTAAAAAAAATTCTTATGACTGGCTGCATTTTGGGATATATCTATTCAACGCTACAAGGGGCAAATGTGATGGTATCTCACACAGTGGGTGTCCCATTATCGCCCCGAAAGTGAAGGGATAAAGAAGTACATACACAAGAGAAAGGAACGTCTATGCCTGAACCAGGATTCGAATTTGAGACCTACAGCTTCGAAGTTAGGGACGCTAATCACTCCACCATACGCACACACATCGATCACCTTACTAAAAATCTTTAAAATTCACATATTTTACGAGATTTCTTTCTTATTATTTTAAATTAAAAAAATCGACACTATTCAAAGACATTTGATGATTTTGAATTGCAGCTGTTCAACATTACTCGTATCTATGTTTTTTTTTATTATTCATTTATTATTATTTGCTCTTTTATTTAATTTGAAATGTCATTGATTAAATATTTCGCATATTATTCTCAAACTAAAGAAAGGGAGCACCAAGAGAGGAACAAGGGAAAAAGCTCCACTTCCTTTAAAACCGTAACAACTTTTTATTTCCGCAGTTTTTGCGTGTGTGCCGAGAATGGAAGAAAAAAGAAAAGGAATTAAAACTTCTCCTTGCCTTCCTCAGCGTGGATGTCCCATCACACAATGCTCAAAGCGTGTCAACAAAACCTCATCAGCCCTCAAAAACGAAAATAATTACGAATTAAGGGAAAGAAGAAAAAAAATAATAATAAAATAAAATAAAAAAAACCCAAATATAATGACGCAACACCAGAAGCCGAGAAAAAACATTACGCGCTGGGGGGTCGTCTTCCCAACGGGAGGCGGCTGCTTTGTTACTGTTGCTGACGTCACGGCACATCTTCAGCCGTTGATGATATAACGCTATTATCGCTGGCGTGGTGAGTGTGCGGGTGCTTGGAAAATATTTGGCCAGGTATGATAGGCCGCAATAAGTGTTTGCTCTTTTCTCTCCAGCGTTGCTTCCCCCTCCCCACTCGCAAACGTGGTGGCTTTCATTTCGCGTGGGCGTTGGCAGTGTCCAGCAGCTATTCTCTTCACCCAGGTGGCTAGAAGAAAATGACTTCTATGTGTTAAGAAAATAATAGCGGTCATTGAATTGATTGTTCGTTTAATAATTATTTGGACAGGTACTAGTCAGTGAAGAGAACTTCCAGACATTGTTTTGGTTCATCCTTAAACATTTTCTGTTACATTTGAAAGAAACTATACTTGTTGTTTTAAAGAAACTATTAACTTAAGCTTTGAAATAACAATTTAATAAAAAATAATTTTTTATGATAAAAAATTGTAAAATTCAAAAATAATAAAATTTTAAAGTAATATAATCAAAAGTAATATAATTTAAAGAGAAAATGGGGAAATTTTAAAATATTAATTGTGTTTTGGAATAAATAATTTTGTGAGATGGTTTAGTTTATTTAGTAAAATAAACTGCGCGCCTGATAGGAAGGTATACATTTAAAAAACGATGCAATCATTTCGATTCCAATCACTTGATTGAATAAGGAATGTTAACATTATATTAACGATTTTAGCAATGTGTAACAATTTTAAAATGTCCACACATGTTCACGCTGATGACCATTGACATGAATTTAAACAATCACAGACGGTTGACTGTTTTCATGAGTCGTAAAGTAAAAAATCCGGAAAAGTCTTAAGCATCCACTATGATAGATTCATTTGCATCTCTTTTCAATCACCAGTAACTGATAATAGAACCGGTATCTTCCACACCAAAAAGTTCAATCCAACAAGACCACAGTGAGCGAAATAACCACACTACATGTCTTGTAATTAGCAAATATGATAAAAATTGCATTTACTCTAGAAATTTGTCTCTTCTTCACATGAAACACCAAATCAGTGAAATGACCCCGAAAGCCAACAAATATTTTATTTTCATAAATATTCTCTTCGTCCTAATTTCTAATTTTATAAGGAAGATCAAATGCGATAAATTTTTCTAAAATCGAGATTCCGCAAATTCAACCACAGTATGGTAATAACCTTATATAAGTTTATCCGCAGACGGCTTTGGTGTGTTGACTGTGGAACTTGAGTCAAAACTCTGAGAAACTTGTGAGATTTGTCCTAAAATACTAAAATTGACAAGGTAATTGTCATCTTAGGTGTAACAACAATTGGGTTGTTGGAAGGCTGTTGTTGTTGTTACTTATGACACATGGACTAACCAAGCTCTCTATGGCTTGGCTAATGCGAATTTAAGTCATCAGGGTGCGTCTTTCGCTTAATCAGAACACCACGAAGGTGAAAGAACGTCTTTGCTCTACAAATCCTCCGATAGATGGCACCATCAGAGGATTCACTTCCTCAATTTTGACATTGATCTGCAGGGGGAGGAAATTCTCTTCAGACCATTGTACTCATGGTAAACTGCTCAATGAGCGACCACAGGACTTTCGATTCCACAGATTTAACGAGCACGTATATCGCATGTGCTCGGTGGGTCTTTGGTAACATTGGAAATCGAACCACGCACTTCCGGACGGGAGGCCGATGCCCTAACCACTAGGCTAACACGGCCTCGTTTGGAAAAAATAATTTCATTTTACCAACCTCAATCAGTTTTTTGCAAGTAAAAACCAGCCATTTTATGAGTGTGGGATCAAGCTACCACCGGAAAGATGGTAAAAGATGTACTGAAATTGACAATATACAGTTCAATAAAATATTTATTCGTTATACGTTTTCCATTTTCATAAATAACGGAACTACTTTCCGGACAACCCAATACTTGATCATATGGTTGATGTACGAAAATGTGATGAAACTGATTGTGAATTTAGAGTTAAAAAAAAAAAAAAAGAAAGAAAGAAATACATTCATATACGTAATACATAAATAACATTTTTTGAGAACTGACTGAAAAAAATCTATTTTTAAAAGTTAATCTGTCATGCATATTGGAGTGTCACAATTATTTGAGTTTTTAAAATCTTGTTTACGAAATTTAAAGGTGTTCAACATAGCTTCCGTATGTGCATACATTTTCCAAAGGGTAAATGCCTCTAGTTATTTATTTCTTGGAGCCAATGAAGTGGAAATTAATTTATATCAATCTTCTCTTCGCAAAACGAAAACAAAGTCCATATAAGACCTTTTTTTTAGATTAAAATATATCCAAAAGTCGCACACAATTACAGCAAATGCATATGGTAGATGTTTAATTAATGTGATATATTTATGTTTAGAGAACTTAATTGTCAATCAATATTTTTGATTAAAATGGTTCATTGGCTTGTCCCTGAGCCTGAGGCCTCTATCATTTGCCTGCATTTCTTGAAGAATTTCTTGAAGACATTTAACTGTGATTTTCTTTTGTCCATTCAGCTTGGTGATTCTGACTAATAATGCATTTCTGAAGAGAAAGCCATGCATTACTTTTTTTTCTGGAGATATTTCTCTTTTTAACATTGTAGGCTTGGGACCATCTTCAGAGACCGCTACTTAACTTTTTTGGCATGTTGCAATGTTAAAAAATAGTCTGTAAATTTCAGTAAAACGAAATTATTACCATACAAAACCCTGATAAGACACGTAGTAACATATTCTGGTAAAACATGGTCGATGATTGAATACGACAAAAAAATTTTGGCTGTCTCTGAAAGGAAAATAATCCGAAGGATCCTGGGAGGTGTAAAGTGTGGCGATTTGTGGAGAAGAAGAATGAATTTGGAACTTTACACACTTTTCAAAGAACCTGACATTATAAAATTCATTTCAATTCAAAGACTAAAATGGACAGGACACTTAATAAGAATGGAAGAGGATCGAGCAACGAGAAAGATATTTGATGCTAAACCATATGGAACTCGGAAAAGAGGAAGACCAAGGATCCGCTGGATCGACAGCCCCTTGAAACGGATTCAAAGACTCTTAAGATCAAGAACTGGAGGAGCCAAGCACGGAATAGGGCAACATGGAAATCTATTCTGCGGAAGGCCATGGCCCACCCTGGGTTGACGCGCCAATGAAGAAGAAGAAGAATTTTCATTACCAGTTATGATTTTAAAAACAATGTAGTGGCACCATCTAACAATAATTAAAAGGTTTTTTTGCTGATTTCGACATGCTTCTATTTTTGGGGCTTAGTTAAATGATAGGAAACTCAATGGCAAACCATTTTTTATATGAAATTCTTAATGAATAATTTTATGCATAGTCGTGGTCCAATTTAAATTCCTTTATACAGAAGGAATTTAAAACATCAGTTGGTAGGTATATAGCCATTACTAGTGATTAACATTTTCTGTATTGCAGATATATTATCCAGAATTGTAGTTGACAACAGTCTACCTATATGCATTCTTCATCTTGAAGAGAACTGTTGCGATTTGTAAGAAATTTTGAAAAACCATTTAAATAAAGTAGAATGAGAAAGAGAGAGAGAGATAGAAAAAAGAGAAAGAAAGAGAGAGAGAGAGAGAGAAAGAGAGAGAGATATGTGAATTGTAGATGTCAAATGTATTCTTCTCGATTTAATTTCACTTTAAAAGCATAAAAAATACAGCATGATAATATTTTGTCATCAAGTCTATTTTGTTTTGCTTGATATTTATTTCAAATTTGACGCAAATTATTTATATTAATCAATTAAAAATAATTTACTAGGTTAAAATGAGTATTTTAATTTAACCCTCAATTTTTTCTACCTCAACTCGTTCGCCAGCATCACAAAATTTTTTTTATATAATCCTCATATTAATTAAAGTAAATTTTAGAAATTAAAATGTTTAATGCAGTGAATTCATTATTCTGTACTTTATTTGTATTATAATTTTAAATTTATAGCTTTTTAATAAATAATTTTGTTTTCAAATGGCAGATTGTAGACAGTTACAACTGCAACAGAATCTATTGTTCCCTGATACCCAAGAAATCGGCCAGAAACAGCGACCTTTAGCCGCCAAGGCGTTGCCCCGTGTGGACCATAGGGGGTGGGTCACCATCGCAAAAAATTTTAATATTATAAAGGATTAATATTTTTTTAAATCAAATAATTAGTTTTAATTTATGTTTAAATTTTCTAATATTTTTTAGAAAATTTAAAAGTGAGTTAAAATTTATTAAAGAATTTTCTCAAAGATATTTTTTCTATAACATTAATTTTAATAAAGAATAAAAAATGAAAAATCACATATATTTGGAATATAAAATATATCGTTTATATAAATAATCTAAAAAAAATGAAGTTAAATTTTGGAACAAATATAATATTTCGCTGTGTTTTTAAATGTACTTATAATGTAGTATAACCAATGTTTTCATTTCGTTGATAATTTCTTTTACGATGAGGAAACGGAACAAGTTTTTGAATATTAAATAAATTAAGTTTTACATTTTTGTACAAACATTAGTGCAAATTTTATATTAATTGTAATAATAAATTATTTGAAATTCTTACTATAGAACTAAGCAACATTGCTATTAATGCTTTCCAAAATCCTATTAACAATATATTTTATTGTCCTATAAAATGAATTTAATATTCACTTTTTTAGAGATTATATTATTTAACTTTAAAAAAAAGTCATAATAAAAATTTCAGAACATAATTTAACCAGCACAGGAAATAAGTAAATCCGGAAACAAGTTTAGAGATATTTTTTGTCATTTTATGTAAACAGTTTCAGTTCATCAAATTTAAATTCTTACAAAGTATATATATTAACATGCAGTATTATAAACTATTAATAATAATATTATTAATAACATAAAATTAGTTAATGATATCAGTTAATAATATAATATTTTAAAATATTACAAAAATTATTTTTAAGTTACTAAAACTTTTATGTTATTAAGTTTTGCTCCAAAATTAAATAATTTATAAAAAATTGATAATCTAGCTCTGTTGAGAAAGATATTTTAGTTCCATCATTTATAAACCTAAACGTAAAAGCGCCATCTGTTAGAGAAAGTTGGGGTAAAGGGTAAAGAAAATAATTACAATTGAAACTTTCAAACTGTAATTAAAAAAATCACTTATCATGAAGATCTTTTACTTTATTTTAAAAAACAGGAGTTTTTAATAGAAAATATAAAAGTTGTATAAAACACCAAATAGAAATAAATATTGAAAATGTGAAATTGATTTAATGAGAATTTTTTGACGATAGTTTATTCACGTGATATGTTTTCTGAAATTAAAAATAGTAATAAAAATAATAACTGAATAAATTCTGTACACCTATGCAAAATTTATATATATATATATATTCGAAATTTATATATATATATATATATATATATATATATATATATATATATATATATATATATATATATTCGAAATTTATATATATATACAGAAACTTAAAAAATGCATATTTTGCTTATAGATTGCTAAAATTAAGTGTTAACGAATAAATTTATTTTTAAAAATATTTTATAAATGAAAAGTAAGCATTATATTAAATTAAAATAATTAATAATTGTGAAAACTGAAATATTTGATTCAAAATATATCAATATGTAAAGTAAGTATGCCATAAAATCCTTTTAGAGTAATAGTATATTCGGTTAAAAGAAAGTGTGCTTAACAAATGGTTTTATTATTTCCAAGGTAAACTTGATATCAGTATAAATAAATAAAAAAAAAGTTATTTTTAAAGTTTATTCCGATTGCTGATCTATTTTAATGTTTTAATATATAATTTCTGTGTTAGCATGACTATCTCATTTTTTTAATGTGCTTTGATACCATAATATTTTTTAAAAAAATGCCTAGTAAATTATAATGGGGTTAGACAGAGTGGTTCTTTGTTAGGAGATCCCAGGTTCAATTCAAGCAAATTTTGTCAGTATGGTTGACTAGTTCAATTTTATCCTTTAATGACACAAGAGTAACGCCCTTTGCTTATAAAAATTCTGAATGAAAGCTATATAAGCTTTCAGCTGTTCAGTTGCTCCAATGTGCTGCCAATATTATAAAAATAAGGAGGAAAAAATAATTTTTTCAAAACCGATATTTCAATTTGACTGCAAATACTTATCTTGAAGGAATGCTTTTTCCACCTTTTGGCATTTATGGGAGCCAAGATAACATAAAGGAGAAAGACGTTGCTGCTGTGTGTTCGAAAGGTTCGATACCTGACTCAAAGGAAGATCATCGTTCTGAGAAAGCTTATGTATTGTTAGAAGAGAGAGTAATAGAATCCATTACTTCTCCGGTAGTAAGGTGGAGATTCTATTGGAAGGTGCAATAACAGGTAATGACTTTGTTTTTGTCTTTCCTTTAAAATTACGAGACTTAGAGATTTCGGTTAGCAGAAATAAGCTACCGAAAAGTTCTGAAATAATCTAATCTATATAAATTTTACTACATATAAATAATTGTTTTAACAAATAATAAGAGTCGTGATGAGACTGCTTCATATAACAAAAAATAATAAGATTTGCTCATATAACGTTCAGTTTATACTACTAGAGGTATAACGATTAAACTAGTCGATGAACGAAATAATTGATGCAATATTAATAGTTGTTAAGTGCATCATTTGTTTTGAAATACATTTTGAAAAATAGTTTCTGCTTTTAAATGGAAGGATAGCTTAATCATAAAAAAGCAATGAAGTATATCTTTCCAATAATATGAAACGAATTAATAGATGCCCAATATATCGATTCAATATAATTTTAACTTCATAAAACGGACATATACGGACAGCCTTGGTCTGTAACAGACTGTAGTGCCTTAGAAGAAGATATAGAATCACAATTTATTCTTTTGTCATGCAAACTTGAAATGAAAATGAAATTGCTAAATTATAATGTGGCGATTAATTGATGATTTTAATGATATATTATATTTCACAATTCTTTTAAGTGTATTTTGTTGCTAGCGAAAAAAATTGGAAATTATGAATGTATAATACATTATTAATTTTAAATTTAATGATGCATTATATCTTTACCATTTTTTTTTATATTTAATCGCATAACGCTATTTAAAAAATATCTCATATATTAATTTATTTCAAACTAACAATAAAAGGTACCCAAAACTTAATTGAAATTCCTTCTGGTATTTTATTTATCCACTTTATTGATTATGAAATGTTCAAATGCTTTACTTTTAACTCACCTATAGAAAATTTTAATCTTCTTATTGGTTCCTTTTCTTATGAAAAAAGGAGAAAACATATATTACACTTGATAATTGACGGCATGGAATACTTAATTTATTTGTAACAAAAGTGTCTCATTTGGCTACACAATTTACGTATTTCGTGAATGAATTTTTTACTCATTTTTGTTTGATTTATACAAAGGACATTTTTACCCTCTGACGAAGTATAAGGCATCAAATTAATTAAGCACAAAAAGGTATATTTTTCAATACAAATGAATAAAAATTTGCATCTTGAGACTGATAAAAATTAAATAATATTGAAATCTTTCAATGAGATGCAAATTCACCTTTTTAATCACTATTATTATATATTTGAAGATGTATATACACATTAATAATATGTAAGTAGTTTGTTTTTGTGATATTTTTAATAATATTTTCTTCAAACTGAGAATTCCAATAAATTTATATTTTAGATATCAAGCTCATTCATCAAAAAAATTTCCCCTTTTATATAACATCAAAAATTTAAACTACACCTATTTAAATCACAGTGCTACAAAAACATTCTTTCTTTCTCTCTCTCTCTCTCTCTCTCTCTCTCTCTCTCTCTATATATATATATATATATATATATATATATATATATATATATATATATATATGATCTCTCTCTCTCTCTCTCATATATATATATATATATATATATATATATATATATGATCTCTCTCTATATATATCTATATATAAATGAATAAGATATATAGTTTCCGTTTATTTATTTCTGTGTGAGTGTGTGTGTCTGTTCTATACATAACTAAATTTCAAATGTAAATATTGTATTACTTAAAAAAGAAATCACTATTTGTGAGCTATTGCCACTTTTCTAGTATTAATCATCTACAATTTTAAAATTCTGATCAGTTACAATAATGGATAACTTTAAAGATTTAATTTTTTAAAATTTTGATTTAAAAAAGTAAGATTGAAAAAATAATAATTGATTCAATTCTCCTGTTCACATTCTCATTTTTAAAAATTCAGTTTATTTTATTTTATTCAGTTAAATTAATTTAATTATTATATATTTTGCTAAATCGAATTCTATCATCAAACAATCGAAAGCAATAAATTGTTTGTTGTAAAACAGACGATACTTACGATATTTGCTTTGATATTGCTTCAGCTTTTGGCAGGAATTTAGTGCTCCTTGTAACTTAAGGTAAATTCACTATACAAATTGTTTATGAGCTTGAAGAATACATCTTTCATAAGAATAATAATTGTTACCAAAGGATTTTTCTTTCATTTTGAATTTTTGATATTAGTAATAATAATTGTACATTTTACTAATTTGAATGCTGTATTGAACAAATCAAAATAATAATATTAGGAAGGAAATATTTCGAAAGGCTTTTATTTCAATATTTTTACTGTTAGTTCTTGGCAAACATTGAGATAAATTCTTAACACAAAGTATTTATAACCGCAATTTTAACGCTGAATTGTCTAAGAACTATCTCTAAAATAGATTACATTAAAATAAAATAAATGTTCAAATTTAAGATTAGGTCAATACATTTTTTTGACTTGTTTATACATGATGAATTATGTGAAAATTTTTCTAAACAGGAAATTGTATTGCATGAGTTAGCTCTATCGAGTGTTTATTTATCATAAGAAAAAAGGAGATTTCTAAAGGTAAACTGAAGAGGAGATTTAAAGTAAACTGTTATTAATTAATCAAACAGATGTAAATATTCTATTTAAAAACGGTCTTATTCATTGGTACGGTACATATACTGATTGAGAAAAAAGAACTTAAAAGGGTATTATTAGTCTTTAGTAAATATTTTATCATACACAGAAAATGTTTTTATGTGTAAGCTGAAGTACTTTTGATCAAAAGAATATAAAAATTATATCTGAAGAAACGCCTTATTTTTCGTTTCAAAATGTGAATCAGTTGGAGAAAATGGACGTTGATACAACTGAATTAATTTATGTGATGATAAGTAAATATTTATTGACGTATAATTTTAAATCTAAATACATAACTTTTTTACTTTTTCTTCAGAGTACACATAGAACTTGCATTTGCTTCTATAAACAAATAACTTGCTCTGATAGATAGATACAAGAGTCAGGATAGTAACTCTTCTCGGCGATCTTTTGGCGAACTAATACTGCGCATTTGGCTGAGTCTTAAAAACTGATGAGATTTCGGAGAAAGGGAAGAAGACAAATTATGTCTATCTCTGGAGGAACAACAGCAATCTGGCAGTCTTCAAAAGTAGACACAACATCGTTGAAAGTTTATGGAAAGTATCTTGATTTTGTTTCTTTTAGTCCTTGACCTCAATCTTTGTACTGCCACCCAATTTCTTAAAAGTTATTTTTGTGCTAGTTTCCATAATGAATTATAGCATCGTTGGATATTTTTTCTAAAGCGCACGACTAGTTTTCATTTATGAGATATATAGCATGTTTTATTTTTAATAGAATATATAATTTATGACTATAATTTGCTTACGCGTTCATTTTTAATCTTTTCGAAATGTGGTCAGGAAGTTAATAGAAAGAAGTGTTTATTCAAAATTATATGCTCTACGGTAATGATGTGAATGGCTTAAGAAATTCTTGATGGGTTAGTGCCTCTATGAAAAATAATTACTGTTCTTAAGTAATAATTTTTCTATTTATGAAACAATTCTATATTTATATTTTGAAGTTATCAAAAAAAAAGTGGAAAATTATGGAGAGATCGAAACTGATAGTTTACAAAAATGAAATCATTAACAGTTTTGAATTATTTTTGCATTTTTTAATTACAAATTTTAAGACGACTTTTTTAATTTGAGCTGGGTTTTTTTTTTTTAAATTACAAATATAACTGAGTTTTAAAATATCAAGTACATAAATAAATATGATCTTATTAGTTTATTTATATCATCATTCACACAATGTTGTTCAAATCTATTTCATTTTCCTATAATCAACGGAACAGTTTTTATTAAAATAAAGACGATAGAACGCTTGTAAAATTATTTAAGACCTATTTATTATGAATTTAAGTAATAAAAATAAAAACATAGTTTTGCTTACATAGACTCGATGAATTTGACAATGAATAATTGATAATTCCAAATTAAATGCTACTGTATTATAAGCATTGGAATTTACAAGATATTTACCTTTGGAAAAAGCTTTTTTTTACGTATAATGTGCTACATTTTCGTTACATAAAAAGGAAAATCCAAAAAATCCCAAGCATCTATCTCGGCAGATATGCAGGCAGAAGTAGGAAAGCAATATCAATTTCCAAGTTTTTTAACGATTCCAGGAAGGGAACCGGCGAACTTATTAAGCTGTAACTAAAAAAATAAACTATAGCTTAAGGTCTTATTTTCCTTAGAGCCACCATATCAACATATGATATAACATATGTTCAAAACAGAAAACCCTGATTATATATTTGGCCAAAATACTGCTGGACATATCACAGATGCTCTGTTATCTTACAGTAACCTAGAGCTTCATTTTTAATTAAATTAAAATTTTAACGTAACACGAATATATTAAGAAATTTAATCTCATGCTGATACATTCGTTTAAAAGACTCATACATTTTGTTAACATAAGGCGAATTGATCCTGATTTATGAGAAAACTATAAGATAATGTATTAGAAGAATATAATTTAATTTATTGTGACAGGAATATCAATCATTAACAAAAGTATTCATGTTAAGAAGGTTTTACATCAGAAACTAGACTGGTAACCCTATATATTTCATACGAAATAAATACTTATAATATATATCGTAAATATATATATATATACTAAATTATTTAAGTGAAAAAGATCTTAGTATTTATATTGTTTTTTGATTTCAAAATTTCTTATAACATTTCATTTAGAAAGCACCTACTAATTCATTAATTAAAAAAAATTATTACCATTTTATTTTTGAAAAAAAAAATAATATTCGTAAAATTGAATATTAAAAGATATACAAGAATATAATTTATTGTGAACAAAAATGAGAATGATTCATTGTGAAATAAAAGTTTTTTAATTTTCTGAAAGGATATTTTTTCTTTTTTTTTTTTTTTAAATATAAGAAATTACTGAAGAATATAAATATTTAACATAAATATATTTTATAACAGTAATATCTCTTCTCACTGTGAATGAATTTTTTAAGCTATCGGTTGTTTAAAAATCTAAAATTTTGCACATTAATTATTTCTTAACGGTGGAATTTTTTTATTAGATATTGTAAAACTTATAAAATGTTTTTATATGATATTTAGGAGTATTAAAAGTATCGTTTCACAAAAGAAGAAAAATATATTACTTTAAATTAAATTATTAATGTAACTATACAAAAGAACACTTTTTAAGGCTCTATATATCACTTTTATGTTAAAGTCTTAAAGTTCTATTCCCTGCATAAAAATGATACATTTTGTGCTCTTCTTTTCAGACAGAGAGTTCCAGAAAATTCCCGCTTCTCTCTTGACAATAGCTTGTATATTTTAGGAATAAACTGAAGTAAATCCTTGAGATACATTATCAAAACGAAGGTAAGGAAGCGAAATGAAACGGTAACTAACCGACAATCCCCTTGCACACACAAACATGCGCGCTTTTTTACCCTTTAAAGTTTCCTGTCAAATCCTAAGATCACCCGAATTCCTCATCCTTAAGTCTTAAGCTCCAGGTTACACGTCGGACATCCCTACAACGCGCTGACCCTTTTCCTAAGTTCTCGCGGTCTCGGAAGAGTTGTCTCTTTTTTTTTTTTCCGACCCCTCTTTCTCTGCTTCTTCTCCATACCATTCCGAAAATTTAAATATTCTCTACAACGGGTTATTACCCTGGCAACTTCCCCCTATCCCCTGTCTTTCATCCTCTCCCTGGCGGTAATCCTTTTCTTTGGTTCTCCCACGTCATTTGCATGCCTTGAAGGGAGGGAAAGGGTTCTAAGCGCATCCCTGCCCACCCCTGCCCCTCGCCGTAGCCATGGAGACGGGATCCCAGCAGCATCACCCATCCATTTCCTCCAGATATATATTTAATAGATAAATTCCCCCCGGAGAGCACTAGATAGGGGAAAAAGGAAGAGGAGAAAAGGGAGCTATAGGGAGAGAAAGAGAGTGAGATAGTATAATTTTGCGTTCAGTTTTTTCCCCTCTTTCCTTCTTAAGTTCTTTTCTCTCGTTCCTTTAGTGCCGTCTTTTCCTCTCTTCACGTTCATTACCGTCGAAAGCGACATACGGTGGTACAGTGTGGCAGGGATCGAGGCAGAGAAGAGAGAAGTCAGCCCGCTCCCCTCGGGAGCTCGCCTCGGAATAGTTGGGCTCCCCCAGCCCATCCCCCCTTACCACCCATTAAAACGTCGAGGTCCATAAAACTAATGAAAAGACAAATTCTTAATGACAGTGAGAATGCCTCCAAATGGATGACTGCCGAATAAGCCGTTAAAAAGGGAAAAAAGGGGGTAGAAAAGGTAAGAGAGAAAGAAGGTGGAAAATATTAAAAAAGCTATGAGAGAGAAAGGAGAAGGTCTGGCGCGGGGGTAGAGGAGTAGCAAAAAGCGGCACTTTTATGAAAGCAAGGCACATACACATGCACATCCTCCAGAGATAGCCGTGAATATTTCAAAGACTTTTCTCCGCCGTAGTTTAGTTAACTGTAGCGGCACATCACTCCCAGGAGGGCCCTGCCCCATCCCCAAGGCGTTCCAAAGCATAACGCATGCACGTGTGTCGTGCCTCCACGCATACTTCTAATTCCAGTGCACGCCAGAGAGGCAGTCGTCATGGCAACGCATCATATTCGGACGGGGATGCTCTCACCTGTTGGATGGCAGGTAAAAAGACCCTCTCCAGTGTGTGCGTGTAAAAGACCGACTTAAGGAAATGGGAAGCGATACTTTGTTCCAAGAGTCCTCTTTTTTTTCTTATCCCTGCCCACTGCCGATGACTCCGGGTCGTTTGCAGATCATCTTGGATGAGTTGTGAGGCAACCTGAATCACCTGGGACTCTAAAGCGGTTACGGTTCTCTGAAGAGATGGAGGCGGATGCGCGGTTGCACCCTCTCTCTTATCTCTTTCGGGTCTCCCGGATAAGATAAAGCAGCGTTTATTTTTTGCGATACAAAGCTGGCTTTATTCAAAAGATGGCATCCTCGAGGAAACGTTCTTTCGAAGGACTTTAGTTTAAAAAGTAACTTCCACAAAATATTCAATGTATCAATGTCAATTGATTATTCGTCTTTCTGTTAATCACATACGCAATACGTACGTATTTTGTAAACACCTGACAAATCGGCAAATTAGGAATTACATATCCGTTTTGTTTCGAATATTACATGAAAAGGCAATATACATTTAATATTCTAGTAACTCATATTTTATTTTGTTTTCTTTAATAAGAAGAAATTATAAAAGTTTAAATATTTCTAATTTTTTTTAAAGTCTAATTTTTTTTTCCATTTTGAAGACATAATTTACCTGTCTATAAAAATTTATTTAGTTTCTTATGTATACATTATTTAATATTTTAGTAATTTTTAGCTGTTAATACTTTTTAATAAAATAGTGCTATCAAATAAAACAATACCTTATATCCCACACATATTCAATATATACGATAAGATAAACTCTCTTTGTGTACCTTAAAAACGTTAGTATTCTAGAGAAATGAATAGATATTTTTTTTCAAATTTTCACTTTCATTCATTCATTGAATACGACAATTTTATAATTTCTCTAAAGAGTTTTAGGAAAATATTTGAATGTCTTATTAAAATAATGAAAGTATAAAAATGTCTTATTGGCATTTTTTTTATAGAACAGGGTAACGTTGTATAGATTTGTAATTATTTTCAGATTGAGGAATAATAGAAAAAAATTGCAGTTAACTTGAAACGAATACATGATTATAATGATTCAAAATGGTACTACGATTATTCATAAAAAGTAAAAAAACTGTCTCGTCAATATAATAAAAATAATGATTTTCAATATAAGATTTATTTTCTTTAAATGGAGCTTTATTTTTCTATTGAATAAATATTTAAAAAAACAATTTTAGCCTTACATAATGAAAATGTGATAGAATTAAATTTTTTTTGGAAATCTTAAAATCAAGCCATTCGAGATATTTATTTAAGAAATTAGAAATTATTTTGTCTTAGAATTCTTTTGTCACAACAGTTTAATTTTCTATCTTAATTGATTTTTCAAAATTAACTAAAGTAATCTATATAAAACTTATTTGAGGTGATTATTATTCTGGTTTATAAAAGAAATATTCTAATCTAAAGATAAATCTATTATAGGATTCTAAGGTAAAATTACCAAAATCTTAAATCAATGAAGTTACTGTGCATTATAATTAACATCCAAAACAAAACTATTTACTAGGTATAAGAGTTTGTATATTTAATTAAACATGCAAATATTTCTAGCTTAAGTTAAAACTCTTAAATTCCTTCGTTTCAATTTTATATATTTTAATTTAAAATTTAAATAGTCAACGTATTATTTTACTTATTAGGCATTAACTAACTTACAGCATTTAGCCGCATTCTAAAAGATAGATAGCTAAAACTTTTCATCCTTTTCTTAATTAGATATTACTAACAATTTTACAAAAGGAATCTAAATAGCAGCATTTGAAGAAAAAAAATCGTTTATAATTTACATAATTGAATAGAATAGTTTTGATTGGTCTTCAGTTTCAAGTGAAGATTTAAAAAAATATATTTTAAGTTTCATTAATACCTTAATAAAGTGTTTTTACGCCATATAAGATAATTAACGTAATTCAGGAAAAGTTTGAAATTATCACAAAGCTTTCATTTGTATTATTAAAGTTTGATACACACAAAATTCTGTAAAAAGGCTCAAGCTTATTATTTTAAATATTTTACATATTATGCAAAAGTGTTGATAAGTTCGACTTTTAATTTTTCTTCTTCCATAAAATTGTGTGAATTAATTTTTAATATATTAATAATTATTAAATCTTTCTCTCTTTCTCAGTTACATTAAAATTTAATTCATAAAATTTACCTTCATCATCTAAAGTTCAATTAACAAATATATATATATATATATATATATATATATATATATATATATATATATATATATATATATATATATATATATATATATATATATATATATATATATATATATATATATATATATATATATGTATATATATATATATATATATGTATATATATATATATGCAGTTTTTTAATTAAAAATATATACGAATTTTTATTTTTTTTAAATTCCTATCAACAATTTTTAAATGGCTTATAAAATTTTAAAATGCATTATTATGTAAATTTTAAAAAATGTCATACATTCCGTTAAGTTACAAAGGATATTTTTAGTTCGTTATTCAAAGCATATATCAAAAAAATATCAATGAATTTAATTGCTTAAAACGTATAATTATTTCTTTAGAGAATACAAAAGATATATATAGTGTCCTTCTCCCATAAATCCTATATTTCGTATATATATCTTTTTAATTCCCATGTCTCCTGCACTGCTGTGCTACCCCCTAGGATCTTCTATATTATCGAGATATATATGTTTTCTTCCTTCCTATCATGGAAACACAAATAAATAACGTGGACGACGGAGTTAAATAATAATGCATCCAGAGGGGCGCTTCTTCATAAAACCTGCACTTTTACCAATGCAAACTCGTCATGGCTCTTTTTCTTGCCACATCAGCGACGTGTCGCCATATGTAATGCCGATAAAATAAATATAAAAAAAGACTAGGAATTTTCTCCTATGCGCTCGTCGCCCTGCATGGGGCAGGGAGGCATGCGGACGCCCTACGTCTCCTCCACCCAGGGCGCCCACTGCGAGCTGAAGACTTCATTTTCTGTTGGGCCCCCCGCTGAGCTGTCCAGAGATGGGAGATGCAGGCCCAGGACAAGGAAAAGGAGACCCTGCAGATTTATTGACTGGCCGACCCCCTGCGAAGACATTCTGCCTGCGCATGTTGACGTTTCTGCCGCTGCTGTTGTTGCACTAGTCGTAAATCTTGGGAGAGACTCTACCTCGAGAAGATTTGATGGCGAAGTCAAGAAATAATTGACCGTCTTCCGCAGATGTACTACTTTCTCCACTTTTCAGGGTAAAAGAAAAAAAAAGGGCTTTATTAATTAGCATGTAGCTAATCAATAGTAACATAAATTTCTTATAAAGCTGGAATATGCATATTAAATTAGTTGGAATTAGCCAGGAGAGAGGGACTTAATGAGATTTTGATCTATAATAATAGTGGTTACGCAAATATTTTTACTATATTAAAGATTATCAACGTATTTAATAAGCCTGAACATATTTTTTCACTGTAAATAAATTACTTCATCAATTATGTTTTTCATAGAATTGAGTAAATAATAGGTCATTCTCTCTCTCTCTAACAATTTAGTGATACGTGTAGACGAGAGGCGGTATTTTGGATTTGAATTATTTATTCAAACAGACGACTTTTTTTTATTGAATAAATATTGGAAGATGAGAGAAAAGTAAGGTGATGTGAGAGTTATATCATATTATGATTTTTTATGATACTAAAGTTATATAACAAGTACGGAATCGTTAAAAATCGGTTAAAAATATGAAGCTGATTTGTTTCTATTTTAGACTTGTTATCAATATAAAATTTTTTTTAAAATATGTGTTAGTTTTAATCTGTACAGTATCTGAGTGCATTAATTTACCATTATTTTTAATAAAAGTAAATTATTTTTAATACTATTATTTTTAATAATGAAAATTAGTAATAATATAAATGAAATTTTTACACACATATTTTTAATTGTGTATAGTTTAGTAGCTGAGTAGATAAAAGAGTTGCTTTCATGACTGAAAATCTGTGTGTTTCGGTCATAATTCTAAGAAAGATTGGTATTTTAAAATTCCCTTTGCATATTTTATAATCATAGATAGATTTTTTCCCCATAGATATGGTTTGTAAATTTAGAGAGGTACGGTAACATTTGTTGCCCTGCCTCTTGAGTTACACTTAAAAATAAAATCGATGCTTTTATTTCGCCTAATAACAATTTATTTCATACATGTTCATCAACATATGAAAGCGTTATAATATCATAAAAAATAATCGAAATATCCATTTATCTATTAATCATCTTCTTTAAAATTGCGCGCAGATGTGAAGAGAAGTGTGAGGGTTTCTTTTCAGTGCTACCCCAATAACATTCTTTCAATAAAACAAGAGAGGTCCTTTCCGATGGATGCCATCTCAGGAAACTTAAAAGGCAGAAATAATGTTTTCCTTCTTCCTCCGATCTCAATGCGTCTCACAGATTCATCTTTCGAATTCTTGAGGGAGGAGAGAGCAGAATAAGAGGGGCGACCTTCCCGCTAATCAGGGAACTGCTAAAAACAATCACAGAAAGACGGAAAGAGAGGTGTGTGTGTGGGGGGGGGTAGCAGGAGGACCTTCCATTATGAATTCTTTCAGATAAAAGAGAAGGAATATTTCAATACTCCTTAAAAATTCCCTGGTTTCCTTATAAAGGAGGAATAAAAGAAAGAATAGAAGGGTGCAATGCATACATATACATGCGCTCTGTTGGTAACGACCCCAGTTCGAAATTATTTCCCCAGGGGTCGCCCTGTGTTACGACGATAAGACCCCCACCTCACCCGTTCCTTACCGCCGATCTTTTCCATGGATAGATCTGACATTTTATTAGTTCTTTTGAGTTACCAGAGGCATTGGGTTGAAAGTGGATTATGTCCAAAGCTCACTTTTTCCATGCGAAGAATCGAATGTAAATTTATTAACTTTATTGCTGAAAAGGAAAAGTTCAAAATTAGTTGATAATTTAGAGCTACAAGTTACTGATGTAGTTTTTAGCAATTTTAAATGTGATTGAATTTGATTAATTTTGTTGAAAGTTAAATGATAAAAGGCGATGTTAATCTTAAGCTGTAATTTTATTTGAAATTAATTTCTACACATCATGCTGTCAATAGATTTGAAATAATGAATTTCGGTAATTTCAAAGAATATCAATGGATGAATATTAAAAAATTTTGATGAATAAAGTGACTAGGATTTTTCCATTATAAAAACCTTTTTAAAAGTATAAAGGAAATTTTTTGTAAGTTTGAGTGTATGTGTGCGGAAAAAAGTTAAAATTACAAATTGTTATTTTGCAAAATGTTTCATTTTTAATTAAAATTTAATGCAAAGATTATTCGATACATCAACAAATATTTTTAAAAGAAAGATGGATTATGAGTATTGAAAATAACATATTTTTGGTGCATTTTTTATTGAGGGAATCCTTAAATTATGAAAAATTTCATGACAATTATTTTACTGTCACTAAGACTTAGAATTACAACAAAGTTTGATTATTCAAATTTAAGAGCATTTATGTCTTTTCAAACTCATTGTGAAAAGGCTAGTTAAATTCTCTAAATATATGTTTGAACCTTCTAATATCGAAAATATATGTAAGTAAGAAAATTTAAGATCATTAATAACATCATTTTTGATATTAGCTTAGAATACACATTATTAGTTCAGAATGCATTAATATTCAACATATAAAATACTTAATTGAAAAAGTCCTAGTAAAGAATATTAGCAAGTGAAATTTATATAAAAAGAGCTTCCTATCTTATCATTGCTTTCTAATTCTGTTTATAAAATGAGAATATAGCATTCATTAGAAGCTATTATATATTATTATAATTTGAGTTACAGTGATAAGCAACATTGTTGTCAAATATCATTAAATCACAGAATAAATTTTCTGAGTGCTTGGAAATAATATTATGAATATGATAAATTTATTAGTGATGTCGTAATAAGTTTTTAAAAACTTTTAAATGAAATGTTATATAATGACCATATCATTAATAAAATTAATGAAAATAATTTTAAATTCATTTTTAACGTTAATTAATTAAAGGAATCGATTTCAAAGATAAATTTATAATGTTCAGTATTTTTGTTTAAGCGTTTTGTCCTTTTTATTCTTATGAAAAAGATTTTAAAAAATGTTTAGGATTCGAATTAAGGGGAAAAAAAACTAAAAATTTGTCTCACTGCAACACCATATCGAATAATATTTTCTCCCAGTTCTATTTCAAAGTTTCTTGTCAAAATCAAAAGGGAAAAACTGAATTTGCTATTGGCATTTGCAAGAAGATACAAAAGTGATTGTCTTAGTGGGAGAAATTTTCTGCTGATTCCATCTTTCCATTAAACATATCCTACTCGCTTCCTGACTACAAACATTTTTGTAAAAAGAATTGAGAATGTTTTCTCGGCTAATTACAAAAATTGATTGAATAGAGTTGAAGATTCAAAATCGGGAAAAATTAATGGTTAGTTAAAAGCAGCTTGGATTGACGTTGCTTAATTACAGAGCTACAATATAATAAACATTGTTAATTCAAGCTGCTTCCAAAATGTAACGTTAGCATCAAAAGACAAAAATTACATTTTAAAGCCTGGATTTGCAAAGAAGACCCGAAAGTGATTGTCTCAGTGGGAGAATTTTTATCGACGATATCAATCTTTCCCTTAGAAATCCTGTTTGATTCATGACCTCAAATACTTTAATAAAAAAGCTTTGAGGACATTTTAGATTTGAAGTCGGGAAATGTTAAGGATTCGTGCCTCCGCTATATTGCAACCTAGAAATATATATATAAATCCAAGTTTACTCCAAAATGATAAGTCAAAATCAAAAGGCGAAAATTGCATTTGCAAGAAGACACGAAAGCTATTGTCACTGATGGAGAATATCGTTGAGGATACAATCCTTCACTCGGGAGAAAGTCTTCATGACCTCAAACACTTCGGTAATTGCACCAGACGCAATAATCGGGGCGTCAGTTTCTTATCCCATTTCGGCTCTAAATGTTTCCGCTTGGGGAAGGGAGGGAAGCAAAGGGAGGGTGTGTAGCTACGTTTCTTGATTACGTTTCCCGATTTTTGTGTGTGAGAGCCTGCTAATCGAATGATATCTATCCGACTCGTTTTCTTGAGCCCGCGTTCAGTGGAGGAAAATGCCGTCCCCATGGGGCCCACCGTCGGTGGCACGGGCCCTCAAGTTCATTTAAATATTTCTCTATTCCGCCTTCCAAGCTTCGTTACATTAGTTTGTCGAGAGTTTTTGAAACAAGGGAAAAGTTTTCATGAAAAAGGCATTGAGCCATGGATAACAAGAGTTCTGAAAATTATTTCCGTCTTGTATTTGTTTTTCTCTTCCTTTCTTTATGGATATCTGTTTCGTTGCCAGTCACTCTCGACTGAATATAAAATTCAGGTAAAAGTTTGGAAATCCAGAGTGAATATTCAACACTTTGCGATAAGGTTTTCTGCTTTTTCTTTGTTTATTAGTTCTCGGTGGGGAGAATTTCTAAGTTTTACAAATTTCTGAGGGAGTAATATAACTGTATTTATAAATGGTAAAAATATTGATAGTAAAATTGGGCAAAAGGAAATTGCTAAGCAGTTTTTGACATAATTTGAAATTTTGATCTTTGAAATGGAATTCATTTGGTTTTTTTCTCCACTCAGTAATTTAAATATTTAAATTTTATTCTCATAAATATGGTAAATTAGAAAGACTTTTTGTTTGCATATCTTAAATTCTGATCATTTAAAAATAAGATTAAACAAATATTATGGTGATTCAGTTTTTAAATACATATCATTTTTCCTTATCGAAAATACTAAGGTATTTTTGCTTGATATTCACATAAAAGTGTACTTTTGTATATCATACATTTAAATGTTGCTAAAACTCTCATAAAACTTTACTTCAATATCAAAGATTTTAATGGTCATCCCTTTCTTGCAGAAGCAAGCTACATGGTTTCCTTTTACTATTTTTTTTTTTTTAACTTTTGTTTTTTACCCAAACTTTCAAAATCAAATCACATCTTATTTCTTTAATTAGAAAGCAAATTTCTTAAAAGAATACCGAAAACCTCCCCTTATATTTTACACGAACATGTTATTAAATAACTTCAAACACTATCCTTAAATGGAAAATATGAAATATTTTGCCAAAGTAAATTACGTAATAGGAGTGTAACAAGAATTGTTATGTAATATTTTCATAATTTTTAGTTTACTTAACACTTAAAAGGGGGAAAATAAGATGAAGCAAATATATTAAAAAATTAACAACAAATAAATAATATATTATATTCTTTGCGAGGTTCCAAAACATTTTTAATGATTCACTTCTATTTTAAGATATTATGCTTTCAATTTGCTTCCTAATTTTTGCCTCATAAAGATCATATCATTATCTGACAAGCAATGTTTTTCATTATAAAAACCGTTATCTGCAGATCACCTAGCAAAATCGAAAGCTTCTACTTCAGGCACATATCTTTAAATCAAATCTATTCATTCGTTGGTAAAAAAAAAGAGAGAGAGAGAGAGAACAGCTATGTTATAAAAATAAAAAATAATTTAAAATAAATAGTTGCGCGCAAATTATGAGCTAGGAAATGAATTAGTAATTTTTAAAAATGAGTTATCAATTTTATTTTTGAAATTATTAATTCATTTTCTGTCTCATAATTAACAAGCAGTTTCTATTATGTCAGGATATATCATGCTAGGCAATATCTTTCATAACTTTTAGTGAAACGAGATTATAGTAAAGAATAGAAATAATATCTTAACACCATATTGCACCAACTGTTAACATTTCCATATCACTATAAGGATTAAAAAATGGGCGAAATTTCATGAAAATACGTTTAAGCCAATGTTAAGAATAGGAAGCATTAACAATTTCATACGTACATATTCAATTGATTTTAGTATCATAATGATAGTACATTAAACTGTATTGATGGTATTTAAAATACATTTCATATCTTGAAATTAGTTAACTGAACTTAAATCAAGACTTAGAACAGTTTGTTATTGACAATAAAATAATTGAATTCTACAGAGCAATGAAGACCCTTTTTATGCAAAGAAAGTTTTCTCGCAAAAAGCAGAATTTCTCATTAAATATTAAATAATTAAACGATAAGGTTCACAGTGGTCTTGTGATAGGATGCCACTTAATAAGAAGGAAAGGTCCTGTGTTCGATACCAGCCATGGTGACTCGTGAAAACGGCTTGTTTTATCCATCGATAGTCTTCCCGCAAAGCAACTTACCCCCTGTGGACATCAAAATGTTTTAGGTCGTTGATTTGTTCACTCCACGGTATCAGATTAATTAAATAAATTTTAAGTTATTGTTTCAATCATTGAAATTTATATACTTTTGAGTTTAATTTTGTTTGAATTAAAACATTTAAACATATAATTAAAATCAAAAATTAGGTTATTATAAAAATTCAAAATTTGTAAATTTTACTTCTACGATTGTATAACTTCAAAAACACAAAATTTTATTCATCAACAACTACTTCGAATTGGAAATATTTACGATAAGAAATTTCTAATACGTGAATTTCTATAAACTTCGAAAGTTGTTACAATGAAAAACATTAATCTCAGAATAAGAATAAAAATATTTAAAACTGCTGTTACCAATAAAAACATAAAATCTTACCAATAAAAATTTACTTATTGACTCTTTAGTAATTATTTACAATAATAATAGAATCAGCTATCAGTAATTATTTATAATAAGCAATATTTATTCCTCGAACACGTGATACTTTCTACATCTCTATTCCATTTGCAAAACCCGTAATCAAGCTGCAATTGAAAACTGAATCAAAGTGTGAAAATTGTTTATTAATATGCTTGAAACGCATCGCCCAGAATGCTAATGTTTAAACATAATAGGTTAATAACTGAACATAAATAATAATTATCGAATTAAAAGGTGTATTTTTTCTCTTGTCATTAATAACGCACATTCTGTTATAATTTTTCCATCAACAAGTAATCTATTTTCCTATCAGATGCTTTCTAGACTACGTATTAAGGAGAGTATTTCAATTAAAATATTCTGATTGAGGTAAAGAATAAAAACATATGTATTTGTTTGCACAATATGTCGAATATTTAATTTAGCGAAATAACATTTGTCACCCGATTTACCATTAATATTTTTCTTCTCCTCCACCGATTGCCGTAAGGGAATATTCCACAAGGTTTTCCAAGCAATGGCATCAATTCTCTTAATCAATCTATCATTAATTAAGCGAATTAATGGGAGGGGAGATTTTGAAACCTGATCACACGATATCAGCACTTTCAGAAGGAATGCTTTCATTAGCAGGGCGTGAAACATTTACACTTGCAGATTTTGATATCAGTTCTTAATTACAGTTTTCGATTCTCTTACAAAAGTTCGTTTTTTTTTTTTTTTGTTTTTTTTTTTTTGTGATATTCTTTTTCTGACCTCGTTGTGGGAAAACTATAAAATAACGCATCAGCAATAAAATATGATGGGGAAAGAATATAATAGAACAACAAAATAGCATAGAATTATAGGAAAAGAAACGCAAATGTGTATAATTTAATTCAGAAAACATGTAAATGAGTTCCGTGGTTTATTATAATAGTAATTAAAATTAGTTGTAATTAGAGTTTGATATGATTGACTTGATAGACATCATTTACATAAAAATATAATGTTTTATTCCAGAAAATTATGATTTACTATAAAGATGATAGTATTTATAAAAGGCAATAACATTTCAAGGGCCGAGAAAAATGATATTTCATTTGAAAAACAGTAATTAAACGTAAGGGTCACTATACTTTATACATAGTTGCAATTTTTATGATCAATTTACCTTCAAAGTCAGTTAATAATTTGTTTTATTAATAAATCGAGGTATATCCATAAGAATGAAAATTATTAAGTATGCATATTATTTCACATGTTCTGTTAGTGATGTTTTTCAAAATATAAGATGTTAGTGATGAGTTTCAAAATATACACGATTTTGAAAATCAGCACTAAGACTAAAATTAATAATAATTTATAGTAGAAATCAATTGTCGACTGGTATTTTTGAGGCTTTTTTTTTTCATTTTAATATTATTACTATTTATCGAGCAGTAGAATGTAACTGTGTTGAAAAATTTACTTTTTAAAAAAACTGTGAAAATTTATTAGTAATTTATAACTATTGCTTAATAAATTTGCAATTTAACTTTGCATTATTAAATAAATCAGTAATTTCTTACGATTAGAGTTAAATAATTTCTTTTCGTAGAATTCAATTATTTCTTTGAATAGAATCAAATGATTTTTTGATTAAATTAAATAATTTTTTAGGATATAATTAAGTATTCTTTTTGATATAAATATATAACATTTTTACATAGAATTAAATATTTTTTTTGGCAAAAGCAATAAATCTCTTTGACTCTTTTTTTTAATAGGAGTAATTATGAGAAAAAAGAGTTAAGAATTAAAGCAAAATTTTTGTTTTAATCAAAGATAAAAAAATGAATAATATAAAATGAATAAATAAAAAGTGAAATAAAATAAAACATGGTATGATAATATTTACCATGAAGCTATGAAACTAATTAAAATTCAAAGAATCTATGAACTAAATTGCCACGTGTTATTTCGTTAACAAAATTTTGCTTAGGCAGATACGATAATTTAAAAAAAATGAACAAAGTTTATATATTTTATAACAATAAACTTGTTGATTAAATACCCACGTCTAGTGTTAAAAATGCCTCCAAGGATTCAATTGATCATGATAATTGTTAGTATGGAACAATGTTTAAAACTTTTTTCTTAAAGCCTTGGATATTTTACCCTAATTCTTGAGAATAAATAAAAGAAATTTAGTTTTATATTATATATTTGATGCAGAAGTGTGCTTTACCATTAAAAATGTTCATGCATATCTTCTAGACAACATTATCTAATTTAGATGTCGAGAGAAAAAAATTCAAGTGATTGAAAGAAGCCGATCTGTTAACTAAGGAAACATATTTTAAGAAGGGTAAACCACAAATGATAAGTGTTAAATGGCACTCTAAACTATAATTTAGAAAGCTTACAACTCATTAACTCAAACAGTGTTCTCGATTTGGCACAGGTGATGTATAATCCATGAAGACAAATTTTGAATTTTTTGGCGATGAGGAAATGTTACCAAGATGACGTATCGTGACGTGGCCGATGACGTAATTAATACTAGGGTTACCATAATTGAATTTCCGGCATACTTCTTATAGGTCGCCATATGTATGACGTAATAAAAAACGAGGTTGCTAGATACATAAGAAAATCCGCTAAAAAACCGTCAATCTCAGAATTTGGCATCATGGATTATATGGGACCTGTGCCCTCGATTTATGTACTGTCAGCAGCATAATTACAGAATTTGTAGCATTTCATTTATCATGGGATGATGCCATTGATGAGTGATATTTTATCACCACGGTTTTCACGGTACGTGCTACACGTGATTGTACTATCAGAGATACTAAGAATTCCGTTGCATTTGGTGTATCCATCAAATGAAATGAAATATTGTTATGGAAGTATGTAGTTTTCAATATCTACTTTAGAATCATGAAAATACAACAACCAAGCACATATTTATACGGACTCTATGCAAAAAATGGGTTTTGAAGTATTCCATCATATTGTATTTTGATATATAATGATAGTTCTTTGGTATATATCCCACATTTTTTAGTCACAAGTTCTATTTGTAGAATGAGAAGAAATGATTGATGAAAAAAGTTTCCGCTTTTTTTAGGGCAAGGAAGGCAAATGCGTCCGCACTATAAAGCAGAATATTGTCTCCTTTGTATGTTTTAGACTTCATGACAACAAAATTATTAAATTTAAAAGAAAATACAAAACAAAAAAAAATAAGCTTTCGAAAATTCAAATAAAAATGTGCATAAGAATGAAAAATGGAAATGCGGGATTTATTTCTCATAAAAAGATTTGATTAATTGGACATAACTATCAAAATCGTATGAATCAATATTCTTGTATTCTTGGAAATGGAACAAATTCTGAGATGTTACATATGGTAAGAAGCTTTTAAAAGCAGGTGAGTTTTCTTGAACATTTTCATTAAATTTTTAAATGCATTTATTAAGCCAAATATATTGAAAGTGTTAATATTTGAACACTTCTGATCCCAGAAATTTTGTTGAGTATTTATTCAAATGCATTTTTTATTCTTGTATTTCAATGGAATAAATTTTGGAATATTATACATAGTCATGAATCTTTATAGGGAGAAGATTACTCTTTTTGAGTTTTATCTGTTTTATAATTTACTTCAAAGCAGTAGATATTTAAAAAAATCATTAAAATTTTAATTGAATTTATTCAAAATTATGTTAATTTTTGAGTTATTTTATTTTTTAAATTTCGATGATTTACCAACATTACATCTTATCAATTATATTATCAAAAACAAACTAAAATTCTCCATAAAATTTATATCGATATTTCCCAATATCTGCATTTAGCTTATTAAAATTAAATGGCAATTATTTCGAATTATTCAGATAAAACTGTTGCTATTTCGTTTAAAATACGAATGTATAGCAAAATATTTCCTGGAAATTCTTAACAAAATAAATAAGATACATGAAGTAGTTTGTATGATGCATTATTCTCTAAAGTATATTTAAAACAATACAATAATGAATAATTTACAATAGATTATTGTGAATAGGATGATTAAAATGATTTTCTTTATGAAAATCTTTAAAATAATGCCAATAATTGTTCTAACCCATTCGATAGCTTTTTGAAAAATGAGCTACTTATTATTTCTATTATTAAAATCAATCGAAAGGAATGAATTATACGAAAATTTTACATTTATCATGTAACATTTAGATTATTTAATGAAATACTTAAGGAAAATAATTTAAACTATTAATTTGATCAAAATGCCTAAAATTCTTAGCAATTGCATTAATCTGTTGTTTGAAAATATTAAAAAAATGTTTGTATTAGAAGAGCCATACTTAAGAAAATATTTTCGTTAAATAAGAACTTTAATTTTGTAATCAATACATAAAATTATCTTTTTAAAGCTCATGCAATGAAATAATAACATTATTTGTTTAATTATAGTTATTATGAACGTTCTATCATAAAAAAGTTTTATTTATCTTCTAAATTATGAAATTTTTAAACAAACTTTTAAGAAAGTTTAATTTTTAGACGTGTTGTATTAAAAGCAAATATTAAATTGGAATAAGGTTTCTGATAAGAAATAAGTGATAAGAATTTTTAAGAAATAAGTCAAAAATGATTAAAAAAATATCTTGCAGAAAGAATTAATTATTTTAATTAGCCTCAGTAAAAAATTAGAATACCTTAGTGATTTAATTTTTTACATGAGTACTCTTTTTTCCTTATTTAATGTGATTAAAAAGAGATTTTATGCTTATATGTATATAAGCATAAAATCATTGTTTGTATATAAGCATGTATGCATGTATATATATTATATATATATATATATATATATATATATATATATATATATATATATATATATATATATATATATATATATATATATATGCATACATATACAGACACACCAAAATCATTTTTTCATATATTTCCATTTTAAAAATTGACAAATCTAAGCATAATATAAATAATTTCAAATAATGCACGTTATGTATAATAAATCTGAAAAGTAAAGATTGCAAAAAGGTATCATATGTTAATTTAAAAATATTTCTAATGTTTCTTTATTTTTGGAATTTATCATTCGCTTAAATTTTACTGATTAATCCATTTCATTTTCAGCTTTGTGAAGATATGAGATTATGTAATTAAAAACCTATACCACATACTATTCTTCCCCAGTGTCAAATGATTTCGTCTGTCATTCTAAAAGTCATTTTTTTGAAATTCATCTTTAAAAAGCTTGAAGTAGAAAGAAAATGTTCATGGCTGATACTTGTTGAAAGGAATACAATCAACATCAATATTTCAAGCAAAAAGATTTTCTGTAGAAACATTAGATTCCTGTATGTTCACGTTTACACTCAAAAACAAAATAACAGACATCCAGGCAAAAATTGTTACTTACTGGAAACTATCTAAGTATCCTTGACGTATGTACACCTTTGATATTTTAATAGATTTTATGAAAATTCTCTCTCAACAATAAAATTTTTGTGAGAAGATAGATCAAATTAAAAGGACAGAGCCCTTACTAAACCCATATTAAAACGGTTTCTAGTATCTTAAAAATCGTTTTCAAAGATTATTCTAAAAAATCCAGCTTTACCTCCAAGAAAACGGAAGGAAATCAACCATTTAAATATATGCTCATTTATTCTATTTGATTTTCTATATATTCTTTAAATAATAAAAAATTTACAAATTATCTGCGAGGAGTTTTTCGAGTACCCTATATACAATGCTAATAGAACATTTTAAATTTGGTTATATAGTACCAAATATAATTTTCACATGGAAATTTAAGTAAAATATGTTTTTATTAAATTATATTTCTTCTTAATATACTGATATGATATTTTCTATAGTTTTACATGTGGTAATAAATTATTAAACATGAATCTCTTTAAAGTTATGAAAAAAATTTCAAAACCAATGTAATCAAATATGCATGTTTTTTTCAATTCAATATACTTGTCTTATTATTATTCTATAATTCCAGTTTTGTGTATTCATAAAATTTTTAATATTAAAATTTTAAAATATAATAACTTCGTTTATTGTTATCACTGAATAATCAAATATATATTGTAATTAAAAAATTGACCAATAATTTAGAAAATCAATGCAATTAAGTACAAATACTTCTTACTGACACTCCTCATTAAATTGAGTCTCAGTTTTAAATAATCTTACAATTTAACTTTTAAGCTTTAAAAGTGTAATTTAAAATCAAAATCTTAAACTGCAATAGCTTTTCCTATTGATAACATTTTAGGAAGAAATTCAAAATATTACTAAATTTATAAACACATTTAAATGTATTAATATATAATCAATAACAATAAGGAAACATTTCGATTCCGAATTCTGATAAAATACTATTTTTTTAAATAAGGTAAATAATTAAAATTTTTTACTATTTTCAATTTCAAAATTAAAAATTTGTTGAAAATTTTATGTTTCCTAATATATATATATATATATATATATATATATATATATATATATATATACATATATATATATATATATATATATATATATATATATATATATATATATATATATATACACACATACACACACACAATGGCTTAAAATGTATTTTGCGTACTTAAAGCTTTATTTTACAAAACACGTTATTTTTCCTTTGTAATTTTCTCATGTGAAATAACTTTATTACTTTTTAACAGTTAATAAAACTATATTTTCAAATACTTTTTAAATAATAGATAGCTTTATACCTGGTGACATCAATAGATTATTTCCTTTTGCATCATTGTCATCCAACAAATCCATTTCTATTTCTTCTGTACTTTCGTCGGGAAAATTTTCTATGTCCTCCCCTACGATGGATACACAAAAAATATAAAGAAAGAATTTAATAAAAATTTCTTTAATTGAATGCATTGATAAATGTGTAAAATAAACTAAAATGCCTAAAACAATAAATGATATGAAAGCATCATATTTGATATTTCTATTTTTTAAATTAGTTAATGAAAATAGAAAATAAAGCAAAATGATTTCTTTTATAAAAGTAGAATATAACTTATAAAGTAGTTCAATTCTCAAGAAGGTTTATACTAGTTAAATTGGATATTGATATTACTTAAACTTAGAAAAAATTTCGAATTAAAATTTTTATTTTTGGAATTGATGAATATAGTTGCAGTTATATCAATGGTTAAAAATTACTTTCCTATAATAATTTAAATTTATTCATGGTTTTTACAATTATTTAATTCTATTCCTGGTATATAACTAAATAATTATAAGCAAATTAAAATTGTTAAATTTAAATTCATTTTTTATGGCATTTCAAAAATATCCTAGTAAAAATTTTGATTTAGTTAATATAGGATTATCACTGAAAGACAAGTAAAAATTATTATTGAGAGTTTATATATTGCGAAATAAACAAGTCTGTGTAGTTTTTTAATTACATATTTAAAACAAGAAGTCTTTTTTCAAATAATAAAAAAGTATTGAACAAAAATTATACCTATTGTAAAAGTCTGAAATAGATATCTTAAATGAATACTGTATAGATAAAAATTTACTTTAAAAACTGATAAATAGCACATATAGTGTTTCAAAGATTTTTAATTTTGAAATTGTAATTGAATCAAACATCAATGAAGATTTAAGAACATTAAAATTTTCATATGATTTAAAAATATTGTGTTTTATAGCAAATTCAAAAATTTTTTTATCACAATTACAGTAACAGAATTGATGTAAAAACGTTAATTAATAATTTTAATGATAATAGTCTTGTCTGTTAAGAACGTTGATATATATTATTTATTTCTAACTTGTGAATAATATGCGGTTCTCAAAAATCATAACTTCATTTTCAAATCATCAGAAAAAATGCTGAATTGCAGTCTCAAAGAAGTATTAGTGAACTTTAATTTTTGATTATTTGGAACTGTTTGTCCTTAAAAATTAAGAAATAAGAGCAAATATAAAAACTCCAGCATATGTAAACAATTAGTAAGATTAATTTTATTATTTGTTGAAAATATCAAGAAATAGAAAAAAAACTTTCTTCCGAAAAATATATTTAGCTTCCTAATTCTTAGCATGTCATATATATTTACGCACTTTTAACTCCAGAAATCTAAAAATAATCGGTATTGAATGATAGAAAGGTATGTCTTTCTTTTAAACTTTTCTCTAACAATATTATTTTACTGAATGAATTTCATAATAAATTTTCCTTGAGGAAAGGAAATGAAAACGATTTGGGGGTGGTACGGGAAATGCGTGGTATACAATTCATAAATTTCGAAATTCAACAGGTTGACTTGAAGGGAGGGGGATTTCTCCTCAACGTGATTTCCAGCACCCTGATAGAGAAATATTTTTTAGGCAAGATATTAGGTATCTGATGAAATCATGCCAAATTAAAAAAAAATTTTATACATATTTAAGAAAAATAGTTAAGATAAAAGTTTTGATTTCAATATATGTATACAGCATAAAAAATTACTTTTTAAAAACTAATGACAGCAGAATAAAGAAAGGATTATTATATAATTGTTTTGGTATAGAAATAAAAAATGATCTTTTTTAAGTTATTCATTGCGTTTGTGTCGGTAAAAGGTCGGTCTCGAATAGGTCTAATTTTTTTATGCCAATTTATTTGCATGTAAGTTTGAATAATAAGCTAGTATTTATCCATACATTAATAATATATTGAGAGAGAAAAATTGTTATACTCTGAATGATATTTTAAAATTTTATGTGCATTTATTTTACTTGTTTATTAAATCAGTTTTTTAACAGATTTTAATATTTGTTTAATTTAAAAATTATATTTTCAAATTGAATCTAATGAATAAAAACTTTTCTTATGACAAATGTTGATATAATTCAATAATACATAATAGAAATAGAACTTAGTAAATAATATTAAAATAAGTTAGATAAGTTTTTAATCTGTTACAAAGGAATTATCTGTTTATCTCTATGAATTATTATTATTAATTTGTTATATTAATAATTATATAAAACAGAATATATATATATATATATATATATATATATATATATATATATATATATATATATATATATATATATATATATATACATTATAAGTAAATGGTAAGGATTTTTTATTTTGAATTTCTTACAATGCAGCTGTTTCGTTACAATCAAATTTGCATAATAGTATTCCTCCCTCCATGTAAATTTAAATAAAAATGAATGACAAAAGGAATGTTTCCTTTATTGAAAGATATTTTATTCTTATTGATATTAAATTATGTTTTTTGCGCTATGTCTTAAATCCAAATGAGGTATACGATTTTTATATCATTCTCTTTTATTCATGTATTTGAAACAATTTTACTACAAAAATAAAATTTAAAAATTGATAATAAGCAAACTGATATTTTTCAGTTAATTTTTATTAATATTTAAAATTAATATTAAACAATATGATATTTTTTAATTCCATAAGTAAACTCAAAATATATTAATAATACTTCCTTCCCTTATTCATCTCTTTCAATATTTTTTCTTGAAGGGAATATTTCTTATTTCGCTTATAAATGATAAAATATATTAAGTTATGCGAAACAGTATGTATTACTGTATTACTATCAAATAACTGGTTTTAAATTTTGAGGTTGATTTTTGACTGAAAATTACGAAAGTAGTTAAATAAATTTTATTATTATTATCAATAATATATATATATATATATATATATATATATATATATTATGCATACTTTCTTTGAATATAATTGTAGGGGGTTAATGTAAAAATCGCTAATAAATAAAAATATTCGATAGAATATGAAATTAATAAGTTAGGACGATATATTAAACCACGTGCAGATGTCGATTCATGGTTCATTTATTTAGACGCAAGTCAGGGGAGGAGCTGGAAGCGCTAAAACAGGAATTTCCTTCTTTTTTTTCCCACGTGAGAGAGAGTTGAACAAGTGCTAGTAAAAGAATCAAGAAAAAAAAAAGTGAACTCACTTTTGAGAGCGCGGGGTTTGGCTTGCTTTCTTCTAGACATACTGAAAGGTACGTTTGGATTACTTTTTAAAAAATCAAAAAAAAAATGATAATAATAATTGAAGTCCCGAAGAGTCTTCGGCTAGACAATGCGGAATCGCCCCCGAAAATCGCGGAGGAGGAAGCGACGATCCGTTGATCACCTGGAGACGCTGCCGATCACAGCTGACGACGGTCTTCGCTCGTCTGAAAAGCGAAATACAGCGGTCGCCGATTTCTCCCAGACGGTTTTTCTGTCCGGCGCGATCGCTTCTCGCGCACACCCCTTTCCCTTCACCACCCACAGGAGTTCTACCCCCCACCTCACACCACGTGTTTCCAAAAACTCTTTGGGCTGAGCAGATTTTCTTTTTTAATTTCTCTGCGGAGTGGGGGGGGGGGAAGGAACTAATTTGCATTGGATTTTTGAGGAACTATATAAAAAATTGCTGAAAAGTAGGAAATGACTGGATTGTTGAATCATTCCGTTCTTTAGCGACTGTCCTTCACTCGGATGTTAAATGCCTATTTTTCCGAACGAAGGGATCATTAAGTACAGGTTGTTTGATTGGTCAACAAGTACTATTTGGATGTGGGTGTCCAACCGTGACGCTTAGAAAAAGCTAATTGGGTTTTGTTCAATTATTAGAAACAAGTAAGCAAAAAAAAAAAAAAAAAAAAAAAAAAATTAAAAACATAGAGAAATTAAAATAAAACCTAGATTTTCATTTTTATCATTTTGTAAAATGAAGGAGATAATTTCAAACTAATGGTCATATTTCTTAGTCGTTGGTATGAAATATTTACTCAAATGAAATTTTGGTTTTTTTTAGTTTACAAAGAACAAATAAATCACAATATAGTCAGGCTTTTTATGTAATGAATATGATGTAATAAATTATTGTCAATATATTAATTAAGCAAATGACTGTTTAGGACCAGTCTCATTATGTTCGATTTAAAGTTAACAATCATTAATTGTTTTTTTAATTAAACTTTAAATAATAAAAACAATTGATTCTTGATTAAAATGAACTTAACTGATCTGATTCTGTCTAGAATTCAGTAAGAGTAATTATAAAAATGCGGCAAAAATTAAAATTACGCAAGAAGTGTGTAGAAATTAAAATATTGGTATTATATATTTCTCTTAATAGCTTTTACTAAAAAGTTACTTTTCTTATAATTTTTTATCGACTTTATAATTAATATATTAATCCTATTTAATATTATTATTTTTCAAACAAAATTAAATGCTAAATTTTATGTTGGTGGAGCATTTTTAGTCTCTGGAAATTAGTTGCCTTCATTGAGTTTAAACTTTTAATTGCACTTTACTTTTAATCAAATCAACACGTGGTTTTAGACATTGCACATATGAGTATTGATTGGTGAGGAAAGTTCGATTATATATATATATATATATATATATATATATATATATATAACAAAAAAATATGAATAATATATATTTTAATTTCTTTCTTGCTCATTCTTGTATTGAGATTTTCCTTCCTTACAAGTTTAAAATTGGCCATCTATTCTGTATCATAAATTACATTCAGACTAATTTACAAAAATAGTCTTTCAAAAGGATCATATTAAGCAAGAAGAAAAGCACAATTTTTCGATTACTTTTTTAAACATTTTTTTCAATATTCATATCCGATTTGAGTTAAAAATATTATATAAACTGTCACTCAAATGATTTGCTTTTCTATCTATGTTTCGAGAAAGAAAACGCAACTCGTAATATTTTAACTATCCGCTATCTGTAAACAGAAATATCCAAATAAATCCTACATTTGTATGCACTTTATCACGTTGAATTTTGGAAAAAAAAGAAAGTGGTAGTAAGATAAAGCAAAAAGACCACCCAATATTAAAAAATTGAAAAAAAAATGCTAAGGAGAAAAATTTTAGTAAAAGGTATATCGATTTAGTGTGTTGTCAAGTGAAGGTCAGTATACAGCACACTTAATGAGTATAGTGAAGATTACAATATACAATGTGCTGTATAGTGAAGTTAGCCTTCACTTCAAATGCTGAAATCGTGCTGTATTTCATAATATGTACATATAATACAATACAGCACGTGTGTATATATATATATATATATATATATATATATATATATACACACACACACATATGTATATACTTACATACACACATTGCGATCACCTTACTCTAAAAATCTTTAAAATTCACATATTTTAACATACATTACCAATGAGTGATAAATTATACAATCGTCAAAAGACAAATATCTGTCAATTAAACTTTATGATCTAGCAGATGTTGTAGAAAATCAATAAAGCTTCCTGTTAACCATGGATGTGAGGAATTTGTTAGAGTTGTAAAATAAATTTTGTTAAGGAAGAAAGGAAAATAAGTTATAACATCCCAAAATGACTGTTCATCATTATTTTGATTTAATGGCATTTGACATTCAGTTTGATTGATCTGTTTTTCAATGGTGCTATTTTGCGCATTGAGATTGTTACCAGATCTTAAGGTGTACAGCAGGTTCTATATTACTGCAGTATTTACCTTTAAAAACAGAAATGAATTCAGGAACAGTTAAACTGAAGGTATTCAATAGGGATGAAGACGTTTTTAAGAGTGACTAAACCACTAGCCATTGAGCAAAGCCAATTTGGAAGAACTGAAAGAACTTTTCTTTGTAACTGGAGTGGCCATTTTACTCTCATAGACTTAATTATATGAACAATAACGTATAGCCTATTCGAATTTAAGTCAGGAATGATGTGAATGTTCTGTGCTAAAGTGTAAAAAAATGCGAAAGTTCGCTGGACTGTCCTTTGAGTTGAGTGCTTCAATTAATGATAAATATCGTTACATATCAATCCTAAATGAATACGATGATCAAATTCATTCGTCTGTCAAGAATGCATCATCGGTAAATGCAGTATGTATGAACAAGGGTGAGGCTCTTACAAGAGATAAATATTATGACATCTTGCTATATTTTGTCCCCATCGATAGTTGTGGGAATGTGCGTCATATAAAATGTGCTCATGTATCACTTATGGTATGAGTGTTATAGGTTTGTTGTCACTCAAAATTGTGGAACGTATCATATAAGATCTGAAAAAATAATTATTGACAGAATAGAATAAGTTATCCATTGATGAATTGTTGTAGTTGCACCAGCATGCTTTCCTGCACCTAGCCCTGAGTTGGGCTATATACCACTCAGATAGAAGCAGCTGGGTGGATATTTCGTGATTTTGAAACAGGGACCAAGCCTTCATTTTTTCTCTCCAGCAGACTCCACCCAAACTGGTAGAACCCTTCCTGGGTTAAGTACAGAGAGTCCTGCTGGCGTTCACGTTCACAGGGACCAAGCAGAAGACCCCCAACACTTCGCCTGCCACTCCCAGAGGTATCATTTCACACTTGGAAGACATTGCGACTGCAACTATTTAGCGCGCCCCAAACGCCTTTAGCGAATACGACGGACCTTCGGTTAAGCCGAGATTCGAACTCATAATGTTCCGATAATGAGAATGGCCTGAACCAACTAGGCCGTTGTGGCGCGAATTGTGATGCGAAAGAACGAAAATTTATTTTTATCTTTTAGTGCTATTTTTTCTATGTTGTTCACGTGTATATGCATGTGTGTGTTCTTTCAACCAAATATATGGCCTAAAACTTTTACCCAGCATTATTATTTTTACCCATCATTATTATTTATAGCTAAAAGAAGGTTTCTCTCATCAGCATTTGAACAAAATAAATTTTAATATAGGTTAAATAATGTTATTTAAAAACTATATTTGATATGCATGTTAAATAACATATATGAGAATAAATTTTTTTTTAATTTTTTATTTTTTTTTGAATGCAAATAATATAATCTGGAAAATATTCTTATTTTTTCAAACACACAATTATATTTCATTAATTTTAATCAGTTTTAACTCAAACTGAAAATGATTAAAAGTTAAATTAAACTTTAATGAAACTAGATTAAAATAAATGAACAGTTTTTAAAATGGGAGATTTTAAATTAAAAAAATCAGAAATATTACTTTAAATAGACAAATCCATTTTACAGAAAGCACAATATTTCTAAAATACACATTAAAAATTATCAAGCAAAGTATTATTATGTATCAAATTGAAATATTTTTCAAAAATTTTAATATTATATTTTGATTATCTCAATTTTTTCTTATTTGTTAAAAATATATTACTTACAAATATGTGATTGCTTAAAATTAAATTTGTTAAGGAATAATATTAGACGATAGATAATTTTCAGATAACAAGAAGAGCATAATCAATTTAAATCATTATTACACAGGGTATTAACACATTTTTAGAATGATTTTGCGGCCGTTTAATTAATGTTTAAAATATAAAGATTATTTTCTTAAATGTTCGATCTGATAGGCATTTTTCTGGACTATAAGTCTGCATCGTATAATTGCTGTGATAGAAGAACTTTTCGCAAAATTTCCAAGGGTATTGCTTTCTATTCCTCTTCCACTACTTTCCAGAATCCATCTATCGTGGTGGGTTTGCGTTTAGAAAAAGACTTTTTTAACTGACCTAAGGCACAATAGCACATAGGTGAAACGTCAGTAGACTTCGCAGGGATATGTTGAAAATGTATACATACAATACCTGTATTAGTCATCATTTTTTCAAGGAATGCAGTGGTAGTTTTCGAAGTATGACTTATAGCTTTGTCTTTATAAAGTTTCTCTCTTTGAAAGTCATTGGGATAAAGAAGTGGAATTTCTTTTGTAAATATTGGGCGTAAAACCTTCTCCTGATTGTACGATGAGTTGATTTTAACATTTCTTTCCACTCTTCTTATTTATAATTTCCTATTGTATGAGAAACCTGCGACAATCATAAACCCCTTACTGAAACTTTTTTTACATTCACGGAAATGGGTTTGTACATTTTTTTCTCCTCTTTTTCTAAAGAAAGAAGACCTTTTTTTTGTTACAGTCATTTAGGTAAACCCATGCTTTATCAAGGGTCACAATGGTTTTCTATTTATCTCCTGCTAAGTGGTTTTCATACAGGATTCTACAAAATGTTTTGCGTTGAGCCACATGTCTCGGCAAAAGCTGGTGAACATTATGTTTTTTAGCATTTTTAAGTTGTAAATACTGGTTTATTATTTTATTTATTTATGCTACAGATGTATCTAAAGACTTTGCAATTGATTTCTGTGTTGGTGGATTTTCTCTTGTTACCAGCGATTTTACTTTAGAAGCATTTGAAACAGTTACGTACCTTTTATGGATATTCCTTTGGAGTCTTTTTTCTATGTAGAAATAATGATTGACAGTTTTTACCTGTCCCATTAATAATTCTGCTTATTTTGCACTTAGAAATTTTAATACCATGCATTTCACAACGTTTTTGAATTCTGGAATAAGAAAGTTTATCTTCGGAAAGTGCAAAAACATATCTTTCAGTTCACAGCATGTTTATATGTGACATTTTGAAAGAAGAATAAATTTAAAAGTAGCAGACGATAGTTCTCATTTCAAATAATAAGCTGTTGCCAAAAATGTTTATTCTAAAACATTTACTTTTAAAATTTGTTATCGAAATCGTTCTGAAAATGTGTTAAACTCTCTGTATTTTTATAAATCTTTGGAATGTCGGAACTAGTGCTTTTTTCAAATACAGTATTTTTAAGCTTTTTTTTTTTCCTTTTCGTGAATACGATATGCAACCATTTTAAATAAAATAAACAAAATCCAAAGATCTCTAAAGTAAAATACTTTAATTTTATAGAACAGAAGGACATTCTTGTGCCATTTAGATAAGCAGTCTTTAAAAGTTTACACCAGTAATTAAGTTTGACTTCTACATCAATATTTTTATAATTATTCATAATATTAATGGCAAAACAAAGAATTCTGATGTTAACATCAATACTTTTTTAATGAGAGTATTACCTAAAGTGATATCACATTTATATTGATCAAACTGTATCTAAATCAATCAGGAAAGGTATGAATATTGATTAGTTTTGAAGTTCTTTTGACCGTCTCAAACTTTTTTCCAAAAACCCATCTAGTCAGATATTTACGCAGAAAGAATATTCGTCACACATTTTCAACACTAGATGGAACTGAAATCAAGCTTTTCCTCTCAAAAGAACATGATGCTATCACTAAGACATGATGAGCCCTTTGAATTACGTTTTGCCTGATACCATGATAGCTTTTCAGTTTGATGATTTGAGATCAATGGAACGCCTTACAAATCTAGTCAGACTTGAGGGCTCAGTATTGTGCAAGCGTTTTCATAGCAAAAATAGTTGCCACTATCCTGATTTCCTTAAATACAACTGAGCTCCAAGTTCTCTCAATTAAAATATTCTGTTCCTCATTATTTACGACAAGTGGCATATTGTCAACAAAATAATGAAACCACAAGACTTAATTAGTATAGTAAAGTCAGTAATGTAAGATAAGCTGCAATTTCACAAGTTTTGGTACCATTTAAATCTTTTTTCTAAATCGCTTATAAGAAATATATGTTATTAAATTTGAGAATGACGTAATTAGACTCCTTAGAAACAGCCATTTTAGCTTGGTAAACTCGAAAAATATGATCCACAAAAATTTCATGAAACATAGTTTGATACAGTGTTTTGACTCCTCGTTGGATTTAAACAAGGTCTTTTTCCACAGAAACCTTTCCTCCCAGGTGAGTAAAAAGACAAACATTCCAACTCATTTGAGATAATTGGCTCTCGAAATAATAAACGGAATTCCTATGGGCTGTATTGTGATCTATACAAGCGGAAGCAAGGATGAAAGTGGCGTTCAGGAAGTAGAATTTATATTTTATCCCAGGAAAGTGAAGAAAAATTAGGTTGAGAAATCTTAACCATTATTTAGTTTTTAGAAGTGAACTGATTGCCATAAATTAGGGCCTTGGATCCATTATCTCTTGCCCTGGTTCGAATTCTTTCTGACAACTTGAGTTCTGTTCAGTACTCTCCAAAGGAGTACTGGTATTGTAATTATTTACAAGCTCAAGCATCCCTCATCCTTCTAAGGAGTTCACTTTAAGTAGATACCACCCCTACAGAAATTCATGGCAACAAAACAGCAGATGTATTGGCTAAAGAGGGTTCTTGGGAACTTTCAAACGCCCCTGATTCTCTAACCTACTTTGAACTTTCTTCCAAGACTACAAGATTTGACAAGTGTCTCCTGGAACATCTTTCCAGTGCATCACTGGTATCAGGGAAGGAGATCTGGAAGAGTTTTGTTCCTCCAATGTAACAGAAGTGATCAGACAGTTAATACAAGATTTAAAAGTGGACATTTAATATGTTAGTGTTATAGTTTTGGAAATAAGATCTTTCCTATCTGCGTGACTTGTCCCAGAGAACATGTGACTCCTGGTGATATTTTGCATTGTTTGGGGCTTTCCATACTAAATCTATGCAGAAACCCAATCATGGATTTGGACTTTTTTGAGAGTTAGTAAATCCATAAACCTGGTTTAGCTGTGATGAACCCAGAAAATAAGTAACAGCACAAAATCTGCAATTATATCTACAACTCCACGAACTTTTATAATTTTATAATGTTTCCTGTTTGGAATCACACTTACAGTGTTTCTTGGTACACGTGGTAAATAAAATTGCGCATTCATAATACATTTATGATACAAAACATATTGTTGAACAGACCTATATTTACATTTTTAGCTAAATTATAAGAAATGACGAGTGGGTGAATATCATTGAAATGAATCAAATCTCATATTTATTAAAAGATGGGAAATATTAATGAATGCATGAAAATCCGGAATATTTAAATTATAATATTTACATACAAAATTGCTGCATCTTTGATGCACAATCTTTACAGGTGTAAGTAGTATCATGCAATCATTAATGAATATTGAAAAATTCAATAATACTTTATACGTATTGCAAATAAAGATATGAAACGAAAAAGTGAGGAATTAATTTAAAATAAAATTAAAAAAACGCATTTTAAAGAATTTATAGATAAGTGAGAATTCAGTTCAACTAAATTAAATCTGATTTCATGAAATTAATTTAAAATTGAATAAAATTGTAGCTAATGTGCAAATGTAGATAGGTTACTTAATTCAATTTAATAATATTTCATTGCACTCAATTTATACCGCATGAAACCATTGGAAATGTTAAATAAGTGGATAGAATGAAGGGAATTGTGTGATAGAGAATGTTGGAGTAACAGAATGTTGTCTATATATATATATATATATATTATATATATATATATATATATATATATATATATATATATATATATATATATATATATATATATATATATATATATATATATATATATATATATATATATATATACATATTTTTGGCACAGGTATATATTTTAAATTAAAATAAACCGTTGACAAAATGTGTGTGTGTGTTATGTTGAATTTAGTGGAAGTTAACAGCACATTTGACTTTATAAAAAATGAAATAAAAATTATTAATATTGTGTTGAAGTAAATGAATCATTTTCTATGCATAATATTTTCAATATTCTGTTTTCAGTCAATGTTTATGGAAATTGTAGTAGTAGTAGTAATATGATGGAAGCAGTTTTGGAGCTTTATGCTTGTAGGATCGCATTGAGTAAAATTGAGTTTTTCACAAAACTCGTCAAAAATTTAGAACACCTTCTTTAAGGAAGAATATCCCCGCAAAATTGTGGAAATTGTTATCAGAATTATGATAAATTATTTATTTCTCATATGTTGCCATCAAATAAAGGAAATTTTTATACGAATTTGTTTTATTTGGGTATGTAATTACTTTTTTTATGCCCACCGATGGCTGAGTGGTTAGCGCTTCTGACTCCTGAGCTGTGGGTCCCCGGTTCGAGTATAGATGTTACTTTCTTTTTCTGTCTCTCTCTGCTTTCTTCTGTGATCATGTATCAATGTGGCCCAAGACTTTAAACAGGTCTGTAGAGGTATGGCGAGGGCAACGTTACTCGCCTCCGTGACTTTGTTCACAGGTGCCCGCTAGGTAATAAAAAATGAATAGCAGTTTCTGGCCTTGTTGTGGCATAGGGTTCGTCACCCAAGTTCCCGCCAATGGACAAAAAAACTTTTTTTTTTATCGAAGTAGATAATTTAGATTCATTTTTGCTAAAAATGTTTATATCAAGATTGCTAAGTTTGTACGAGGTGTAAAATATGTTATATTTTAATACATGCATAATCCAAAATTTCTTTATGTCTTAGAAAAGAAGTCCAAATTTAGAACTTACCGTGGATGCGCTGCAAATTTACCACATAATCCCCTGAAATTTTTCAACGAGATAGCAGCCGCGAAAGGTGTGTGCTTTAGCCTTTCTGTTCAATAGTCAGTAGGTTCGTTTCCCATCACAGTGTGGATATTTGTAATGATTTATAGTCCACTATATACTGTAGATATTGGATGTATTAAATTTATTTTGTGCATCAAAGGAAATAAAGACCATTGAATAACATTTAAACCAAAACAAAATTGCTGAAATTTTTCATAAATTTTTCAAAAGCCGATTGAAATCTAAATTGACACATCAAATATTTAACATCAATATTATCTGATTTCTCATCAACTTTTATAGCACATTTATTGATATAACATTAACAGAATATATTAATTGAGAATATTTAAGTTCCTTATGAGACTTATTTTTCTAAAGTTAATCATACCTTTTAATCGTATGCAGGTATTTTAATCAATCCAAATTTTAGAATTTTCAGTACTTATGCAAGTTTTTTAGGTAATCAATAAAAATTTTTACATTTACTACAAATAAGCATCGTTAAATTTAAAATATAAAATTAAATGGAAAAAGTCGTGATATTCTCTCTTTATGTATATATTCATTTTATATTCTTAGCTAAAGAGAAACGCGCATATGTATTATACATCATTCAATTATGATGAACATTTATTCATATTTACTATTTATTAAGATTTGCAAAACTACTCCATTTCGCTGGTGCATGCTATAAAGTCGCAAAATAATACTATTAGCCCCAAACAAAATATTACTAATAACAATATTTTACTATTATGTTATTAAAATTATCTTTCCATTTTATTTTACATCTGCTATATTTTATTTTTATAGAAATTTGTTGGGATTTTCAATTATTAACTATTGTATATAATCCTTTTGTTACTGGAAAAATGTCTGGTTGAACATATTTACGTTGGCAAAATGGAGTGGTACCAAGTTATGTTACATAAATTAACTACCAACCAACCAGATTTTCTTTTGTTTAACTATTCCACCTCAATGAGATCAAAATTTTAATTTTAATTTTGACAGATTCTCTCTTCAAGCCACAAATAGGAACAACAAATTTTAACGTTAATGAATGATAACTTCGATTTGTAGTTTCTTATTTTTAACCAGAATCTTTAAAAATTTTTCCAAACTAGTACGCTAAATTATACTGTGATATTATTACCTTTAATAATTAGCTAGCCTGAATTTCGGTTAAAATTTTTTTAACTTATTTGAATTTAAATTTTTAGAGAATTTAAATTAACAGTGTATTTTTAATGTATACATAAAATATTTAGGCAAAAAAGGAGTAAAAATGTCTTATCCATTATTTTATTATTTATCGCTTTACAATATATGTATCAATGAATGGGATTCAGAATACGTATGGAAATAATATGAAGAAATTTGTTGCTTGCGAACTTTTCAAGAAGCAAAATATTGAAAAAAACTTAAATATTAATAAAGTATAAATGTCTTCTTAAGTAATTCCTCTTAATTTTTCTTTACTTTCTAAAGAGTTTCAACAAATGTTACAATAATAATGATTCCTTTTATTGACATTTAGAACAAGAGACAAATCTATTAAGTTGTTGAGATTTTCCATAATTGTGTTAATTCATTTTTTTAAAATGTTTGTTTAAGTACCTTCAGATACCATTGTATTCTTCACTGGCTTTAAATGAGTTGGTAGATAAAATACCCCATCTACGATTTGCAATAAAAAAATTTAAAAAAAAAATGATAAAGATATCAAACAATGAAGCTGAATCGAATTTCTTGAATTAAGTACATTCTACATTAATAAAAATATTGGGTTGTTCGGAAAGTCATTTCGTTTTTCATGAAAATGAATAACGTACAGCAAATAAATATTGTATTGCATTGCACATTGTTCATTCCAGTCCAATAGCTTTTATCATCTTTCTGCGAGTAGCACGATTCCACAGTCAAAAAGTAATTGGCTTCTACTAGCAAAAAGCTGATCCATGTAGGAGAAACGAAATTACTTTCCGAACAACCCAATAGATTCTTGCTGAAACTGATGCTTTTTTTTGTATATATTTTACAATATTTAATGAGACCAAATTTATGTAATCTGAAACTAAATTTTGTAATCATTAATTCTTGTTTATATGAAAAAGATTAATATGCAATGAAACGTGAATATATGATACTCTTTGTAAGATTTAAGTAAAATATACTCTAAAAAAAGTCATATATAATGTCTGCTCATAGACATAATTGATATGAACTATTTTATTAACTACTGAATATATTCTGAAATTATATCATTTCGGACAAATATAATGGGCGAAAATTAAAGACGAAGGCTTAAGAAATTATCATTAATGTGAAATGTGATAGAAAAACAGCTAAAAATATAAACCAGGAAGCATATAATAATGCTTATTAAAATTGTAGAACAGTATTTGTAAAATATGACATAAGCGGAAAGTTTATAAGATGTACTGTACACAAGAATAGTACATACACTCATCACACTTTGGTGAAATATGTTTATAGACTCTTTTCACTTTCATTCAACATGTTTATGAAAAGTTTTCGCAATTCAAGGGACATAATTTGGCCAGATATTCGAAGTAATTTTACTTAAGAATTTGAAGAAAGCCGAAGGGCGATTAGTGTTATTGAAGAAGTCAGAATCCTTCATGTCACCAATCACTTTCACAAGCTTGCAGAACACGTCAAAAGGAAAAAAAAATCAGTTATTTGAAAATTCAGAAGTCCATCAACAATGATTCATATAAATAAAATTTGCAGATAAAGAAGGAAATCAGAAAACCCATGCAGTACGTTACAACATATTCTGTACAATGTTTTATCATAGACCCAAATGCTATCAAATTTTAATAAAAAAAAAAGACCAGTATATTGCATACTGTTAGCCTTAGTTCATTCGAGATTTTAATCATTGAAGTTTCTCACTGATTCTAGAAATAGACTCAAAAGTGTGATCAAATTTCTATATGAGTGATAGTTGATTTAATGTAACGAAATATTTGTTTCTAAAGACATCTAAAAGGAGATGTATTTTTTTTAGATGTCTATAGAGAAATAGATTAATCGATTTTTAAGAGGTAACGAAGTTGTTTTTTCGAGTGGTATAGAACTTCGCTACCGTATTGACCTCAACATTTTCCAATGAAAATTCAATTGATATCTGCTGTTGTATCAATGTTTTTTATGATCTATATGTGTCTGCTATTCATATAAGAATACAAGTTCTGTCTTCATAGACAACAAAAGCACATCTTACTATAAAATGGTAGGTATTCTGGAGAGTGAAGGTATTACAGAAATGGATGGGTCTGCAAGATTCATGAATTTAAATCTCATCTGAAAAAGGAGATTTACTCCAGGATATTGAGCAGAGCATCACTGGGTATTCAGCATTGATTCCTCAACTGTGATTAGAGCAACAAAACGTGAGGTGCGGTTTCTCAACATCTTCTACAAGAGCTCCTTTTCAAGCAAGAATAGATGTAATAAATCTAGTAATATATTTGATTCAATCCTATACTTTTCTGAAAACTTAACTTTTTTTTCTGACACCAATGACATGATTATTTCTCTCTTTTGTTTAGATGTGCTAAAAGGCGCCTCGTTTCAGTTATGCGTTTCAATCCTTGTATTCCATTTTTTCTTTGTCTTAATTTACTTACATCTTACTGTAACATACCATGGATTTTGTGGTTTTGTTTGATTGAATTATTTTAGATGTGAAACACTTCTATAGAATGTAATCTAAATACTATTTTCGTTTTAGATTTTGCTTCCTACTTTATCTATTTAAATAATAACTAACAAAAAAGATATTAATAAACAATGAAAGTAATAACTAAAAAAGTACAATTTTAGTTAATCAACAACTCTGATAATATCTTGTAACCGGAAAGAGTACTATCGATATTAGACGAGGAGGATAAAAGAAAACTTTTGTTTTCTTTCTTTAAATCGCATAAAACTGCTTTAACAATTATATAGAAAATTTAATATCAAGAATATTCTGTGATTCTGTATAGTTTTTGAGTACAAAGTAATTGTTGACAGTAAATTTAAATGGAATCACATCATATTTGTTATACGAGTCAAAACTAGGAGCAAATTCAGCTAAATAATGCTGAAGAATATAGCTTTAAGAGACTATGTATTAATTTAAATTTATTGCCGCAGTTCATTAGAACATAAATCACCAGAAAATGCAACACGAATAATAGAACCAACTGCCTTTAATTACGGTTATGGCTTTTATCCTTTTTCATGATCAGATCTTAAATGATTCAACATCTAAAAAGTGTTTCAATTTATTTTTTACAAACACAGTTAGGAAAGCTAAAAAAATGTTTCGTTTATTTTAGAAGTAAATTTGTTTTGCTTGTAGAAATCTATCTCTTTCGTACAGTTTTAAGTATACTTCCGTACCACTATAAATATCTCATAAGATATAAAAATTCATAAGTTCATAAGGAGCCTTTCTTTGAAAAAACGTTCAAGAGGTATAAATTCGGTTAAAGTAAATATTTATGAAAACTTTAATCATTAAAGGATATTTCTTTGAAACTATGTTGAATACATGTGTATTTATTAAAGTAATTTGTATAATTCGATCTGTACTGTAATTTGATTAAAGATTATTTTATAAGTGAAAATTGCGATCGAGAGTATCTAGATTCAGAAAATGACAACACAAGGATAAAAAGGAAAGAATTTAATATGATGAAAATAAATATGAATAAAGAATTGCTAAATAATTTTCTACTAAATTTTTATTTAGAATGAAGAACAATTATAAATACATTTACATGATTACAAAAATACATATTTTACATAATGTTATGAATTTTGAAATATTATGATAAAACGTTTCCAATTTAAAAATTTTGCTTAAAAACTTATGAAAAGTATATTAACTGTTATTAAGTATAATATTATTTTAATTAACTTTTAATATTTAGTTACATTTATTTCCTTTTTAACTAGTTTTTTTAATCCTAAAATATATTTTTTTCAGTTCATGCTTTATATAACTTTTGTATGCTATTTACATAAAAGCATATTTTTATAGAAAGTTTGTTAAGATTTCAATACAAATTTAAAATTATTTAATAAATAATAAATAAAAATTATGTTTCTAGTCATTATAATTATTTACTTTATAAGAATTATAACACAATTAACTCTATAACCAAGCTGTAATTAAAACGTAAAATGTAAGCATTGCTGAAAAATATTTTTGTCATTTAACTGGAAAATGCGCGGCAGATTTTTTTACTGTAAACAATGTAATCTAGATCATAAAGAATAAAATTCTGCGAAACGGAAGCTTTAGCTCGATATTTTTTTCACCTTTCTTTTTTTCTTCCTTTTTCATAAAATATTTAAATGCGTATTGAGAGAGAGAAAGAGAAAGTACTTCTGACATTTTGCCATTGAGTGGGAGGTAAAAATTCGATGAGATTACTTTAAGCATACAGGAGTTTTTAAAGTCGACGAGCACACACCTAAGTTACAACTTAATTTTTTAATATAAAGTCTGCATAACGCGCGCGGGTTTAATAAAATTAAAAACTTCATTTTCGTAAAATAACTAAACATTTTTTGTATTAGATTTGATTCATTAAAACCTACTATTAGAAATCTTTAAGACAATTTTATTAGCATTATTGTTGATAAAGCTTCTAATAAATATCCGTTTTTCTGTAGAATTTTTTTTATTTAGATTTACTTAATAAAGATACATTTAATTCTAATACCTACAAATTTTTAAATTCAAAGGCTAACATCATCAATAAGAAAAATTCTGGGTTTCTATAAACTGTTATAGACAAATATTTATAACTTTATGTTTAACAATAATTCCAAAATTTCATAAATGTCCTAAAAAATTTAGATTTTTTACTTGTGTCACTGACTCTTATAGGAATAAACCTAGTATTATTTTTATATCATTTTAGAAAATATTTTTAAATCAAAAGTAACTTGGATTATTGATAATGACAGACCACGTCTGAATTTTTTATTAATTAATTGTATTTATTGCATCAATTCTTTTTATTTTGAAGATCTTTTTACCAATATGCGCAATGACAAATTAAATTATATATTTTATTTTCACTTTCAAGACTACAAATATTTATTAAATATTAATTTTGAATTCTCCAATGATTTAATAAATTTATGCATCTAATTTGATAAGACCACTGCATACTATAATGGTGAATACATTTTTATTTAAAGTGTGGTATTCCACCAGTTTCTAATTTTTCAGCTGCACTCGCAAATTTATATTTACATTATTTTGAAAAAAAGTTTTATCAATATCCCTTTCCTTTTCGGTACACTACTGATTTTATCATTTTCAATAATTCTAATTTTGGCCTATCGTTGACTGAGTGGTTAGCACTCCTAACTGCTGAGCTGTGGACCCCGGTTTTGAATCCCTGTTCGGACTTGTATGTTACTTTCTTTTTCTGTTTTTCTCTGTCATTTCTTTTGTGATGATGTATGCATGTGGCCTACCCTATAAATGGTTTTGTGGTGGTATGGCGTGGGAAACGCTACTCGCCTCTGTGACTTGGTTCACAGGTGCCCGTTGGGTAACGACGGATGAGAAGCAGTTTCTGTCCTTGTTGTGGCATTCGTCACCCAAGTGCCCATCATTGGAAAAAAATAATTCTTATTTTAGGGATATTTCTCAATTAATTTATCCTCACGAACATTCACCAATTAAAATAAATATTTTTAACAATTTTATTTTAGATTTGTGGATTTTTAGATTTGTGTATTAATATTAAGAATTCAATCACTTAGTAGATATTTTTTAGAAAACTAATCAACATAATTTTAATGTTGCCAAATTAATATATTGCAACTATAATGTTTCTTTAAAAATTTTATACGAATGTTTCATTTTAGGAATTGAATTAGTTCATGGGTTCAATTCCTATTTCCAACTGGGATGACTGCAGTGGTTCAGAATTCATTTTCAACTGTGAGACACGGTTTACAAGCACAAAAATTGACCATGAAGCAAAAAATAATCCATCCGAATATTTTTCTGAAAGTTTATATGATAAATATTTAGAATTTCTTATTCATTAATTAAAAGAAACAGCGTTATAGTATTATTAGTACTTATAAATTGCATATTATTTTATAAAAATAGTTGCAGAGTAAAAAAGAGCAGTGGTTTCCATATTATGGCAGTCTAAAGCAACAGTGTCAGATTGCAATAATGCACTTAATTTTTTAAGTGATTATTTTGACTATAAACGTCAAAATAAAGGTGACTTTCATTTTTTTAAGTGCATTGAAACTTTGAACTTTAGCAATCTTTTTACTTTAAGTCATTTTCAAAATAACTTAAATTAAAATACCTTAAAACAATCTTGAGAAATAAAAATAATCCAAATAACTAAAAAAATCTAAATTCTTGAAGTCTTATCGATCACTGGCTGAGTGGTTAGCGCTCCTGACTCCTGGTCTTTGGTTGAAATCCCAGTTCGGGCATGGATGTTACTTTCTTTTTCTGTGTTTCTCTGTGTCCTTTCTTCTGTGGTGATGTATGAATGTGGCCCACCCTATAAACGGGTTTGTGGTGGTAGGGCGCGGGCAACGATACTCGCCTCCGTGACTTGGTTCACAGGTGCCCGTTGGGTTGGTAACGACAAATGATTAGCAGTTTCTGGCCCTATTGTGGCATAGGGTTCGTCACCCAAGTATGCCTAATGTATTCTGATTCAAAGAGCCAGTCACATTAATAAATAAAAATAGTATTCACGAAAATTTATTAATTTTTTAAATGCTAATGTACATTTTTTCACAAAAGATAATTTCACATATTTGGAAGATATAAATAGGGGGATTACTATATATCTTTAAAATAAACATCATTTGAAAATACTTGAAAAAAAAAACAATAAAAAATGTAAATTATTTATGCTTAATTTTAACGCCAATATCTTATTTTATTTTCTTATATAAAATTATCCGAGTCCTCTTACTTAAAAATATTCTATTTTTAATTATATAATACAAAAAAAAAAAAAAAAAAAAAAAAAAAAAAAAGGAAAAACAAAGTTAAAATCGTCGAGGTTACAATGAATTTATTCTTTTGAATCTCTAAACATAATTTGACCAAAAATCTAATTATTTAAAAATTGGGAAAGTAAAAAAATAAATAAATGGATATAAATAAATATCAGAAAATATAAACAATGGTACAACTGTATTTCTTATAATTTGAACAATTTTGGTAATTTCTAATAGAAAATTATCGTTTTATTTAATAAAATTGCTTTAAACTATAAATGATTTTTTTTTTTTTTTTTTTAATATGAAGAAAATTGCTTTTTGTGCATGAAATATATACAATGGACGTTAATACTTTATTGTTACTTTATAAACTTTTAGTATTTTCAATAAAGAATCATTGTTCAATTAACTTGTTTTCAATAAAATAAAATTTGTTCTGTTAGTTATATTATCTTAAAATAATACACACATCTTGTTAGTTTTATTACTTTTATTCCATAGCTGATCAACCCTATCACCGTTTCACCGATACAAGAGCTGCTGATAAAATTCCGAAATAATACTACTCAATTCACATTTATTTCTCCGAAATCCTATTCAATCCAAATGCTTTCTTCCTATAACACAACAGAGAAAAATAAGATTTGATCAAACATTGTTTATCATTTTCCGAAAGAAAGATTAGATTCAATAAAGGTCTCATTAAATTGGAATGGAGAGTACCAAATAATGGTTTCATCCAAGAGTTTATTTAATAAAGCATAACCACATTATTTTTATTTTTATGAATTACAACGGATGGATCGGTTTGAATGGTCTCCATCCTCGTTTCCTTAGTAATAGGCAATTCGGTCGGATAATTACACTCCGGTAGGTGCCTGCAAGTCTATTTTCCCGTCAGCCAAAATAATGACGAATTGAGGTGAATTTCGTCGCTCAATTCATAAGTGTAATTGGTATTTAATGTCCGATCATCATTTATAAATCCCATCGCTTATCAGCATTCAATGAATGCAATCAGCCAGCTAGTTAAGTATGCGCTCATCTATTCCGACGAGTTTTCTTTCCCGCGGTAATGGGGCACTAAGTGGGTATTTAGGGCTTAATGACTGTGGATGTTGCTTCATAATTCCAGGATTCTGTCTGTGGAAAGAAGGGATCCACTCTGTTCACCCTTCAAAAATAGTGCTCTGATATAATTTCTATCGATTGTTACTGTGTTTCTTAAGTAGTGTGAAAAAATTCTCTAAGTTCACAAATAAGTTTTAACACAGAGTTTTAAATAAGTGAATAGAATTTTAAGATATATTTGGAAATATCAAATCATATTTGCATTAATAAATTTTTGTATTACGTAAGTTAGATGTTGGTGAATATCTTGTATGAAGAGTTTATATAAAAAAAATTTCTTGAAAATTTAAAATGACAAACCAACGTTTCAGAGGGAATATTATTTAAGGCAATTGCTGACACATTCTTTCTTAAATAGTGCCTCGTATTCATGCTTCGCCTAAAAAAAAAAGAGTTTTTAAAAATTGAAATCATTTTTGCAGATTTAAAATAACCATGAAGTGGATGTTATGTCATATCTTTTTCATTTTGCTTTTTCTACTGTTCTATTGTCCATGTGTTAATGGCTTCAATCAGTCAAAACAGACTTCTCAAACTGTGATGTTTTGCTCCTTATAAAAGAAATTGTTTCATCAACAAAATGAATTTTGACAATATTCTCAGACATTCGATGGTGAACTTCTTGTTAGTTGCTGCTCTAATAATGTGATTTGAAAGCAAGTCCGTCGACAAGTCGGTTGTACGACGCCGTCTCAATACGATGTGACAAAGAGAAAACATTATCTGACGTCATGGATATTTTAAACCAATGAGAATTGGAATAAAGTGATGTAATCATAATCCTAACTTAAACGAAAAGAACAACATGGTTAAAAAAATCGAAAAATTCCCAAGCATGTTCCTCGGAAAAATTTGGTCAAAAAATTTTTTTTCTCAAGGATTTATTGAGATAATTGAAACGTGTATCTTAGAAAGAAAGAGACCAGATTAAACTAAATAAATATTTAAGCAAATTATATTAAAAATATATGCCTTTGTTTAACTTTTTAATCAATGGTTACATATATTATTTTTAGCAAAACTTTTTCATTGATTATGTCTTATATTCACGTGTCACAGAAATTAAAATTAGAAAAACTTCTAAACACCCATCTTAAGTCATCTTTATCGCCTTTGTTAAATTTGCTCTAATTTTGTAAAAATTTCGTTTTTTGTCTATATAAAAAATTATATATTGTGCCTAATACATTATACGAAATTGCTTAACAGCTAGAGATTATTGTAAATCATTTGATATCTATCTGATTTTTTTTTTTTAAGGAAAGGAATTTTTATAAGCAACAGGCCATTTTTATAAGCACATTCATGTGTTGCAAAGGAGGAAACATGAAATATTTCTCTGCATTAATTATGATAGATACGTTATAGGAAGTAAAAATGTATCATCCATTCCGAAGGACACAACCTAGCCAAACTATGAGGATTAATTCTTCAAAGTTTGAAAGAAATTTTGAAGAATTAATCATTATTATTGTATTATAGCTATTCTCGTTATAAAAAAAACTAATTGTTCGAAATTTACGAACACTTAAAGTTTAGAAGAACTCCTTTGGAGTGGAAGGTCCCAGAAATAAATTCTGAAATTTTTTCTTTATTGTGAAAAGGGCTTCAGAGCTTCGAAGTGAAAGGTCCCATGTTCGATCCCAGCATCTGCTGAAAAATGAGTGATGCATGTTCCGTTTCTGTTTCCTACTTCAAAATAGTTGCTTTGGAATTTATCGTATTTTCTCCTTTGCGATACTTAAATATGCAAATTACAATTATCTATAAACAATACTATTATCTATAAGAAATCCACCTGAAAATGAAATTCCCTTAGTGGATATTGAAATGTCTTTAGGTAGCTTTTGGCTGTTAGGCTATCTGCTGTAAAGTGGCAAAATAGGTATTCCCCTTTGCTAAACTGTGATTAATTTTAAAACCGCGACTCTCTACCTCAAAAAGTATATTCCATTTACAATGGCTTATAAACAATTATTTCCAACAATTATTCCCCCCCCCATCTGCAGGCACTTATGTGACGAACCCTATGCAACAATAAGGCCAGAAACTGCTACACATTTGTCGTTACCCAGCGGACACCTCTGAACCAAGCCACGGAGGTGAGAAGCGTTGAACGCGTCATACCACCGCACACCCGTTTATAGGGTGGGCCACATTCACACATCAACACCGCAAAAAGGACAGTGAAACACTGAGATAATATAGAGAAAGAAAGTAACATCCATGCCCAAACCGGGATTTGAACCCGGGACCCACAACTTCGGAATCAGGAGCGCTAACCACTCATCCATCGGGCGACATTATCAATTGAATTAAAAACATTTAATTTAAAGTGGGACACGTAAAAGAAGAGTCAGATTCAAAACTGACTGAAAAAGAAATATTTTTTTTTTTAGGTAATGTCTTAAATAAACTTCCACAGTTTTCACATGCTAAAATGATAATTATATATTTACTGCAAATCAATAGGTAAAAGGGAAATCAATGTTGAAATTATTCTGCTTAAAATATTAACATGAGAGTAATAAATATAAAAGAAACGTTAAAATATAAACATAAATGTATTTTTATATATATTTTTTATTAACATGAATATTTTAATATGGTTAGTAAAGAAGTACTAAACTAGGATAATATGCAAATATTAATAGTAAAGTTCTTTCTCTCTCTCTTACATATTGCAAGTTAAATTATCATAGTTTTCAAATTTTGAAATTTATATATTTTTCATACGTATAATATATGTACGAAATTTATATTCCCATAAATGTGTAATGTGTCTAAATGACAGCTAAGGTGCTGAATACGTCAACTTTTGATGTTTATTTTACTTTATCATGAATTAGTTAAAACTGTAACTGCTTCTTCGTAGATTTATTATTTTTGGAACTATATGTAAATTTATTAGATAAATAAATTTATCATACTCTTTAGGTATTCTTATTCAGACTAATATATTTAATACAGTCCTATTATATAAATATGACTACGAGTAAGAGAGATTCATTTAACCCATCAATAATTTTGAGAAGAGACGTAAAAATGAAAAATAGGCATTTTTTCCAGTTTAAACAATTGAATTAGGATAAATTAAAAAAAATTATTGTAAAATTGTATTAAAATCACATTATCAGATACAAATATTTTGTGAAGATATTTCCATTTCATTCCTTTAGGGTAAATTCTTTCTCATTGTTTTCATAAATGCTTAATTCAATTTCTGAATTGAATTTGTTACATGATAGAAAGAATCGCGGAAAAATCTTTTATAATTCTAGAGATTTTATTTTGTTGTTTCATGTCTTCATTTTCCGATTGCATCTCATTAGAATCACCAGAGAACGAAACACATTTTCATTCAATTTATACTCAAGACATGGTTCCAAGATAATGGTTTTAAACAAAGAGACGTTGTCACAATGGTTTGAAAAAGAGAGAAAATCCAAAACAAACAGAAAACGCACTCTAAATGTTTCGAGGCATTGTTTGTAAAATTCGGTATATCAAACATTCTTCCATTATTCATTGTTGATTCTCTGCAATGTGTGTTGAAAATAAGACAGAGAAGTAAAAAAAGAATAAAACCATTGACTAAATAACCCAAGGAAAAATAGGAAGAGCGCCGAAAAATTTGACACTCATGCCTCTCGTGTTCATTAAACGAGGATTATTAGCTGAGCTACCAACCAAGCCTCAAATTCCCAGCAGACGATTTGCAAGTTCGAGGTGCCCGCAGGATGTTCGCCACACAACGCGAGCAGTCTTCGAATTCTCGAGAGATTTTTGTCAAAACGATGGTACGCTGTCGTCCCTTGTGGAATTCTAAAACCTTTTCAAAATTTTTGAAAACTTGCTTTCTGTGGCATCAGTAATTACTAAAGAGTTTTTCTAGCCTATGGGCGAAGACGTAACCAGACTCCCGGGACTTCGGTGGATTACAGAGATGATTATTATTTTTGCTGTTCGTTTGAGTAAATATCCGGGAACTGGCAGAAAAAGATGTATAAATAAATAAATAAATAAATGTTCTATGTGGTAGCGACAGCCGTGTTTTTCGCTCTTTCGTCTTAACGCGATTTAGAAACAATAAATTTAAGTCTCCTGTGTTTTGGGAGCTAAGCTTAACTTAGTAGATGAATAATTAATTATAAAAATATTGTGGCTTTCTGTGCTGTCTAGATTTCTCAAATTTGAAAAGCAAGACATTGTTTATTGATGGATCTGAAGAGAAATGAATGGCCACTATCAGCGAAATAAGCTGTTTTTCATGTTTTACCTTTCAAAGATTAATTTGCTTTTTCTTTTATTTAAGTTAGAGTTAACATATTTTTTCATGAAATTTCTCTCAATGAGATTTATAAAAAATTATTAACTTCTTTCCTAGAGTCCTAGAAGATTTAATTTTTCATTTAAAATTAAATCCTTTATATATATATATATATATACGAGGGTCACTCTGAAATTTTTGAGATACAACTAGGTTTTTAAACTTATACTTATTACTAAAATTTTAGGTGTGTTCAAAATAGTCTCCTGAAGCATCAATGCACTTTTGTAGATGAATTTTCCACAGATTAAATGCCTCAAGCCATTCATTTCTTGGAATAGATGAAAAAATTGCATTTATAGTCACATCAATCTCTTCTTCTGAATGAAAACGACGTCTACGTAAGTTCTTTTTTAGATTAACGAATAATCAAAAGTCGCATACAGCTAGATCAGGTGAATACGGTGGATGTTCGATCAATTTAATTTGTTTTTGTTTAAAAAACTCAACTGTTAATCCGGCTGTATGTGAAGATGTATATATATATATATGTTTTGATTATGTTATTTATGTATACTTATTATGTAAATGTTGATCAGTATTGTTTTCCTTTTGTTACATGAAATTTTTTTTGATACTTATATATGCGTTTCAAGATTTATTTAATCATCAAAATCTTTATTATGTATCAGTTAATTAATGCATGAAGTAGATAATTTAATTTTTTTGTTTCTTTTAATAAAGAATAAACCACTAAGAAATTAAAACAATATTTATAAAATAACCGAAAGAATATTTTTCATATAATAGAATATACATAACTTTTAACTAAATATCTTAACTTCTTATTAGGAAGGTGATTCTAAAATGATATTCATTTTAGTTTTTTGGCGAATGGTTCTTTTTTAGTTTCTTAAAAAAAATGAAACATGCGCCTATAATAATCAGCAAAGTTCTGCTCCAAAGCTGGTTCTTTGGTTGCTTAAGTGCGTCTCCGGCACAAATACACACTGAAGGCGCAAAAATATAATCTTTTTTTTTTTTTAAAAAAAAACTTGGTAAAAAAAATTACATGTTATTTTGATAAATTAAAACTACTATAAATCAAAAACATGCATAATTTTTTGTTTAAGTTAAATAAAAGTTTTATATTGCTGTAAAAATAGGTAACCACCATCAAGTTTAATTTTATTGGTTTTCGTAAACGTAAACACAAATCATGTACATGCTACCGGCTGAAATGGTTCGTTTGTTTTCAGCATATTCCGGTGTGATACAAAGGTATACCACAAGCACGCGCGAAGCATACTTTTTCTAAAGTAGTTCGGGAGGGATACAAATTGGCATCCAGACCAGCAGTTTCAGTGTGAACAGTTTTGTATCATCTACCGTGTCTGCCGTTGTGTTCTGTCTTATTAAAAAGTTGTATTTTTCAATCTAGTTGCACATCTTACAGGTATTTTTGTACGATTTTATTACACCTGCTATAGATGTTTGTGGTTCCGGTACAAAATTTGTAGTCGATTTTTCAATGTTTTCTGTTCTGTGCAAATGTTGGAAATTTTCTTCCATTTTTGGTCATGTTAAAAGTTTTGTTATTCTGATGATTTAAAAACTTATTTTTTTTCTTTGTAGTGCAGTTACGTATATTAATAAAATTGTACTTTTTATAAAAAATATTCTTTTTTAATTTTTATTTTTATCAATTAATTATGATAATAATTCTGTACTGGTGGCTTTAGAAAAAATTATATTTGGAATATTTTTATAGGCACCCCTATTAACGTGGCTAGAAAAAAAAAAAAGAAAGAAAGAAAGAAAAGAAACCACACACACACACACACACACACAAAGAAAAACGGAAGATGAAAACCGCGATTTTAAAGTTGAGTGGACCGAGAATTTTGCGTTTATTCAAAACTTGAATGGACTCCCGACAGGTCTTATTTGTAAGGCGAAATTCGCACATAACAAGAAGTCGAATTTAGAAAGATACTTTACAAGAAAGCACGCATCATGTAGTACTAAATACCCTACTGGTGATGCAAAGAAGAAAGCAATTGAGGAACTTCTGAAGAGTCAAGAGTCGTCAAATTCAGTGCTTAATAACTGGATGCAATTTTCCAGAAATATTAATATGGCAAGTTTTGTTTTTAGTCAAGAGATTGCTAAGAGAGGGAAACCGTACACAGACGGCCAATAAATAAAAAGTTGTTTTATAGATGCCACATCCGAAGAGCTATTTAGGGATTTTAAGAACAAAGCAGATATTCTGAAAAGAATTAAAGAGTTACCACTGTTTGTCTAAAACATTAAAGATAGAACAATTAAAATGTGTTTGAATATAACCACCCAGCTTATCGAAGATCTGAAATTGGTTTCGGTTTTTCAATAGTAGTTAACGAATTAATTTTGTGACATAAATGATACAGCGCAAGTTTCACTTTTTGAAGATTTATGTCTCATTCAGGCCCTAAGGAAGAACTTTTAGGATTATTGCCACTCAAAGGTCAGGCACGTGGAGAAGATATCGCAAATGCTGTAATTGAGTGTATTGATAAACATCATATTACCCCCGATAAAATTGTGTTGATTTTAACAGATGGTGCCAGAAATTTACCGGCGTAAGAAAAGGGTTTGTTGCTATTTTTAAAGAAAAAATAAATCACGAGATACTTGTTTACCATTGTATCATTAACCAAGAAGAGCTTTGTGCGCAAACATTTCCGGATGAAATTTGTAAGGTTATGGAATTAGTGATTATTATTATCAACTCCATTTTAGCTAAAGCTCTTAATCATATCCAATTTAAAGAATTTTCATCTGAAATGAAGCTTGAGTACGCTGATCTTCTGCTTCTTAAAAAGGTACGTAGATTATCAAGAGGAAACGTTTTAAAATGTTTCGCATCCCTTTTCCGGAAATTAAAGCCTTTCTCCTTGAGAAGGGCGTTTACTATCCAAAATTAACAGACGATCGAGGGATTCAAAACTTTTATTTCATGGTAGACGTTACGTCTCATTTAAATCAGCTTAATCGTAAACTACAAGGAAAAGATGATATTGCTTCTTTTAAGTTAATTTTTTTGATCTTAGAAGAAGTAATATCATTCGAAAACAAATGATCCATTTTTTCTCAGGATTTTGGAAAGGAAACATTGTTTCACTTTCCGAGCCTGCTGAACCATCGCCAAGAAAATAATTACTCTATTGATAAACACCATTTTAAAACAATAATTTTAAAAACGAGGCAAGAACTTCTCAGCAGATTTCTGGAATTTAAAAACAGCAGAGAAACTTTAGCATTTATCAAAAATCCTCTTAATGCTACGATAACCGAGTTGAAATTTTCTCCTTTTGAAATTGACATTAGTAGCTTTGAAATACACAATTGCTGGTTTTAAAAAACGAGGAGACATGGTGCTCTAAATTCGAGCACCTTTGTGTTGAATTGGAAATATTGGAGAAGAAACAAATGTGATTTTAGTTGTGACAACACAAGTGGTCTTCTTTGAAAGACCTGGAGAAATAAGACATTATCAGTTTCAACGCTTAGAATAGTATTCCTGATTATTAACGATCAGCTGAAGAAGCTCGTGTTTGTTGTTCTTACGCTTTTCGGTTCTATATATATATATGCGAACAATCTTTTTTAAGCATGAACTTTATCAAGAGTAAACTGAGAAGTCGTCTTATTGATGGGAACTTGGAAAATTATGCCTACAATTAAAAACAACAACATACAAACTTGACTTACTCAAACTTTCCAAGAAGATTTTTCGCATATAGTTCGCATTAATAAGTATTTATTAAGTAAAAAATTTAGTTTTTTTAGTGTATTGCTTATTTAGTGTAACTATAGTTTACTAAACAAGCAGATTTGGCTCCCAATTTTTTAAAAAATTGTGGTGATGTTCATATTTGGCTCTTTGGCTTATAAATTTGTAGACCACTGGTCTATAATTATGAAAATGATAATATAAAATGGTAGTATTTTGATTTTCAATATTTTGAAAATATTTATATATTACAAAATGGAACAACATTAAATAAAGCATGTGATAAATAAGTATTCAATTGAGAAATCGTTAAAAAAAAAACTTTAGTTTCATAATATTTTTTATAAATTTAAATAAAATCTCTAAATTTTTATAAGTAATGTAGAATGATGTAATTTATTGTATACTATTCAGATAAATATTAGTAGGGTTTGAATCTAGATTTCACAAAATAAGAGGTCAACGACATAAAAAAAATTACACATCAAAAAATGCTACTTATTTCATTAAAATAGCTTTATTAAAAAAAGACATAATTCACTTACAGATATGTATTTCAGAATTTTCAACCAAGAATTTCGTCTATTATATTTCATATGCATTTATGAATATCATTAGATTTTGAAATAAATCTCATAGCAGCAAGCATTCAATTAATGAAAATAAATATTTGGACGCTGACACATTTTTGCCAAATTATTCTTTTCGTCAATAATCATAAAGAAAGTAAGAATAAAAAAGAAAATCAAACTTCAAATTTTAAGCTGGAAAAATATAACAGACTTCAGTGTTGTTAAAAACCAAGGTCAAACCAAAGTTTCATTTAATTTCAAAGCATATTGTTTGTTATACGGAAGATTTTTTTCATTTTTTCCATATTCGTTCAAAACTATTTTCTACAACTTCAACAGAATAAAATATAATTTAAGTGCAAAAAAATGGGGGAAATTTGAATATATAAAATGGACGATTATATGAATTACTTTATGTAAGAAAAGTTAAAAATATAAACATCATGAGCCACAAAAATATTTTCAGGAAGTTTCTTACAACAACACAGTAAGAGCTATTGAAAATTCAAATTATATAGATATTATATTTTTTTATAGTTTTTACAGAAATTTATATTTTAAAAATATTCTCTTTAATTTTTATTTTGGCTAAAATTTTGATAAAAAAATATTCAATGTCTGAATGAGAACTACTTAAAAGATTTGGTCATCAAGTGAAAAAGAGTAAAAATACTTAATGCAAGTATGAATAATTACTCAAGATACATTGAGGAAAAACTCGTGATTTAAATTAAAATTAGTTTTAGACAAGATTTAAAATTCAACAATTCTGTTAATATATATATTATTCGCACGCGCGTGCGCTATTCAAAACGTTTCTCGATTTAAATGATATCCAAATTTCAAAAACATTTTTTGTCGTTTACTGATTACGTAAAAATGTACAATAAAATAATTTAGTTTAATGAGATTTTTATAAGCAATTTTATGTAAATCATAATTTGTTGCAATAATTTTGTTGATAAATATGTATACTGTTTGCTAATAATTGAGATAGGTTTATAACGTAAGCAAAAGTGTAACGCGAATACATAATAATAATAAAATTAACCTATTGGATCAAACCTTATTTTAGAGAAATTTTATGAAATATAATGTAAATTTTTATTACATACACATTAAAGAGAAATAATTTAGTACAGCGAATATTGCTATAATAAAATGAAAATGATTGTTTTGCATCAAATATTTTTAAAAATATCAACTAAAGAATCAGTATTAAATAAAAATAAAGGAAATTCTTTCAGATTGTATTGCGTAGCAAGTTGAAGAATCTTAGTCAGATTATTAAGTCTATTCAACGATATTCAAGAATTTTCACTCCAGTGTAACATAATTCATGTTTTGTATAAAGAGGATTACCAATAATATTGTATTTACCAAGTGAAAGTCATTCTCTTTTTTTTAGAAAACAATAAGTACTAAAGTTTTGTATTAATTAATAAGTAAATTTTTTTATTACAATGTCAAAGTATTTATGAATAGTTGATAATTTATGATCATTTTTTGCTCACAAAGTCTACTAAAACAAGACCTATTGATTAAAGAGAATTTCGAATCATCATTCAAAAAGGCACGTCAGAGGGAGGAATCGAACCCAAAGTAAGATAGTTAACCACATTCAGTGGACATATATATATATATGAAGGAATCGACAACCACATTTTGTTGCTATGTAATCACTATTAGTTATTATTAAAATTTAAATACTAATTATTTTGAATATTAAAATATTTCTGTAAATTTAATAATCTATATATACTATGATATATAAGTTACAATTTATTTAAAACATTTAATTTATATTTAGCATCTTCTGTACATTCTAATCGTAAAAAATTAGTAGACCTTGTTTAAAATATTATAAAAGACATTTTTATACTTTTTTCTTTACTGTTAAACTAGTTTATATACCATAGTATAAGAAATAGTTTATAAAACCTTGATTTCTCTTTTAGACACATCTCTAAAAAGAAAATACGGAATGTTTAAAGATTTTTCTACACTTTGTGGTATATACTTTCAATGCTTCATAGAGTATGAGAATCCAAGTGCTAATTTACTTTATGGTGTATATGAACATTTGTATTCTCATACTCTATAAAGCATTGAAATATCACAAAAAAAGCAACTTTTGCAATGAAGGGTATGAGAAAAGTTTTCCCGTAAGTAAAATAAAGCGAAAATAAACAAAAAATTCACATCAAATTATACTATTGGGTCTTCAGAATCTGCATTCTGTAGAATATAACCAATAGGCCATTCATAAAATATCCGAAATCGGCCAATGGTAAGTTTTCTTATAAATGTGTTTTCTGGCCGCCAAAGAATTTGTGGGGCGCATGATGCTACTTCAAATTATTGACATGAAAAGTAGCTCATTTGTTGAATACCATGCAATGAGGAAGCATTAGATCTGCTCAGACATGTAGTTCACGACCGTCGAAAGCCAAGGGTGTGGAAGAAATAGAGCGGCGTCTTACACAGAAGGAGGGGTGCCGAGAATTTTATGGGTGTTTCATAATAGATCATGATTAATGAAGTGTGGGTTTATGAAATTTTCTTTCTGGCCTGCATTTCGGAGGGGCTATATTGTCAGTCTTAAGACGCTGGTTTTAGGTCACTAATGAGTAGCAGAATAAGTCACCTCTCCATAAAAATGAAGTTGATAAACTCTATTCTTCATTGAGCATAATATTTGTATGTAATATCACACTGAATTTTAAAATTCATAACTGCAATTTAAGTAATTATAAAGAAATAAATTTCCCTTATTTATCAGTTTTTTCATTAGATATTCTAGTTAAAAATGAAGAACTATTACTTAATAAAAAAATCATATGCCCATATATTATATCATTTTATTGAAACTAAAAATATTCTATTCATTATTTAAGCTTGAATAATAAAACTATTGAAACTAATGAATACAATATTATAAAATTAGGTTTGCTGCTTTATGTTAGATGCAGTAGCGTAGCGAGAATTTCAGAATAGGGGGTTTAGCCGCTTGGCCGATATGGATGCGGTCGAAATGATTTTCATATGAAATACTCTATATATAAATCTATTTTTTTCTATAAATCTATTTTATTTAATCTATTGTTATCAATTTTTAATTCTGAATACTCTTCCTTTTATATTATTTATCTAAGTGGAAAATCTTGAAATCAGTAAAAAATCAAAGAAATATCTTGAAAGCAGGAAAATGATGGTGTATATTATAAGCCAAGTAAATCAGAAAACATTTTAAATTCAACAATCGATTGTCCCTTCTATATAAGGCTAGGCTCGGATAGGGGAATATTTGCTGTATTTACGATAGCCTTTTTTAAATTCTCACAGACCATAAGTACGAAATACTTATTTAATTGAATTTTCTTTTATTATAATGAAAAGCGATTACAAACTACTTAATCATAAAATTTACGAAATTCTGAGAAGTCATTAATCAACAGAGCTTTAAAAGATGTATGAAAACAAGTGAATGAATTATACAGAAAATTTAAATGGACACTGAGAACGGAAACACAATTGTAGAATTTCTAAAAATTACTAAAAGCAATTACAAAATTGTAGTCTTGAGAATCCATCAAAAGAGGATTAATTTTTAGAAGACATTCACAGTTCCATTCCAGATTTTCAGTAATTCAATTTGTAATGAAACTCTGCTTATAAAATGAAATTACATTTGCAGAAATAATGTTTTTAAGCAAATAGATTTTTAGATATTTTTTATCAGCAAAGATCTATTTGTGAATTCTTATCTGATTTTCGAATCCCTTACCGGCTGAGTAATCATTTTACTAATATGAACAGTTAAAGTTTTATATTTTGTGAAAACCGCTGTATTAAATATTGTACTATAATTGATGGAAAGGTTATTAAATTTAAATGTCTGCATGTATACATACCGATGAAAGATTCTAATTGTTTTTTTATTTTTTTATTTTATGAAAAATAGATATTGCTCATACATTTAAAGTATTAATATTTTGTATTAATTTTCTCGATCGTACAGTACTCAAAACATATATTCTAATAAAACATTTGCGATAGCTTCATTGCGTGATTTAGAAGCACTTTTTTATGTTCATATATTTGAATAAGTTTTAAATGTTTCATAACTTACATAACCACTTCCATCAAGCTGAATTATTACTTTCATAATTACTCCGTTCGTTATTGCTTCTCCCACGAAAAGCGAGGAAAGAAAGATTTTATTTTAGTATAGGTTGACAGGAATCCATCAGATTATTTTCCGTAAGTAAGTTCCACTTATTGTGACCAGCTTCAATCTAAAGAATGATTTATTATATTAAATAAGAAAAAGTCATTTATTATTTTCTTATATCTTTTAAATTGTAAACATCATTAAAAATTTAAGTATCCCAAAAATAAGACAGAGAATAAAATACATTAAAATCTTGACAACATATATAATTTTGCACGATGTAAAATTTTCTCTTTCAGATTATTAAATTAAAAAAATAAATATTATATTGTATTTTAATTAACATAATACTTTAAATTATATGATTTTTTATGTAAAATAACTGAGCTAAAATTTAATGATTGTTTAGTCTCATATTTTTGTTTATTGCGTCATAAACTATAAACGCATAATAATCTAATACTTATTTCAGAAATTTTCTTCTTTGTTTATTTCAGATATGTTTCGAATATTGAAACTCTTTTTTGAGTAAAATATAGATTATTTTAAATTGTTTTAGTGATTATATTGACTATTAAATTTGATTATTTTTGAGAATTTCCTAGCTGTCATTATATGAAATTACTACCAAGATATTAAATAAGTCAATCATTGGAAATAATCTATTTTAGCATATCCTGATGAGCACAGCTTCCACTCACTCCTAAAAGTCCAAAATACCATTATGAAATATGATTCATTAGGTACGATTAATAAATTCACTGTTGTGTTGTTAGAGAAGGTAAGCAGTCACAGTTCACTCCAATTAATTTAACCATGAGTCTTAAGTCCAGTGCTACAATATGACTTCTCGAGTTGCCATATTATCTGAATGTCTCCTTAATAGACGAATAAATAATTATAGTTCCTCCTTATGTAATTAACGTCATTAGTTTTGAGATTTTCGATTACAAATTTCATTTCTTAATTACCTTTACATAATACAAGAGATGTAATCTCTTATTCGAAACTGATCTTCTAGATTCGTTTCTGAAGTCTTATACTTGTTTCTAAAGCTAATATTAGTATTCACAAGATATTAATTCCATTTTATTGATTGTGTTCTGTAAAATATTAAAATGTATTCTCATTGGATCAATTTGTAATATTAAATTCCTTTAAAAATACATAGCAAAAAGTTCTCTTATTTTTCTCTTGATTTTATAATTATATTTTTTTAATAGAAACCAGCTTTCCATAGTAAAATTAATAAACTTGAGTAATTTAGGAAGTAGATATCGTGGATTTCAATTCATTAAAAATCAAAAAAATTTTTAAATTTCTGTTTTTTATATTGACGAAGTATCTGAAATTATTAAATCTGATATAAAAATATATATAAGTTCTGTAATGATTACTGTTTTGAAACAGGACAAATAATATAAAAATTGAGAGTAATACAATTCGAAGTATTTTTAGTGAGAAACGCGAATGGATGGAATTTCGCGTAAACACCTTAACTCTTTCCCTTTTTAAAGACCCAATATTGTGAATTTTTTTAAAATTTAAAAATCAGATTTTTTAGCCTTCTAATCCTAATGAGCGGGGTAGTCCCTTACAGAATGTAATTTTTTGGATAAGCTAATGATCATTCCTTCTAGAGATTGACTCAGATAGATGAATCGCATCCAAGCGGATTTGTGCATCTTCAAGATCAAGAATTAGAAGACTCAAAGAGTATAAAAATATTCATGTTTCTTGATGAAAGACGCAATAATATTGTAATACATTTTGTTTGATATAAATCTATGGTAACTTATCTATTGTTTGCCACCAAGAGCACACATATCTAGTATCTGGAATAATAAAAGTAATGAAACCACTTTGTATTTAACACAGAGCAAAAAAATCACATAAGAAATAAAATCAAACGTAAAATATTTTAAAGTGAGGAATTATTAGCTTATTTTCTTATTGAATAAGAAATAAAACATTTTGAAGAAGAAACATTCTGAACCAGAAATTTTTTTGTGAAATATTCAACAATTTAAAAAAAATTAAATTATTGAGAATTATAAGCTATAAACTTTTTGTAAGGATGTCAGCATTCATAAATATCAGTTTTTATTCTAATTTGCTTTTATATGTTAAAAATTTTAGTATACTCAATTTAATTGATATATTGTTGTTGTTGTCTTCGTGTGCCAGCTAGGCTGGCAAGTTGGGGTGAGCTGCTCCACTTTTCCATCTGAACCCGCATTTGGTGTGGAGTCCGACTTCTTCAGTACACATACGTGCCATAGGGACCCGTTTATAGGGTAGGTAACCACTCACACCTCATTCACACTAGGAAAGGACAAAGACAGGATAGATAGAGAGAGAAAGTACATCCATGCCTGAACCGGGATTCGTACCAAGGACCTCTCAATCCTTATTCAGGCACGCTGACCACTAGACAATTTGGCCGGCAACTGATATATTATAATGAATAATGTATTATACATAGTTATGAATTTCAATTTAAAAAGTTTGAGACAATTTAAATTTGTATGTACAATAAACGCACATAAAAAATAAAAAAGCATTTGGTTATGAATGATGTTCTTAAAAAAGATACTTTTACTCATTTTGAAAAGAGAATGATTTACTTAATTTTTAATTTAAAATTGAGAATAAAATATTCGACTATGAAAAGAGAGAAACAGTGTCTATGATGTGTAATTTAAATTTATTGCTTTATAAGATATATTGACAAATATTGAGTGAATTTAAATTTACTTATATTCGATTTGTAGTTTCATATTTATTACATATGAAATATATTTTAAGATCAAAAGATAACCTTCAATGATAATAAATGATAAAAAAAAATCAACAATGATAAAAAAAAATAAATGTTTCATTAAATAATAAAAGATGGTGGAATTTTTTTTTCTTTTTTGAAATATAAGCAATTAATGATGGGTTTTTTCTTAAAAGGAAATATTTTACTTTTTATTTAAAAAGAATGAAAGTTTTTCCAGATTCTTTTTAAGTTAAAGTATAATATAATTAAAGAGTCGATGATCATAATTTAAAGAGGTAATGATCATATATTGTAAAATATTGAGAGAAAACCTGATTTTTTTTAAACTATTGATTGTTGGCAATATTTTTGACTTAATTGTATTAATTTAGTCACATTAGTTACTACAATTTTGTTTCATTTTGAAATTACTCATATAATAATAACAGCATATTGCTTAAAAACTTACTGGAATCTCTTACTGAGATTCCAGTAAGTTTTTAAATTGGTTTTTCTAATTCTTGTCTTGGTTTTTCTAATTTCAGAAATTTAATTTTTGTGGGAAATTAGCTTTCTCAAATATAAAAAGGACTAGTTCATTAAAATTGAAGTAAATCAAGTAAAGCATATCTATTTCTTTATATACTAAGAGAGAATGCAAGTATTAGAAAAAAGTTTCAGTGAATAGTAAATTTATCCTAGGATTTAGACTTGAATATAGAGATTAATGCTTAATCTTTAAAAAAAAAAAAAAAATAAAAAAAAAAATTGCATTATACAAATAATTGGTCACAATTCCTTTTCACAGTAATATCTGTAAAAGAAATTGACATTGATTGAGGAAATTTACAACATTAAGATTTACTTTCACTCTGCATCGTAATTATCTATAATATGAATAGTTAAACTAATTACTGTTATTTGGAGACAATGAAAATTATTATAGATATCACATAACTAGAATGTGAACATGAAAATAAAATTATAAAAAGTTAAACCCAAATGCATGGTTATGAGACCATTTCTTCACAGGGGAAGGACGATGTTGACTAATAACACAAAAATCTCTTGCCATTTAAGAATAAGAAAACAAAGATGAAGAGAAGTCGGAACAGAAACGCAATTATCGAAATTGCTTGTGATCCACCATCAATTTGCATACCCTCCAAAAGTGTAAAAAATGATGTCAAGTACAATATTAAATATTCATCTTCAATATGGACTGGTTCCCTTCCGGAAGGGGTAAAAGGGGGTGGGGTGATAAAAGGGAGAGTCGCCTATTTTCATTTATCTCGTCTGCAGTTGCAGGTTGCATTTCACTACACGTGGTTCATTAAACGGCGCGCATGCCGTCACTGCAGGCTGCAGAGTTACTCTCCAGTCCTTCCTCGCTCCCATCACTGAGAGGAAACATCAAAACCTTGAATGAAGAATAATTTGAAAAACGAGTTTAAATATCCATAGTGAATAAAACAGCAGAGTAAAAATTATTATTATTCTCCTCTAAAAGGTTTTCCAACTGTTCTTAAGAGTGGTACTTATGGTACACGTACAAAGCGGTAGTGCAGAACCTATTATTTTTAAATAAATTATTATGTTATCAGAGTTCGATAAACATATACAGGTTTATACTTTTTTTTAGCCCTATTTCATTTTTAGCAGAGAAACATAAACTATAACAGTTTTATTTATGTTAATTTAGAGTTATTTCAATGAGTAATGTTGTCCATCACAATTATTTTATAGTATACAACAATAGATAAAATCAATCATATATTCTGTAGATGAACTGAAATTTAATAATTTTTTTTTAAAGATTTATCTTTATTTTCAATTTAAGTTGTATATTAAGAGGGATAAAAAAAATAGATTACAATTCTTTTCAACTTACACGCAAACAGAAGGATTATTAAATATATCTTCATTTCACATTATTTTTAACAGCACCGCTTATTATTTCATTTTCAAGAGCCGAAACAAATTCACTGTTATTTTAACATTAAACAAGTGGAAAAAACTCTCTGATATATGATTAAATTTTTAAAAATTTATAAAATAATTTTCTGTTATTCTTCTTCTTCTTCTTTTTTTTTTTTTTTTTGTACAGTATGCTAATTCCAGAATCTTAGAGATTTTTAAAATTGTTTTCAGTGCTAATTGTTCAGATTTTTGAAATGTTAAAAAATGAACTTTCATTAGACATCAATAATATTTATGTATATGTTTATAAGACTGATTAACGTAATTCTTCTAAGAATAACAGTTTTTAAGAGTAACCACTCTAAGTAATCTAGTATAAAAAGTTTTTTGATTTTTTTTATTCAGATGACTAAGCCATATTAATTGGAGAAGTTTAAAAGTAATCGATTTATATAACTTTTTCTAACCATGAATGATTGGAGAAATTAATTGGATTAATTATTTGGGATTGTATCCTTATTTTGTTATTGTGGTTTATCCTCCAAATGCCTGATGAAGTCAGACAAGGTCCATCAAACCGTTGACCCTAAGGAAATCGTGGACCAGAAGGAGGGATAAGTATATACCCTCTCTTTAAAGTCTCATCAGTCCAGGATGTGATTAGGAGAAGCCTGCTCAGTTTTACATTTATAGCAAACCTCAAAGATTTTCCTGCCTTCGAGATACGTGAGACCCCTAGTGTGGCCACTTGCTAGTCTGGAAATTGTGGTTCCAGATCTCTGTCGCAATTGAGGGCGAATGAAGAACCAGACTCTTTGCCCACGTACCAGTGATGGCAGGTTTGTTTGTTTGTCACTCAAATGTCATATTTTGCACACGAAGGATAATTAGACCGGGACCTACAGCTTAAAGTGGATTCCGAACCACTGCAAACAAGCTTAAGGTAGGTTTCGAACACAAGAACTGTTGAACCGAAAACAAGAGCGCTAACCATTCGGCTGCCAGCTCGGCTCAGTGATGGCAGGACGGAATACTCCACCCTTTCGAAATCACAGAATTAATTAGAGAATGATGTTCTAAAAAGGTAAGTATTGAAGAGGAAGGATTATCGTGGTAACAGCCCCCTTGGCCAGTCTATCCACCTCTCATTACCGTATATGTCTACATAAGAAGGAATCCATTGAACATAAACTTCATGGGACTACGAAATGAGCTCCAGATGGATAGATCTGCTAGTTTATTTCTAATGGGAATCCATTTGTGGAGGTGCTGAAGAGGGCTTCTGCTGTCAGAAAGAATCCATAGGTCCCCAAAATCACTTTCATTAAGAATAGCTTTAAGACCTTGTTCAATTGATTTTAATTCATTTCTGAAGACCGAGGATGAATCAGGGTTGCGAAGGCTGACAGATAGTTTCTCTCCCGGTTTCTCAATGTAGATGCCACTACCAGCGTGGTTATCCAGTTTACTTCTGTCAGTATACATTTTTGTAGCATTATATGGGGTCTTGTTAAGGATCTCTAAGGCCAGCTGCCTAAGATGATCAGAAATCAAATCCTTCTTGTTGATCAGGACAGTAAAACTGAAGTAGCAATGGACTCTAGGTCGTCCCTCTGAGGGATTCAGGCAAGATTTCAAGGAGTGGGGCTCAACTTGTAACTTTATTTTTTGCCTATCATCTTCGGTTTTTTAATGCATGCTGATTTGAATATATAAAGGAATAAAAACGTAAAAGAAATTAAAAGTATTACAAACTGTAAAAAACTACCGAGACAATTTTTTTTTAATTTTTCAAATTTATATTGATTCCAAAAATATGCTTATCTCCATTTTATAACAATTTGATCAGAATCGCTTTGGTAAATAAAAATATGTACTTACTTTTTATAATATTCAAGAAAAAAAATTTTTGGTAATTTTATATAAAATAAATATTCAAGAGATAATATCTTATTTTTGGGCAAAAGTAACTACAATTATATAATCTGTCAATAATTATTTCTGTGGTGAGCTTTCATCATCCTTTTATTAATGTAGATTATAAAATTGCTGCCAAATAAAAGGAATAAAAATAAATTGGAATTTCAATATTATTTATAAAAAGTTTAGTAAACGTTCATAAATTTTAAAAAAAGGAAATAAAATTAATAGAAATGGTTTGAAGCTCAATTTAACACCAGTTTTATTCCTTTACTTTAAGTTATATACATTTCTTATCTTTTAAGAATTTTGAAAATATAATCATATAAATTATATGGCGAAATTTTCATTAAAGAAAGGAAGTATATAATGTGATACTTCTTATAAATATAGCTTTGAATATTTTGGTAAATTTATTTATGAAAAATTTAGGGTTTAATATGATTTTATCTACAAGTTTTCTTTGAATATTAAAAAATGTTAAAGATTACTATTACTAACAAAAAATAGGAAAAATATTCTGTGAATATTTTTAACAATAAAGAAAAATGTTTAAATTTTTATCAAATAAAAACATTTTAAATAACATAAAAATGATTTTAATAAAGAAATATTAAATTCTAAAACTTAAAATGTTAATTAAAGTTAGTAAAAATATTTAAAAAGCTGTTGTCAAAGTTTTCTATAATTTATAAATTGACAGACGAGACTTAGAATTAAATGTAATTTTGTCAACTACTTTTTTTAAAATTTTCTAATAGCGAAAAATGTGAACTTCTCTCATATTGCATTAAAAATAATGTGTATATATCTAAAATATGTTTTTTTATGTATACATATAAAGTTATTTTTAAAAACTTGAACAACCATGAGATATATATATATCATTTTTTATACCCTCTTATGTGATTAAAGTATCTTTTTAAAGAGTAAACATATCAATGCAAATACAATACACACTCAATTATTTAGATATTTTGCATGGCAAACAGTTTTAAAAATTGGAAACATTATGTTTTCCATGTATTAAATATCGCTAATTTTTTTCCGAGAATTGCTTGTTTTGAGGATATTATTATTCATTCTGTATGAAACTCTAGGAATGAGATTCTTTAACTTATAAATAATGGAGCCAAGACCTTTATACATAAACTCAAGGGAATCAAGCAGTATATTTTCTAGCATTGCACACACGCAGGTTATTTTATTAAAGGTGAATTAATTTGAGAAGATTTTCTATTTCTGTATACGCAAGCGTAATTTCGAAATAAATTCCAACGTTTTCATAAACCGTCGATTACTTGAATACTGATTTTAAACTTCTTCATTGTTGGAGTAAAGATACAAAGTTGTGCGATTCTTGGAGCATTTGCCATTGAAGATAATTTCCCCAAGGGCTAAATATATTACCAAAGAGATATATTGCGATTCTCTTTATTCCTTTTTAAATTAAACTATCATTATATTGAATGCAACTAAGCAGGACTTATCTTTTTGCAAGAAATAACTTTCTTTTCATATCACTTATAAAGTAATAGTCTTTTATCATTATACAAACATTTCTTAATATTGTAGGTATAGATGCTTCAAATTTAATGAACGAAACCTTCATATTCCATTCTTATAAATGCTGTTTCTATCATTGACTAATTTAGAAGAATGTTGTATTTGAATAATTGGCTTGCAAATATTGAAGGAGCTTATGTGCATCAGAATGTTTATAGCAAAAATAAATGCAATGTGATTATTTATGCTTCGTTAAATGAAAAATTCCAACATGTTTTTCGAGCAATAATTTGTGAAATATTATTACATTGTCAACTTCATAACAAAGCTTTAAAGTTTAAAAAAAAGTTAGATTTGAAAATACTTTCGAGTTGAAATAATTCTTTATAAATTATCTTCAAAAGTATTAATTTTTTTATAAATTTTTTATGGTAATTAAAAGTTCACAACATTAAAAGACTTCTAAAAACATTGATCAGTGCATGTAAATAATGAAGTATTATGAAAATTGTACTTACATATAAAACATTTTTTTATGAATCTTTGAATTTTATCATCCATTTTGACCTATGCGTTTTATCACCCAGAGTATTGAAGAAAAAGCAATATTTCATTTTCTGAAAGTGATATAATATTTAATGTGAATAATATCAAAAATGATTGTGTATTCTTTGAATTAATAGTTTCAATAATTTTAAATGTTATTATATTTAATTGTAAATTAAATTTTTCATTTACAATTAAATATAAATTGGCATTGGATTATATTTAATTTAAATTGAATGAAAAACTTCCTTTAAATTATTTTTTAACTCAATACTATTAAATAATTAAGCTTATGCAACAAAAAATGGACAAAAAAATATAGCTAAATCTTTATATGACATCGGATCTACATTAAAACTATTAATGTGTCAAATCCATAATCAAAACTTAAAAAAAAAAAAAAAAAAAATGGCATTTAAAACTGAAGCAACAACGTAAATTTTAAGTAGATAGCCATGAAATTGCAGAAAAAAAATGTTTTCAATCAGTACAATGAACATACAAATTTAGTAGGAAAGTCATGTGCATGCTAATGTCAACAACGAAATGTCCCAAATGACGTGAGCGTACGCAAAACGCATGAAGTCTGCGAGTTCAGCTGTAAACTACATAAAAGGAAGGACGGAAACGCAGCTAGACATTCGATGGAAGTGCAAGAGAGTTATTTTGTGAAATATGGCTAGAATAAATAACCTAGACAACTTCACACGTGGAAAAATGATCGAAAAGCAAGAAAAAAGAAATGTGACCAATGTAGGTGAATCAACAAACTTGTCTATTCATACTCAAGGCTTCTAAATTGGAAGTACAGCGGTTTGAAAGGTTTATTCTTGCCACTCGAAGAATACGATTGAGTTCGGTGACCGATATATTGTCCTAAAAATTCGAAACCATTTGGTAAGCTCTATTGCTCAGCAAATGTGAACAACAATGCGAAGACAAGTTTTAGGATTTCCTATGACGTATTTACAAAGATGATCAATTCACCCTCCGTCCTGACCATTGCATTTCTTTGAAAATTAGCCATTGACACCACCGTTTAGAGCAGTGCTAGAATCACAATAACTATACATCTTATCCATGAAGTTATGTCTTCGTTACAGATGAATCTCTTCAGTGAGCAATTCTCGACGTTAGTTGATTTAGAGAGATTGTGACGTACATATCATGGAAAGCAATGGTTACGGAGGTCCTGGATTTGTCGTTATAGGAGGCATTATGCTAAATGTGTGGACTGAGCTTTACGCTTTCTTCAGTCACAGGGGCTCTGTAGCTCAAGATCGCTATTGTAAGAAGATGATCTTTCACAATGTGTGTCGTTTCTGTGGTGTCATTAGAACCACTCTTCATTTTCATGGATCACAACTACAGGAATGAGATGATATCACTTGAATGGATTGATTAGTACTTCCCTGATTTAAATCATATAGAAAATGTGTGAGAGACAATGGGAGATGTCTGCCAATACGATTATATTATCCGGAAAATACTAACAAATAAAGATGCTGACTTAAGATTAAGTACTATTAACTTAAAATTTTTTCTTTAGGTGCTTAGAACTATACTTTGAACTACTTACCACTTGATGATGCTGGGCAAGGAAGACAGAGCCATGAAAATATTGGAGTAACGAAATATCATATCCCATGTTAAGGAACACCTGCTTGTTGTTCTTTCGCTTGGACAGACAATCTTCTGAAAATGCCATGAGCTCAATAAATCCTTTTTTTGAATACTGTATGCATTGCATTCACTTTTGAACAATTATGTTTTCATCAAAGTATGTTTAATTGTTAAATGTTATCTCTTAGTGAATTTTATGTCTTTTAGATGATTTTTCATGGATTTATGCAAAAAAAATTGGATTTGATATTTTTTTTATATTTTACAAAGTGGTTATTAAATTTTTTTTCTCATTAACTTGAAACTCAAGAGCTGTGATCATATAAATTATGTCAAAATATAGGAAAATGACTATGCGTTACAAAATAAGACTCCTTTTAATTGCATAGTGATAAAACTGAGAAATTAGGCATCTATTTCGAGAAGTAAAGGAAATATAGAAAAAAAAGTCTATGACAGTGTTAAATAGTAAACGAGATTTCATATCAAACAATGTCTTGATTATGAAACCGGTGGTGAAAAGAACTCGTACTACGAGTTTTGTTTGTCGCTTAAGTTTAAATTCAGTTCGATCAAGAAACGCGTAGACAGGAACAACTAGTTTTCACTAATAACATTCATCATCCATTCTCAATCAATTCTTTTTCAACCACAAAACACATCTCGATTTTGGAGTGGAATTGTTCATTTCTTGAGTATTTAAATGATTTGCGAGCGAAAGATTTTATTAAACAGTGTCTGAGGTCCGGTGATATTTTAAAAGTTTCTATGCCTGCTTTTTGCAGCTGTGTTACTACTGGGCTATCAGACATTCTGGTGTTTTGCTTAAGATGAAAGTGCCTAATCTCAGATCCATTACAAGATGTAACAATGAAAAAAATTGAGCATATATCAATAAGCGCTGTACGCATTCTTTTAGTCGCATATCTGAGATCAAGATATCGTTTAATACTAAACTGCTGCTCCGATACTTTGCAATTTACTTTTTTTATATTCCTATTTAGTTTTTGAGATAAAAGTGGTAAAAAGTAGATGACTTTGACGCCTCATAGTGGACAACTTAACAGCCTATAAATGCTGGTAAGATTATTTAACGTCTACTTCGTAAATTATCTTTCGCTTAAGTATTGCGTAAACAATGGGCAGTGTTCACATGTAGTAAGTGAGTAAATCCAAAGAACTTTCCAAGTATCCCCACCCCGACAAATGGGCATGCAGAAGACAGAAGGACAATATCTCTCTCCTGTTGTTCAACAGCTATTGGGATCAAACCCAGGATATTTTGCTTTGGATAGTGCTGTCCTATCTTTAGGTGTAAAATTAATAAAAATTTACCTCTAAAAGTTCTGTAAGACTTATGGCCTTGTAACGTATAGCACTTTCTTAGATCTTTATTTATATCCATAGATGTAGGGCTTCCAAAGTAAAGGAGTCCGATATGATTTTACAGGGCGCTCTCTATTTTGAGACTGAGAAGAAGATAATTTATTGTGTATTTCACGTCCCTTTTGAGTTGCTTGATCTCTGTCACTGTTGAACAACAGAAGATAAGTTGTTGCTTTCAACATAAACGTTTGGGATAAAAAGAAGAAATATTTTGGATCTTTTGGGAGTTTTTCTCTTATGATAAATGAATACGGAAATTATTCGTGAATAAGACATTCGGAAGAGAAGAATATAATGGATATTAAAAAAATCTTACTACGATTTTCTGTTATTAGGATGTGCGCTTCCAAATATTTTAGGTTATTGATAAATAATGGCTTAATGTAATAATAAAATGTTTGACATCAGTTCAAGTGAATAAATCAATAACAAAATATTCAATATTCAATCTGTTTGTTAATTAGATAATGAAAATATATCATTTATAAGAGAAACTTTTTATGCCTTTAAAGATCTAAGGTTAGTTAACTTAAGACTTATGATGCAATTAAATAAGCTTAGTAATAAATGAAAAAAAGTTCAAATATGCAATAAATTTTATTCTTTGATTCACGGAAACGTACTCCTTTTACCATCCAGTCTACTTATTTTATCAAAGAATCAGCATATTTGTAGTCCCATAGAAAACTTCACGAATTTTTAAAGTTTATAGAAACTTTTACTCATGGCTTATAAATTACATGTTTAAAGTAAAGAATGAATTAAAAATTAATTTGTACCAAGGAAAAATGTTTTTATATTAGAAAAGCTAGTGGTAAAGAATATATGCCATAGTTCATTCTAAACTAGAACAAAACATGAAAAAAGGCGTGATTTAAAATTGTTCTATAAATATGGTCACATCAAAGTCTGTAGAAAATAAAGTTAAATTTGAAGATATAGGATTATTTTCATTGTTAAATTTATGGCATGTTTGCGACAAAAATACAGTACATATTTTCTTCTTCCTCTTCAACACGACAGCCCATGTGGTCCAAGGCTTTCTTGAGAACATTCCTCCATTGTGCTTTCCTGGAGGAGACACTTCTCCCATTTGTCACTTTCAGCACTTTAAAGTCTTCCCTACACAATCAATCTATCTAAGTTTGGGCCGACCCCTAGATCTGTTTCCAATGGGCCTATAATTAAAAATTCTTGGAGTCCAAGATAAGGGGTCCATTCGACAGAAAATAAATCGATATGGCCCGCAAATATTAAGCGACATGTTTTTATTATAATTGACGATGTCAGCTTCCTTAAAAAGTCTGTAGAGCTCGAAATTGTATCTGTGCCTCCAAATTCTCCATTCTCATTTACAGCACCAAAAATCTTTCTAAAGACTTTTAGTTCAAATATTAAAATTTGATTTGACTTGAGTCTTTGTTAGAGTCGAGGGAGAACATGTCTTATGATAGTTTTGTAGAGCGTGATTCCTGTAGATCGTTTGATGAGTGTGTACATGTTTTAATTTCGGAATTTTTCAAAGATTTATGGTTGTCAGTCAACGTCGATATCCATTGAGAGTAACATGTTTGTCAGTTTGTGTTAGTGGAAAAGATGAAACTGTTGGACTTTTTCTGTTGCTTAAAAATCAATCATAATTTAATATTGGAATAAATTGAATTTGGAAACACATTCAAGATATTTAGAACCCAAGAGATAATTCAGTGAAGTGATTGCAAATTAAACTTTTTACAAACAAAGTGGTAGATAATTTTTAGTTGTTAGATGCATGTCAACATATTTGAAATGGGTAATACTTTATAAAACAATCAGTGAATTATTTCAAATATCTTTCAAGTTTTATGTGAGGGTTGCTGATTTCGGAAGGGAAGGAATTAAGCTTGATTTTAGCCATTGGTGAATAACATGAGATACAATTGTGTTTTTGTTTTCTGCATGGACATCTATTGCAGTAATGCTTGTGGGTTTTTTCAGGTTTCTTTCCTGTGAAACGTGACGATGCTCATTATTTATTAAAAGTTCTTCCAAAACAATAGAGTACATAGTGGAACTTTATATATCGCAAAATAAACATTTATATGTAAGCTATTATCTATGTAGTGTTAAAAAAATTAAGAGTTCTTAAATGAAAACTTAAACCAGAGTAAAAAGTTCATTACAAATCAAAGATTAAGAAGTTCTTCCAAGAAAAAATGACAGTATATGAGCTTAAATATAATCTATGATTGATTATAATGAATAACAAATAGAAGAAGAGAAATTGGTTGTAATTTGTTCGATTATAAAAAAATCAAATAATGCAAATAGTATTTGATCAAATATATTTTTCAGGATTGGAACCAGCCTTCAAAATACTGAATCCTTTTTTACAAAATTTTAAAACTGCACTGAAAAATTTAAAATGTACCGAAGAGAAGATGGTGAAACCAAATTTTGCACAAAAAAGTCAATAAACTCACTGTCAAAAGTCTTCGTCGAGGTTTGGGAAAAATCTTTTAAAAAAAGATAAAACATTAAAATATAAAAAAAAAGAAAGAAAATCAACTTTTTAAATATTATTTCTGTAAAAATATTTATAAATTCAATTTGTATCGTTCCATAACGTTGTAAAATTTATTAAATTTAATCTGAAATATATTCAAATAATTTTTCCCTGCAATGCAAAACAAAATTTTAATGAATGATTTTGCAGGTCGTAAATAAATATAGTAGAATTTCTTTTCCAAGTAAAAAAGAGAAGATTTAGCTTCTAGTTTTTTTACTTTCAAAAATATAAATTTAAATAATGCGAGCAAGTAAAATAAAATGTTATTATAAGTTTTATGGGGATTAAGAAATAATAAAATACATTTAAATTCATTAAGATTTCAGAAAAAAATTGACTTTAATATAAAAAAGTTATTATTAAAGTTTGATATAAAAAAGTTAATATTGAAAAATTGATGACAAATTTGTATTAAATAGAATTCGAGATATTACTAAAATCCTTTATAATCTACAAAATATTTATGTTGAAACAGAATTAATGCATGTATACTTTTTATGATGATTTTTTTAAACTTCAATTTTAAGTTTAAACAGCCTCGCTCACCAGGGAACAAAGCTACAAAAAATTTAAAAATAATGTATCTGTTTAATCTTCAAAATTGCCCCTCAATTTTTCGAAATACAAATCACAACGTCTATACAGCGTTCCTTTTCAAACCAATGAGCCCAAGGGATTTCGACAATGCAACCTGCGAGAATAGAGAGCAAAAAGCGGTAGAATTCGTAAATTACTTCCTCTCTGCTTTATTTTTCTCTCTTCTTTTTTCCTCTTCTTATTATTATATTTCTCATTCTTTTCCGGATGAACCTATTTCTATGCATTTTATAATGGGATCGGATGTTCGGCGGCGGCAAAAGTCACTTACGAAAGCGAAGAGGTAGATTGAAAAAGAAAATGAAGGAGAACGTATAAAAAGAATAAATAAACACACTTTCTCATTATTATATCTTCTTATTAAACATACTTCTTTTTACTCTCTTCTCCCAAAAAATATCGGTGATAGATATTAAAGCTCTCTTGAAGTTGGGGGAAAAAAAAAAAAAAAGAATGTGACTAAAGAGCAACAAGAAGGCCGAGCGGCGTGGAATTCCTCTCATACAGGAAAACTAGGATAATAACGTTTCTATCGGAAATATTAACGCCTCGGGGCCCTGGAGAAATTAGTTTCCTAAAAGCAGAAGAGACAAGGTGTAAGAACACCTGACTGGAGACTATTAGGAGCACAGGGCCGTCGTAGAAGATTGTTGTTACCGTTCTTCTTCTCATTACCATTTCTGTCCTCGCGAAGGAAGTAATAAAGTTGCATCGGAAAAATGCACGGCACCTACTGACGGAATAATTTGCAAGTTATTTACATGGGAGAACATGAACAGGGCAAGAAGCCCGCGCCTTTTAAAATGTATTCGAAAGAGATTTAAGCCGCTTGCTAGCTTCACCTTGGACTAGAATTTTTTTGTTGGAATGAGGTTGCCTTTTGTCAACTGTTAATAGGACCCCTTGCGGAATCTCCCCAGGAAGCTCTGTTTGTCTTGGCAGTCCACTTTTCTTATGTCTCTCACAGCGCAATAATGAGAGAAAGCTGTGATAGTTTTAGTGCGAGATATGTACAGAAGGCCAATAACTCATACAAATGCTGTTTGTTCATATATTGAGTTTTTCCTGCTGATTGGAGGCATTCTTATATATCAGAAACTTCTTAACAATATTCAAATTGGATATTTCAAACCCACCGGGTATAAGGGCTCTTTTGATTTATTATAACCCTTAAAATATTCTCTGGTGATAATTTCATTTTTTTGAAATTTATGATTACACGTGGATTTTTGGCAAATTTAAATCAGAAAACATAAATAGATCCCTGTTCTAAAAATAGTTTAAGGTATCATATAATTGGCTCAAGTGCTATAATAAACAACTGACTATAGTTCTAAATATAAAAAAAAATAAGCACCCTGATATTTTACTTTTGTTGTTTTTATATGAAACATTTTTTTATTTATTAAAGAAATTATATTTCAATACGGAAGAGAATTCTATTATTGAAATTTAAAATTTTCCTCATCGTTTTGTTATGATTAATACCAAAATTTTCCAAAAAGTTTTCGATTTTTATTTTTTATATTTATTTTATTGAATACTTTATGTAATTTATTTTCTGTTATGAGTTACAAACATACATACAAAGCGGTGCAGGCGAGACCCGGACTGTACCATTAGGTTAACGGGTTTGGAATACTCACCCATCACCAAGTACCTCGTAATTTTGAACCACGGTTGGGTGACGAGGTCACACCTGAGTTGGCACCCTCCTCTCCACATCCATGCCACACCAGCGGAAGGACTTTGGATGTCACATATTAACGTGGACACGTCCCCAACCCACGGAGCTCCAGCAACCAAGAGAAGGAGAGTAATGACCGAGCGAGGTCATTACCAACATCAAATGACATTTATTTTCCTAAAGACATATCTCATTTTATACGTGTTTTTTTCTTTTGTAAACTTATGTGGCAAATTATTTTCATGATAAGGAATTTAAAAATATTAATACTATCTGGGAAACAATCTAATTGTACTGAATATTTGTAAAATTTAAGTATTTTTGTCTCTTGACAATAGTGGTAAACATTCCCATTCCTCAGCATAACATTAGATTGTGTTTCACACTCTATAGTTAAAGACTTTTAAGTGAGACTATAAAAATGTACTAACAATTGGACTTTAGTTATTTTTTAGAATACATTCTAAAATTAATTTTTATTCATCAGTTTAAAGAAACTATTACAATTATTTCATCCTAAAAGAAACGATTTTAATTATGGTGCTTATGCAAAGAAATAATTGTAATGATTTTTCATAAACACATTTTCCTTTTCTTTTCAGTGAATTATTTAAAATAATTTGATATTAATTATTGCTCAAGATTTACTAATATCAAATCATATAATGAATAAAAATGTTTCAAAATCTTACAAAAATTGGAAAACTGGGTAATTATAGCTTTAAATAAATACTTTTGATGCCTTATAGATTCAAATAAATAATATTCATTCGTTAGTATTAACAATTAATAAAAAGAGCCTATTTTAAAATTTGATTTTTCCAATTTCCTTATGATTCAAGATTACCAAATAATAGCTACTTGCAAAATGATGATTAATCAAATGACAGCATTTTGTGTTTTGCATTCTTCAAATTGTTCTTAAGGCCCATTGATATTGCGATTAAAATGAATATTTGCAAACACTTTCTGCATGCCATGCCATGTTGCTAAAAATATTGACTGTACACAAGTATTGCAATATTGCTGTACTGATGTACATTAATACGGAAATACTTGACTATGAATAAGTTCATCGCGTTTACAGTATAAAAATATTTGTAATGTAATACGAGGAAAGAGTTCACGAAACACTTGAATTAATTTAGAAGAAACAGAAAGAAATTTGTGGATATTTTAATTAAATGCGTTGTATAAAAGCATAAAGTTCTTTTTGATGTGATGTATTATTCAATATTTTTGCAATACATGCAATACTTACAATGCTTTGTATGTAAAATGTGTTTTTTCATTTATTGCATTCACAATTTCTTACGTAATATTTTGTAACACACATTTAACAGAACCCGATGAATCATTTGTAGCGATGAATAGCTGTGTATTTAATATCACATAAAAATATGATATTTAGATTAATTCAATTATCGGTCGCATTTCTTTCAAAGCAATTCTATCTACAGTAAGAGATGTTTACTAGTACGTATCATTCTTGAAAATATGTTTTGGGAATACTCAAATATACGAACTCATAAACACAAACTGTAAACCACAAATGGTAATTTTAATGGGGAAAATTTAAAAAAAAATCACATATAAACTAATCATATAAGGGAAAATCTTATGACTATTTTCCTACTTTTTTGGCTTGTTTTTAGAAATTGATGGTAAATGGGAGCACTGCATGAGAGAACATAGCGCAAAATGCATCAGTTACCATAATGCTTCTCGGGGCTTGTTTTACGATGCTACGCAAAATTGTTTGACAATGATATGAGAACATTTTAAGTAATATACTTAATCATTAAATACGGCCCTTAAGCACCCGATGTCAAATTTGATAGATTGATTTTTTATAGTTGATCGGGTTGATTTTCCATAGCTCAATTCATCTTCTTAATCTAAACCTTATTTGAATATATTAAGCCCTTCAAAAATTCTTAATCTTGATAAAATATTATCCTCAAAGGCTTTTTTGGACCATTTCAAACATTTCTGCTTTAGATATATCTTTGAAACATCATAATTTTATTCATATTCTATATTTAATGGAAATCTACAGTTTATGAAATAGTGGGGAGGGGAAGGAACTATTTTTTTATTCTGCAGACGATATATAAAAAAATAAATGAATTGCTTTCCTGTTTAGATAAAAGTCAAAGACATTTATCAGGAATATTTAGAAGTCATATTTTGACTTTACATATTTGAAATAACTCCTTTTTGATGTTTATTAATAAATTCATACTTAAAATATAATTTTTGTTATAAATGTTTGAGGAATACCCTGCATTATTTCTACAGCACTTATTTGTGAAATTGACTCAAACTTTTTTCAAATATAAATCATTTTTTCAATAAAATTCTATGTAAGTTTTTGAAAATAAAATTTTATAATACTTGAAGAAAATGTAAGTTTTAACATTATACTGATAGACATATTTTTAAAAATTAATAAAATAATTTAAGATAATTTTTACATAAACAAAATTTTCAACGCAAAATTTATTTTGAGTTATATTATTTTATATTTCAGTTGAGAATTTTAAATGAAGTAAGAAAAATGTGCATTTATGAAAAATACTTTGATAAAAAAACAGCTTCTTCTATTAAGAAACCATTAAGTTAATTGTGAGGTGTTACATATTAAAAATATTTTGAAATAAATAATTTTTTTATGAAAAAATTTTTTTAAGAAAATTATTATGAATTGTTTTAGAATAAATCAGATTCAAATGTTCAATTAAGCTATCAGTTTTCGATTCAATAACTATTATAATGAACTTTAGATTTTTAACGTAAATTTTATGAATTTTGATAAAACTGAGCAATTATAAATTTTACAAATTCAACTAGGAAATTTTTATATTTTGTAAAAATGAATCAACTTCAATTTTCGATACAATTTTAAAATTTAATGTATAATAAATAACATATGATATTCTGAATAAAATAACGGCATTTAAAATTTTTCCCAAAAGTTTAATTTATAGTGTATTTTTTTGCATTAATGAAAATTAAATGAGCAAACTTCTACAGTTTCCTAAAATGTTAATTTACTTTTATTAAAACAATATAAAATTAATTTTGATTTATTTATATTTTAAGGAGAACGAGAAAAATAGATTTAACTATTATCACCAACATCATATTTCTATATAGCTACTTATGAAAATTAATCATTAATTTATTTACTCAAATTAATTAATTTTTAAGCTTCCTTTTCCATAATTATTTTTGTATTGGTTGATTTAAAATATTCTAAATTTTTCTTGAACGAAATATTTAAAAAAGATGATATATTTTGAAATAAGTGCAATGTTAAAAATTTCCATTAATATATTGCTTAAAAAATAATTTATGTCAAAAATACAAATAAAAAATTATCAGCATTTACATTTATAGTATATTTAAAAAACTGAAAGATTCATTTTTTATAAATTTGGAAACTGCTCAAACGATTGTTCGCGTGGAATATTTTTAATATCCAATGTAAATTATTTAAGATTGAACAAAGACTTCAAACTTAAATTCATTTATTTAGTATTAAATTGAAATACTAGAAATATCAAATAAATTAATTATAGACAAATTCTCACACTTATTGAAAATATTTGTAACTGCGATTTGTATTAAGGCGTAAAGAAAATTCTTAAGAACTCGAAAATAAAATTGGATGTTTTAAACGTTAATTTAGTGATAACTAAATTGACTTTTCGAATGTATGCTAACAGCTAAAGTCAGCAATATTGATTCCATAAGATTTGTTTCAATAAATGTAATGTAATAAATTCATGATAATTTTTCCTAATGTGAATATTTAAAGGAAAAATTTAAAAGACTCACCAATAGAAAGATTTAGCATAAAAATTAAAAAAATCAATTACAGAGAAATCCAGCATACAAATTATCTATAATTTACTGTTTCAATTAGCAAATTTTGTTGTTCGGCTGTGTGAAAGTTAATGTAGTTATCGCTACATTAGTTTGTAAAATATCTAATTTTATTTTCGAGTTGTATACTAATTCATTACATTTTACCTATACAAATCTTGCAAACACGTTGCATTAAATATAAAATATCTGATATTTTTATAGAAGTACTCAAATATATAAAATTTAATATCTGTTTATAGTTTTGTGTCTGATTAAAAATATTTCAGCATTGAGAATCCAGAATTAAAAAATGGTTTAAGCACCATAGAGAATGCTCTATAAAGATAGAAATGTGAAATAAAGTGGTAAATGTGTGGAATTTAGATCCCTAAAAGAACTAATTCTATTCTAAAAGAATTAATAATTGTTAAAGATATATAAAAACCCTATATGATATCCATGAAATTGTAATGAATGAAAATTCTAATTTGTATAATAGTTTTAATTAATGAAAATTGTAATTTGTGTAATAATCCTAATCAAGAAAAATTCTAATTTTAATCCATGGATTTTCTAATGCAAAATTATTTAATAAATTATATTAATGGATTATTAAAATCACGTGAATTTAAAATCAACTTGTTTGACAATATATTTAAAATATTTTATCAAAATAGAAAGTAAAGTTTTGATTTTTTTTTAGGTTTATCGATGTACACAATAAAACAGTTGCCAATATTTTCCTACAGTTATTCATAAATGATTTTACACAGATAGATGTAATTTAATAATAATTAATATTGAGATGAATATCTGACAGTCTGAAAATACGAATAAAAAATTATAAAAGAGTTTAAGATGAAAAAATAAATGTTACTATTAATAGAAACAGTATTAATATTAAGCAACATATATTTGATAGAGCGATTGTAATGCTTTCTTTGATATGGTTCTGTCTACTTTTTCTGGGGCCCTAGAAGTATTCTTCATGCTTACAATGCTACATAAAATATGGGAATTTAATATTAGGTATGGAATTTATGAATTAAGTTTATATTAAAATGTAATTACATAGTGTAATTTATGAGGATTAAATCTTCATTTAGAAAGAATAAGAAATGTTAAAAAATATTTTAATAGGACTAGTAAAATAAGATAATAATATTTCTATGCACAATATATATATATATATATATATATATATATATATATATATATATATATATATATATATATATAATTAAAAGATACTTTACATTGTTTCATTACATTAGATAATGTTGTATCCCAGATTTTTAACATAAATTATCATTTACCATAATTTTAATAGTTTATCTGAAAAAAAATTTAGACAAAGTACATTTCAATATATTTTAATATTGCTGGTCGGAGTTTTTCAAAAAGTATTTTTCTACAAAGGTATGAAAAGTATTTGATTAAATTTTTTTTTTTCATTTTGTAAGATTTCATAATTTTATGGAATACGAAATTTTTTTTTAAGTAACCTATCTATATTTTGGCAGAAGATATTATTTTATCTTTTAGTGAAATATTCACCGCAGAATTTACTATAAAAATTTGTGTTGCATTTTAATAAATTAAAAATACTTATAAAAATTTTAATTTCAAAATAATAATAATCAACATATTATAAATCCATAAGTTATTTTCCGATGTATGTTTGTGAGCATTTATATTCAAATTATAAAAGTCCTTTAACTTCAATAAGAATATAAATAATTTCACATTTTATCATAATACAACTGTGTTACGATTCTATGTGTGCATATATATATATAAGTTGTGATTATTATTACCTAGATAACTGTAAAGTGACCTTCGTAAATTTTATTTCATAATAAAATGATTTAGTTGTACTTTCAAAACATTATAATTAAGTGGTTTTTGAGATATTTGATTCTTTTAAAAATGTCTATGTTAGATAGGAAATATATTTAATTAGTTGAAAACATTCTACAAAATAATTTATGTACAATGCATTAGATCACATTCTGTTATTAAATATTGCTTTTTGAAGTCTTGTATAACACAATGTTTCCTATGAAATAATGTGTATACAACCTTACTTTTTCTCTGTTTGACATAACCTTTGCATTTTTACTGAATATCTAACTAAAAGACCTTAAGAACTTAAGAACTAGATCACTATGATAGAGTTTAGTTTGGTGAAGGGAGAAAAAAAAAACTTGAATGCAGAACAACAAAATGTAGTCATGAAAAAATTTCTGGTGATAAGCAAAAATAATTGTATTGGAGATGACAGTATTCTGGTAATTTTAAATTACCTGAAAAAAATATTTATATATGTATATGAGTTTAATGCACTTGTTAAACTGCGAAATCAAAAATTAAAAGTTAACACATATTACATGTACAAAAATTAATTTTTGTATTTTGTGATTCTTTTTCTCGTAGTTCAAATGATTCATAACTTTTGCACTTTAAAATGTTTTTATTTATTTTAAAAAACGATAAAAAGTAGCTATTAATGCTAACGGAAGATTAATTTACTCATTCTTATTATCTCTTGCTGCTTTTATATGGAATCAGGAATTATATGTTCAAAGAAATATTTTATAGAATTTAAAAGTTTTTTATTATTAGTATCAATTTAAACGTTTTTAATTCAAATTGTAAAAGCAACTAATTTTGTGTGACAACTTATATCTTGATTTTGCCATTTACTCGTTATGCTTCTATTAAGATTCACTTGTTATTTAAATGTAGCATTTTATTTTTCTATTATTTAATGAATACTTTTTTTTAAAACTTTAAATTTTTTACGATTTACCTATTATTTAATAAATGTAAACATATAGTGTAAATGAAATTAAAGCAAAATAAAATTATTTCAAAAATATATAGGACATAAACTATTTAGATTAATATATGAAAACCATTTTTTCAGTATAAAATTTTTATTGATTATTTTGTAATCAATTTTTAGAATGGGATCTTTATTTGTGCATACGTATACCAAAACATTTAGAAATTATATATTTAATAAGTTTTCAAAAAAAAAAATCATTTGGTAAATAATAATGTAGTATATATATTCTGAAAATCATTATGTATATGAGTAACCCTTGTTATATTTTATTTATTATATTTTAAATATCCCTCAAGAATTAAATATAGAATTAATTTATAAAATTAAATATTTATTTCCATAAATTAAAAACTGAATCATAAAAATCTCAATCCTTTTTTTGTGTGCCCTTACATAAAATATATACTAAATTAAATCTGCATATATTAGCAATATTGCTAGAACTTATGTATAAAATGCATGCCATTTACTTCATATATAAGCATTTGTATAAAATATATAATCATATGCATAAACATCTACTAAATATTTCAATATGGGAAAAAAATATCATTTCAATGATACACAAACATACATATTATCTTATCTTTAGATGTATCTTCATTATCTTATCTTTAGATGAAATAGCAAAAGTTGCTAAACATTTTAGAAATTAATGAACTTTCCTGTGAAGTAAAATGATACTTTATTTCCAAAATTAAAGAGTTGTAAAATAACATTATAATCTTAACTTAGCATTTAGTTTTCTTGACACATTTTATATGAAATACATTCAATCCAATAAATATATTTAAAGATAATATTATCACATAATGTTTTTTTATTTTAATTTTCGTATTTAAATCTTTTGTTAACTAACAACTGTAAATCACGCGTTTGAAATAATATTTTTGAAATTAATTGCTAATATAATAATAATTTAAACTAATATAATAATAATAAAATAATAATTTAATATTATTATAAAAATTCAGTGTTATTATGTTAGACCAACTCTCACGTTCTTCTATTGATTCATTCATTTTAGTTTAATTTTAAGCACTAAAATTCAAACAATTGATTGATAAAAAAAAAAGTAATCGCTAGACATGTTTCGTAAGCACGAAAGTTATTGTTAACATTTTTCATATTAAAGTTTGCAGTACAACATTTACAAAGAAGTTGCATTAAGAGATTTATTTCAAAATGCATTGAATATACAGCGCATATGGATGAACTTGTACAGAAAAGAAGTCACTTAAGCAATTTGTAATATAAAATAACTGTGAAAATACTTGAGTGTCTGTTATCAACAACCTTTTAAGATGCAGTTATAAGTCCCACTCGATTTGTTTTCTTTTAACAATGGGAAATTTTTAATTTTATATAATATTTGTATGTATATATTTAAACATTAAAGATCTTTCACTTAGATTCTCAGGAAATTTACTTAAGGTATTTGTATTTAAAAAAATGAATATTTTCAGTTTCATGAGAACGAAATTTATATAGTTACTATATGCAACTCATTTCATACAATATAGAAACTGTTTTTATTGATTGAAAAATTTTTATGAATAAATTAGTTGAAATATTAAGATAACCTATAGATAAAATTTGTATCATTTCAGTTCTTAGAATCGATTATGTTAATAATAGAAATGAAAACCCTTCTTAGATTGCAAATGATAAAATTACAGTTTTTCTAAAACACTTTAAAAACTTTAACTTTTTTATTACAATTTACATAATAGTGTAGGAACTAAACAGAACTATGGAAATGCCATTGAGTTCTTTCCATTTATTCGTATATTGCACACAATGAATCTCAAAGGTCGACAAATAATAACGCCGCATTTAATATACAATCCCTCCACAAGTTCCAATCTTTTTTCTAAATATTAATTCGTCCGATTTGAATTTAATCGGATGGAAGGCCTGGGACCACACACCGAGATCGAGAAACCTGTGGGTTATTTCCAAGGGTCCCGAAGCGCTGGACCTAATCACAGGGTCTGCCACCACCAAACCTCCTGCAGCCAGTGCTCGTGTGTCACCCCAACCTTACCGCTCGCGGTCTCATTAAAAATAAGGTCCCAGAAATTGGCTTCGCCTCACTAGAGAGGAACTGATTAATTTTTGTCGTGCCATTTTTTTTCCACTTCTTCAAGCAAATTCTATATTAGACTTGGATCCCATTAGCTTCGAATCTTTCGCTGTGGCACTTTTCAAGTGGGCTGTGACATTTATAAATGTGAGTTTATCTTGATTCAGAGTTTCTCAATTTGGTGGAATCGGTCTCGAGATACAGTTCATTAAGTCCAGCAATGATCGATTATATTACTTTAATTTTTATTTTCGGAGCCAGGTAGATTTATTTTTCAGTTCCCTTGCAGGTGGGGGAATACTTTTTTTTTTTTAAATCTTGGCAGAATGCAAAAAGGCCACTTTAGACAATGTATTCCATTCCATCACAAATTCTATTTTTTAATTCGTGTTTCTATTTTGAAACAAGAAGGAAAGGTAGTTCAACTTTTTAGTGTTAGTAATAACAATTTTAGCCTTTTCTTTTTTTCCTCGGACACAAAGAGGTTTTTCAATTTTATTTTTTGCGTTTTCTATTCAGAAAGCTATATTCATTACACGGATCAAATAGTAAGAAATTCATCTCAGTATGCATGTAAATAATGTTCTCATATTTTTCTAGAGATAATAGATTCTTAGAACTACAATGTAAAGTATCCTTTAAAGTCAATATTTAGTTGAATTCTCGCATTCAGAAAAAATAACGGGTCTTGAGGAATGAAGATTTTTACCATTTATTCAAAATGGCCATTTTTTTTTCCAAATTTCACTCTAGAACATTCAAGATTGTTTGAATAGAAAGAAAAAGGAATGTTAAATGTTGCAGATAATGTTTAATGATTTTTTATTAGTAATTTTAAATAAATATTTAATATGAATTATTTTAAAATAAGTATTTTAATTCAAAACATTTAAAATTTCATTTCTAAACAAACGTGATTTTATTTATTAACTATAACAAGCAATATTTAAAATACCAATGATATATTTTTCAGGGCTTAATCTAAGATATCCTTACATGTTGCGTTCCACAACAATAACTTTTGAAATTAAAATTCATAAAAAAATTAATTTTAAAATTTTAAATAAAAAGAAATAAATTAAGTTGACACAGCTCTGCCGTTTTATATTCAAAAAAGTTTTATAGCTGAACATATATTAAAGATTAAAATCAAAAATTGAATGCATATTTATAATCAGTTATATTAAAAATATATAGTTTTAATATTTTAACAAAATTGTGACGAAAGCACAAATATATATATATATATATATATATATATATATATATATATATATATATATATATGCATGTATGTATATATATCATAAAAACAAAAGGATAAATAAAAAAAAGTCAAAGATCTCGAGTGCTTTTAGTATGTATATTAGAGTTATTCTAAAGTTAATTTGTGCATAATGAGCTATTGTGATCAATTTTAATCGGGTATATAATTCTAGAATTTTGACAGATGATTTATTGATTTGATAAGAAGAAGGTTATGAAAATATGCAATCGAAATTGTTCAATATCTCTAAGAAAGACAAATTGGATGCCAATGGATTAAATATATTTAAAATAACATTTGAACTTTAAGAAAATGAAAAATAATAGTAGCTATTGAAACATCATAAAAATAAATTATTTAAGTTAACAGTGTTTTATTTTGTATCTAAATATTTCCTTTCGTAGGTTTGATTTTAATTTCTCGTTCAATCCTCATAAAATGACGCATGAAATACATTAACTTGATAATTGGATTCTGTAAAGCTGAAGTAATGGCAAGAATTACAGTGAAATTTCATTGAACTTTAGTAACAGCCAAATAATGTATTATGCCAGGACCAGACACGAAAATAGTAGCAACAGATTTAAGAATTTTAGTTATTATAATAGTGTGAACATTATCAGTGAGTCGAGGACTTTTTTTTGCCTCAAAAAATCCCATAATTTTATTTTTTACGCATGTTGGATTAATGTTCAGCATTCTAATGTTATACTTATATCAAAATCGGATAAAAAAAATGCAAATATTTGCTATTCAAAATAGGTATTAATTTTTCAAACTTTTAAAAGAAACATTATGTTTATAATTAAGTTTAAAAAAACTGTTTCTGCATTTTACGTTTAAAAAATATTGCAGAGTAATAATATTTAAACTAGAAATTTAAGCGCCCTTTATTAATCAACAGATATTATAATCATAGGTCGGAAGACCTTAATAAAATGTAATTTATTTATCACTTCATTTTTTATTCATCATCTTTTGAACTCGTTTTACTGTAATTGAGCAAGAGACAAGAGTGATTAGTGTCTTTTACTGGGAATAAAGATTGCGTTACATTTACGTGCATTATGCGCAACATTGCATGTATCATAAATGTTTCTGCGTTTATATACAGTGTATTTTATAAGACAATTGGTATTTGCGTATGTTTTTGTATTTCATTGCAATTAAAATAACTACGTATATAATATATAATTATGATATATATTTCAAGATTCATCCTGAGATAGTGCCATACAATTAACTCTATCTTAAATCTTCATTTATCTTAATCCGTGTTGTATATTCACACCATGGTTAAACGATGAAGTTGATATCCGAGCTAATGTTCTTAACTTCTACACTCGATGACTGATAGATATCAGGACAAAAAAGTCTGATGACTCTCAGTTACTGACAATCATGTTAAATCGATGTCTTCCGCTGAGTCAGGATCGAACACTCGACAGTCTCATCACTACTCCGATCCATTTATCAAGCTTACTAATGCTACGTAATGGTGATCAAGGATGTGTATCTTAAATTACTTCCAAACATAATTATTTGTATTATTAAAAAACAGAAGGATACTAGAGGCAGCCACAATTGAAATGCATTCATATTTTTATTTTTCTATCCCACGATCACATTATACTTACAGTTCAGGTTACATAAATGCAACATATATTTTTTTTTACTTATAAAGAAACCCTAATTTTCCAATTGCAACTATGACATGATTAAGCCAATCAGACTGCTTCAAATAAAAAGAATGATAGGTTCAGTTTGGTTGACCTGTAAGGCCTCTTTTCGCATGCGTTGGACAGTTGCATTAATGTCTACAATTCAAAATGGACTTTGAGTCACAATGAATATCTTACTTGAAGTGAAAATTGAGCCCACAAATAACCGAAGGCCATAGTACCTACTATTCAACTGCCAATCCAGTAAAAAAATTATTATTATAATTAATTTTAAGGAACATTATGTTATTCACGTTACTTTCATTACTTCTAAAACAATTTTTTTAACATATTCCATATTATAAACTTTTATATAACATTTCTTTAATCATGTATTGAGTATTTCCTTGTGCGAAAAATTATTAATAGGTAGCTGGCTGTTTTCATATGTACAAGGGAGTAAGTCTGGAAAATATCAAAACACATATCCTGATAGCTATGAATACTCAAATCAGATGCATAATATCCCTCGTCCTGTGTTCAAACAATGTCTGAGATCGAACCTAAGACCATCCAACCTACCTCAGTGAATGTTGCCAAAAAATCTTTTATCACACAGAAACAAAATTAGTTTTGGATTCCCCCCTCTGAAACATATATTTGTCCTATTTTTGTGTTGAAGCTTAGTGTTTTCTGTGTAAATGTTTTAAATTTTTCAAAACGATAATATTTTAATATAGTGTTGTTTTAAAGAAAACTTTATCTAATATTCAATAAATATTAATAAGCAAATTTTTATAAATTGTTTTTAAATTTTTTTTAAAAATTCCGTTATTTTTATTAAAAAAATACTGCAGCCGCATTTGTGATTTTAATCTTTGTGTGTGTGTGTGAATCACGTTTATTCTTTAACCTTCCAAGCAATTTTTCCATACCTATAGTCTCTTTTTTTTCGATCGTAGACATCGCATATTTATCATCTTGACCGCAGAAGTGATGGTTTTGGTGGATAAGTGCAAGATGATGCGAGAAATAAACGCTCTTCTCCATCAATTTTCATGGAGGTGACATCTCACCATCTCCAGCAAATGATATTTTTCTTTTGGTCAAAAATATGCTTCTTTTTTTAAAAAAAAAAAAAAAAAAAAAGTTCTCTGTTATAAAGAGCTGAGCAATGCCACATATATAAATTTATAGTCAAAAGGAACAAAAGTTAAAAACTCAAAATATTTGTTTTACTTCAGAGAAAATATGAAAAGTATAAAAGATAAATATAAAATTTTGCATGATTTTATTTTTTATATCATACAGCTTTATATAGTTACTTAAAATCACGTAATCTTATTTAATATATTTCTATGGCCAATGTTAAATAAAATATATTATGCCCTCTCGGCCTTAATACTAGGACTAGATTGAGATGATGAATATTAACACTTTGTCTTCATTTCACTAGCAAGTAAGTTCGATTATCATCTTTGGTACGGATGTTTGCCAGGACGCACTTTAAACCAGTGGTCTCCAACAAACCAGTGGTACTTCTGAGCTACTGTCCTATTGTGGCTTACCAATCAAAAGAAATATCAATAATTATTTAATTAAAAAATCTTATATTTGATTCGTTATACAAGCAGGTATCCCTTGGTTTGGCAAAAACTCGGCGATAAATACTGGGGAAAAATTTAATTTCTGATAATCCTGGTATTTTCAGCGCTTTTACTAACCTAATTTTAGAGTTGCCATTTTGTTACTCATAGCTCTAGGCACCTATCTTGGAGTAAAAAAAATCGCCAAAAAAATCAAGGGGTACCTGTTTGTAAGACTTTACCCTTTTATTTGTCTTAAAGTGACACTTCAAACAAATATGAAATTAATTTTTAAACTGAATACAGATACCGATATTTTACATAACTAAGAAATTAAAGCTTATAATAAATAGTTAAATTTTTAACAGACTTATATTAATTTTAATTAGAAGGATGGAATTATTTTCTTATGAAGAACATTTTTAATTCTAAAAGAGTATCTAGTGGTCGTCATTTCAATACAGTTGAACGAATGTTCACTAGTGAGAATTTTTGTACTTTCTTTTAAAGTAAGTTTTGCATTGGAGAAAAGAAATCTCATAACAATGTGTAGAGCTGAACATTGCCATTAATTTAAAACAAATTTGGATCAAAATTCGGTATTTTTTCTTAAGAACAAAATGCCAAATATTTTTCGATCTTAAAAGAGATGATTTCACTGATAAATAATTCTTAAAGTCAATCAATTTGAACTTCTTCTACATTATATTCACATGAAAATCAAAATTTTTTAGGTTTAAAATAGAGAACTCTTCAACATCAACCTCTATAAGCGTCAATATGACTAACAGAGCAACAGTTGAATTTTTTTTTTTTTTAATCTTGGAAACTTTTTTAAAATTTATCTCTTATTTCTAACACACACACATACACACACACACACACACACACACACACACATATATATATATATACATAACATAGAAAACAGTATATATAACATATCCATGAACAACGTGTGTACAGCCTCACTACTATATTAACTGAGATATACTCAGATATATGAGAATTCAGATATTGTGTAATTTCTATTGCATAACCACGTGAAAAAATATTTTTAGCACATATGAGTCCACTTTGGTCTTGTGGTAGGATAATGCTCTTTGGAAGAAAGATTCCAGGTTTGATTGCTGAACGAAAGAAGGGTTTTGTGTTTCTGCTTTCTTATCCTGGTGGTTGTTTCAGATATTTCAGTTTGTTTGCTTAGAGTAACACTTGAATATCATTATTTATGAGAAAGTCAACATTTGGTTACACTAGATTTTGGCTGTTTGAATTCGAAAAAGTATTAAAACATTAAAATGAAAGAAAGTATTTCTCGGGGACTTAATTTGATTAGTTATATATTTAACTTATCCATAATTACTCAAAATTAAGCTATTAAGCTTGTGATAAAAGAGTAAGAATGATATGACTCTCAGTTAGGTTACTTTACTTTATTATATAATTAAATTTTATGGTTCAATTAAAAATACATAAACGCAATCTCTGCTTTATTGTCAAGCTGGTAACTGAATGGTTAATACTTTGTCAATGGATTCATTCGGAATTCATTTTGGGAGTGGATCACTCTAATGCTTTGGAATGTATTCAAAATTAATTCACGGTTTAATCAAACCTCATGTGTATATGATTTTATAATTGCAAGCAACCAACTGTCGCATTTTTTTGGCACTAACCAAAATGTTATTTTCAATCAATATAACACTGCTTACAATATGAAGATTGAGTCTAATTTATTTGATTATATGATTGTACTGCATATTCTAATTCATTTATATATGAGCTACTATTTCATGTAAAACTAAGGATATTGCCTAAATAAAAAACAAATTCCTTACTCAATATCAACTTTACTTTTAGTATAATTCGTTATTATACATGGAAATTAACTTCAAGTGTATGAAAAATACAAAATTTGATGGTATAGTCTCATTCTCTTATTTACTCAATTTATATCACTTTATTTTCAAAAAGAGTGATGGGGATGTCACTTTTGAATTTAATATATAGAATTCTGCAGAAGTGATCATGTTATAATAAGGATGACGCAGTTTTGCTACGACAGTAACGAATAATTTTCGATGAATTTATGGAAATAAGGTGCATATAGTTACTGTAAAAACAGGTTTTATTAGGAACATTCCTTTCATGAATCACTCTCAAATAAGAGATAAATGTAATTCATTTATATAAGGCCCTGTCATCAAGCGTCTTCTAGATTTGTTTTAAAATATTAAGTTGTTATCATTTCCTTACATCCTGATAATGTAGAAAATATATTCACAAAATAATGCAGCTGAAATTAAATAAACATATTTGAGTTGCTTAAATTTCGGTAGATTATAGAAGTTATTTATTCAAATGATGTAAAGAAACATAGTATCATGTGTACAGAATTTTAGTTGTCATGCATAACTCCCTTTAACACCAAAGAACATTGAACCTAAGAAACATTTAACAGTGTTTTTTTATAACTGACGTTACGTAACACAGCCAACCATTTCGTAATTTTGTACAAACGTCGATTTCGACGCTTGAATTGGCAAGCAATTTAAACATTTTTAATTAATTTTATCTGTAAAATCCAGTGAATATACACTACTGGCCATTAAAATTGCCACACCAGGAAGAAATGCAGATAACAAAATGATATTTATTAGACAAATATATTATACTAAAAATAACAAGTGATTAAATTTTCAAAAACTCTCTTTGGCTGGATAGATCCTGAGAAATCAGTACCCAGAACAACCACCTCTGGCAGTAATAACAGCAGTTATACGCCTGGGCATTGAGTCAAACAGAGATTGGATTGCATGTACAGGTACAGATGCCCATGCAGCTTCAACACGATGCCACAGTTCATCAACCGTAGTGACTGGCGTTTGGTAACGAGCCAGTCGCTCGGCAACCATTGACCAGACGTTTTCTATTGGTGAAAGATCTGGAGAACGTGCTGGCCAGGGCAACAGCCGAACATGTTCCGTATCAAGGAAGGTCCGTACAATACCAGCAACATGCGGTCGGGCATTATCCTGCTGAAACGTAGGGTTTCGCAGGGCTCGAATAAAGGGTAGAGCCACGGCTCGTAACACACCAGAAATGTAACGTGCACTGTTCAAAGCACTGTCAATGCGAACAAGAGGTGACCGAGACGTATATCCAATGGCACTCCATACCATCACGCCAGGTGATGGGATAGTATGACGATCATGCTGCCAGTGTGCGTTCACCACGATGCCGCCAAACATGGATGCGACCATCATGATGCTGTACACAGAATCTGGATTCATCTGAAAAGATGACGTCTTGCTATTCGTGCGCCCAGGTTCGTCGTTGATCCCATCATTGAAAGCGCTCTTGTCTATGACGCAGCGTCAAGGGAAGCCGCAGCCATGGTCTCCAAGCTGAGAGTCCATGCTGCTGCAAACGTCGTCGAACTGTTCGTGCAGACACTTGTTGTCTTCCAAACGACCCCGTTTCTTGACTCACGGCTCGTGACGTGGTTGCATGAACCATTACGGCCATGCGGATAATATGCCTGTCTTCTCGGCTGCTAGGTGGCCGTTGAGAACCACGCATAGCGTTCCGTATTACCGTCCTGAACCCATCGATTCCATATTCTGCTAACAGTCATTGGATCTCGACCGACGCGAGCAGCAATACTGCGAGAAGATAAACCGCAATCCCGGTACTCTACAATTCGATCTTTATCAAAGTCAGAAACGTGCTGGTACGCATTTCTCCTTCTTGCACGAGCATCACAACAACTTTTCACCAGGCAACAACGTTCAAATGCAATTTGTGTATGAGGAACCGGCTGAACAATTTCCTCATTTAAACACAATGTAGGTGTCGCTACTGGTGCCTGCTTTGTCTGAATGCGCTGGAAGGCTAATCATTTGCATATCACAGACCTTCTTCCTTTCGTATAAATTTCATGTCTGTAGTATGTCGCCTTCTTGGTGTAGCAATTTTAATGGCCGGTAGTGTATTTTCTACATTTATAACATAGGGAATGATAAGAGATTAATATTCCGAAACTCATCTAGTAGGCACCAGACAGGTTTCTGCACTACACCTTCAGAAACATATTAGAATCTATGAAAGATAGGTAAACATGCAAAACGTTTGCAGAAAGATGATCAGTTGTAGGGTTAGATAACGACACTAACACTTTCTGCATAATGAAGAATATCTTTACTTAGTGGACTAACACTTCCCTATAGACGTTTGTTATGCAAAAGTAATGATTTTTACATAACAAAGTCTAAGCTTTCTTAAATTTTCCAAAGATGAGTATTTAGAGAATTTTCCTCAAATATTCTATATTTTGTAATATTTAATTCCTTTTTAACGTTTTTGTTTTAATTTTTATTTAACTAAAAATATATACTTAGATATATTTAAAAAACATAGTACTTCTTTGTGTGTGTGTGTGTGTGTGTGTGTGTGTGATAATAAACGGTGATCCAGAGAAAATCCTTACAAGACTTGGTGGACTTAATCTAGACGTAAAAGAACGTCTGATGGATGTCCCTAGATATCACATGGACATTTCTAGGATATTCGAATGTCCGAAAGTAGAACATACGTAATATGTCCCACGCGGTCCCGAGACAGATGACATTTGAACATGATTTGGCGGACATTTGAATATTCACATACAGGCATCACGTTGTTTATAGTATTTGACTGTAATCTCAACAACCTGCGTGTTCCAGATAATTGATATCATTTTGCTATTTTATTTTGTGGCATAATTAATTATTAAACAAAAACAATCTTTAATCCTCAATTTTATTAAACGTATCAATTAACTTGTATTTGATTATGTTAAAATGTGTTAAAATATTATGTTTGATTATGTTATCTTGTATTTGATTTGTTTGTATAAATTATGTTCTCGTGGTAAAATATTGTCAAATGAAAATATTTTTAAAGTTTATATAAGTCTATTTTAAATATAGTAATATCAATTCACTTTGAATTATCAAAATATGTGTGTGTCAAGATTTATTTAATTAAAAAAACAAACAGAAAAATTTAAGATCAACTTTCATACATTTTTAAATACAAACGAAACTTCTTAGAAAATAAACTCCTTTTTTATTAAATGAATTTCTAATATTATAAATTTTCCTGTATCAAAACCAATATTATATTGTAAAATGCAAAATAATTATCAATCAATAAACACACAAATAGATAATTATAATCAAGCAGTAATTATAAATCACCACTCTAATAAATTTGCATTCCTATGACAAAAGTAGATTTAGATCCCTCTGAAATTCAAATAAAAAATTCACTTGAAGCTCCATTTTCAAATGAGTGCCTTCTATGTATATTAAATAAACAATTAATTTGCCTTAAGTATTTTCATTTTAATTTTTATTTTTGAAAAATATTAAAATAGTCAGGATTTGAACTCTGGTCTTCAGAACACGAGGCAAATAATTTATTCGTTAAATCCGTAAGTCTTAGTGTTACCAAGTTTTAAGGGGGTCTCTCCTCCTTTTCCCATATGCAGTGAACGTGTTTCTTACTACTGCTCCACCTGTACAACCTAGGGAGATGATTTCAGAGCAGATGTGACTTTCAGCATATTCATGCAGGAGAGAAACCATGTTCTGTCAAGCTTATTTACTCCAAAATACTTACGTTTCGCTGTTAAATAAGTATTTTTAACCTATTGCAAACCATAATATCAATGTATGGAATATAATCTACTATGCTTTTAAACATTTCTTATGTTAAGTGCTATACTGAACATTCAACTTTTTTTCGAGCATTAGGATGCATTTAAAGCAAAAATACTGGAATAAATGATCATTGAAAAATTAAATAAAATAACTTATTAAATTAAGGATTTGAGACCATAGACAAAGGTGTATTTTTAATTTTAATAAAGAATGAAATGATCCATGATTTATTTCTGTTACAACTATTATCAGCGTTTAAAATAAGAAAACTCCATAATAGAAGTTCCACTACAAAATATTTATTTCACAAGCTGATTTATTTCCCTATATAAATTAATCTCTCATTACTCTCCTCTCAAAACTTTGAGATATAATCCGTTAGCCTTGAATGCCATCACAAAGTGAAGCAGAGCTAGATTTATTGAAGAGCATTAAAATGCGAAGAATTTCAGATTCCTTGAATAATGTTTGAATCTTGAACTGGACTATTTAATCAATGCTAAAGCTTAGATTTTAGAAAATATGTGAGCTCATTTGTGAGGAAATCATTAATATAATATGCTAATCTATATACCTATTTTCTGTATTTTTTACGTTTAAACAATTATGCATTTAATATTTAACAGACAAAATTAATTACACAATTTTGAAATTCACGTCTAGTTTCCTGTCTTGAGCTTGTTAACAACTATAATTTAAAAATTTAACAAGGGAAAACATAAATAATGTGCTATTGTATTGTGTATAATTCTTTTTATATCTTTTTACTTAACAATCACCACTTAATAATTAACACTGGAAATCATTAATATGACAAACTTATTTATATTACTATTTTTTGATTCAACAATTATTCAATTATTCTTTTAAAATTTAACGGGAGAAATAATTAATACTATCCATTAATCAACCCTATTTTCTTATTTTTTACTCCTAAAATTAAATATTTAACTATACTTGTAAAGTATGATCCATATCTTTTAAATTTTATAAAAGTAAATTGTAGTAAAAAAAAAATAGTTTTTAAATGCTTTCTTTCGATATATCTTTTAGTTTCTGCTTATGGGGAAAAAACGAGGAAGAAATTTTCAGTTTACTGTCGAAACTGAATAAGGTTGATAGGAGTATTGAAGTGAATATCTTGGCAGTTTTTGCTACAATATTTTCTTATTCATCAAGGTAGCTTCGTTTTTTTTTGTCACTGGGAATCATGTTTTCCCAAGAGGCTGTGACACTATTAAGTGTTTCTCTTCACGCCACCCATAGAAAAATATGATACGAGGGGAAAAAAAAGAAAGAAATCCTGGTAAACAATGCATACACCTCTCATTCATACATTCCCGAGAAAGTTACAGGAAAGATGCTTGGCTGTGACGACATACTTTATTCATAAAACCTTTCTCTGCTCCAGAATATGCTGACCCTCCTCCTTCGCCTCCCACACTCTATCTCTAGGTTTTCGTTCCCCTCCCCCCATTCCCTAGAAACTCCCCACTTCTGTTTTCGACAAGGGATTTTGATTCTCGTTTATAAATATGCAGTGGCAGAAGATAGAGAGTAGTACCTAAGAAAGGCACTTGGCCGAAAGAAGAGATCTGGTTTCATCGCCAAGGAATACATTTTACCCTATCTTTGGCACCCCTTTCTATGCCTTGAGTTTCTTAAAATTTAGTAATAATGCAAGCTACGTAAAATATGTTAAGACTGAATGGAAATTTAAACTTGCAGAAGATATGCGTTCTAGGAGCCTTCCCTGGCCAAGTATTTTTTTAAAAAAGATATCCCTTATGAAAAAATATTTTTAATAATAAATTTAAAGTATATATATTATTTATATTCTGCTATATTATTTTATTTAAAATTTATTGGAAAATTCATCTGTGTTAACGAAATATTTTAATTTATTTAATAATGTATAAACATTAAAAGCTTATGATTGAAGATTTTTTGTAAACTAAAATTAAATAATTAATTATTTCTAAGTACTTAAGAACTAAAAAAAAAGTCTGTCCTGCATATATATATATATATATATATACATACACACACACATATATATATATATATATATATATATATATATATATATATATAATATAATATATAATATATATATATATATAATATAATATATATATATATATATATATATATATATAATATAATATATATATATATATATATATATATATATATAATATATATATATATATATATATATATATATATATATATATAACTTCTTCGCAATACTGCCTCATATAATATATTTTTGGCATTTTTTAATGTATCAAATGTACGAGTGACAGTACAGTTTTTGATTTCCAATTTAAGTGAGTATAATTTTCCAAATAATAAGCAAATGATACAGAACTGATGAAACAAATCAATTTTGCGATTCCATTTGTAGTTTATTTTGACTTATTTTTTTCAATAATGTCATGTGTGTTATTGCTTTTTTTTAAGACGTGACATAATGCTCTATAAATAACTTACTATTAGTAAAATACAATTTCCGATATCTTATTTATAGTAAATGGTACGCAAAGTTATATTTCAATGTTTTCCATTTCTCTCTCTTTCTCTTGTTTATGATGCTTATAACGCTCAATATTCTTTTTATTGCAACAAAAAGTAATGCATATATTGTCCAGATCAATCAAATTCCAGTGATTGGAAATAAAACCCTTAATGCATGACAGACACCCAAATTTGATTTCAGACTGGAATTCCGTGTGCTTGAAGTATTTAGAATTTATTGTGCTGTCACTTTTCAGTTCAATATTATAGTCTTAATAACTGCTTTGTAAACTAATTTCTGATTATTTTTTTATAATACCCAGAAAATAAGCTTCCTTTATAGTTCGGGTATAGTGTAAGCTAAAACATAAGCCTATTCAGTATATTTCTGAAATTTAAAATGCTTTGATAATTTTTTTATTTTGTTGACACTATAACTTATGTTCAATATCGATTAATGTTATCGGTTCTCATTTATCCTTCAAACTTGAAAATTTTTAGAGTTTACAAAATTATATTTAAAAGCATTTTCTTAGTAGAAAAATAAGAGTATATAGTGATATTAAAACAAATATGCATGATCTAAAGGAAAAATAAATTAATTGAGTAGGTTAGAGCAGTAAGTTATGAAATATTAAAGAAAACTTTTTAATTTTTCACAATTTACTATTGAAAATGAAATTTACTCATGTGATTCTTGATATAACACAAACCAAATGATAAAGATTACTGTGGCTGGCATCTTAATCAAATGTAATATAGATCTTATGTATGTATTCACACATATCAGTTAATTTGAAAATAGTTAAAATTGCATTTATAAATGAAAATATTTTCTTTACTTGATTCAGCATGTGTGTTTCAAAAGAACTTAATTTCTAAGCTTCAACTTTAATTAACCTTAATGAGAATTCAGATGTACAAAACTAATCATTTAATATTTCGTTGCCAGTGTAAATAAAAAAAAATTCATTATTATTTTTCCATGATATCGAAAATAAAAGTTCACATACTACCAATAAAGTGCACATCCTGTTTGACTACTGAATTTTTGACCGACTGAATGAAGAACGATTAAACGATGTAATATTCTTTTCCAGAACGCTTCTCACTTTGTAAGCGTGGAAAAGAAAAACTCTTTTTCCTCGTTTAAAACTATCATCCGTAAATTTCCGAACTGCAATTTTATCGCGAAAGCCATATACAAAGTTTCCGCTGGAGGTTACAGCCAGCTAGTTTCATTTATAATGGCAAATTTTTACTTATTCAAGTATAGCAATTCTATAACATAAGAATGAAAAGCTTGAACTGGATCCTTGTCTAATATTATAATCGTTGTTATGCATTATGTATAAATATATATATTTAATAATGATTGCTTTAATTGTAAAAGGTAAAAAGTTGTATCATATAAGAATCATAATGAAATTAGAAAGATCCTGTTTCCATGATGGTTCTCCTACTCTGTGCTATATATATATATAGCACAAAGTAGCAGAACCATCATGGAAACATTATTATTTATTTCCATCAAATATATATATATATATATATATATATATATATATATATATATATATATATATATATATATATATATATATATATATATATATATATATATATATATATATATATATATATATATATATATATATATATATATATATATAAGTGCAAGAATTTCTTAATGCATTTGCATCTATATCACATTGAGTTAAATTTATAATTAGAGTCTATTTACCTTGCAGTGAACTTGTTACTTAGTTACTTTGGATTAAATTTGCTTTCTGTACTTTCGATTAAAATTCTAAAAATAAAAAATATGTTATTAGTTGGTTAATGTGTCATTGTTGTGCAAGGTAGAATTATGCTGAAATTATAAATTTTTTGAGAAAATTGCACACATATCTTTAATTTTCCTTATTTAACTTAAATTATATGTGTATCTTAAAATGTTTAAAGAATTATTGGAGTATAAAAAATATATTTTTTAATTCACAAATCTTATTATCATTGATTGGCATTAAAAGTCTTAGAATTTTCGACATTATGACTCCTTGTTAACACAAATGGAAATCTTAAGTTTTCACTCTTTGCTTACGTTTTCAGTTATGCATAATAGGTAAAACATGTATGAAAGTTCCATTGTGTCAATGATTTATGGACGATAACCTTACAAAATTCTAAGTGGATCCCTTCTTTTTTTACAAATAGGGCTCGAAATATTTAAAAACAAGACAACTCGGCTTTTCCCTCTCAACGTCCTCGAGAGTACTCTAGTTGAAGGAAAAGGGAAAAAAAGGTCTCTACCATGACACGTAGTGATTTATCATCTCCAGTGATGGATCCCTTACAACATGTTGTGCTACTCTCTGTGACTGGTGGCCTTTGCCGATATGCCATTGGCCTTATTCCCCAGTATACAAAACAGCGGCATCAAAATACAAACAAGAGCGATATATCGAGGAAGCAGCATAAAAAATTCACGCATCAAGTTTTTATAATGTCTTTTCCCGCTTCTTCTTCTCTCCACTTGTTTTTATTAGTAAGCAACCGGGCAAATATATCCACTAACTCGAACTGAAGAAGGAGGGTACAAAAAAAATAAAGGAACGGTTACACAAAGAAAAAAAAAGCAGGAATGCCGAAAAACGCGTCTGTGAAGTAGCTGATACAGCTTTTCCTGGAGATCTGCATATACGGCGGGAGCGTTCAGGGACGTATTCTCCAGAGCTTCTTGCAGAGGCTCTTTTCGATGGCCCGTCCATCCCGAAGTGTCCCAGGAGCTTTCGGCAAGCAGGCAGTCCCGTCTTTTTCCCTCTGCATGCAAAACCTTCTTGGCAGTGATCGATTTCTCTCATGTTCCTCGGGGGGGAATCGCCGAAGAGCAATTTTTGCGCAAAACTGTTTATAAATGGAAGAATATGGAACCGGAATATTCTCTCTTTACTTCAGCGTCTAAAAGGGATGAGGGCGTGCGAGGACTAGGGGAGGAGTGAGTTTTCTGAGGAAAAGCATCGTGGACACGTTATCGTTTTCGGACCGGTGATGTTTGCGTATCCGCTGGGAAGGGGAGTTTCATGAATTTTTTTCTTTTCCTTTTTTTAGCCGTGAGTGGGCGGTAAAAGGACATTTGTGTTATGAAATATACTTTTGGAAATCAATTTTAGGTTGAAACACCTAAGCTTTTTCGATTTCTTGTTCCACATCCGTTTTACTTCTGAAGTCTTTTTCTGGTTGTGGTATTACCTAAAAAAATTTCTTGTTTTGAATTTTCATGATTTGCTTAAAATGCAAATGCCGTTAATATCGAATACATATCAAATAAGAAGCAATTCTTTAAAAATTTAGAATTTTATTTAAATAAATGACTATATGCAGTTTAATTGGCTTGCAGATGCATTACATCAATGTCTAATTGGATAATGGAGAAATAAGAGAAATACACATATTTACATAAGTTGTTGGGGAATATAAGCATTTAGTCCATTATTGTCCAACGGTTGAATAAAATAATAATCAATTTAAATTAATACTTTGGATAAGGCAAAACTAAATTGAGATTATTATTATAGGATCCCCCCTTCGGTTATTACGAGATAAACATAATTAAACATTCTTATAACTGTAACTAAAGACCACTTACTTGGTTAAACTAAAAGTAATTGGTTAGAAATAGCTTATTTAAATAGATTATTTTCTATATTTTAGGATCCATGAGACGACGTGGATTAAAGTACAATGATCTAGAAATAAAATTTCTTATTACTTTCTTGTTTCATGGACAATTTCATGACCCATCATATTTTTGAAACACACTTTCTGGAAGAAGCTTCTTTAGATTACCTAATATGGAGGGGAAAAAATCATAAATTTTATTCCCAACTCTTGGCAAAACTATTTGATTTGTTAAAATGAGCGACTTTATTTTCTTCAAATACCATTAGTATCTGAATGCTTCTCATTCTGTATTTTTCGGATGCTCTGAATATTTTAGTGCAAATACTTCTTTTCCAATGAACCAATGAGTTAACATCTAAACCAGTGAATTAACAGATTTATTTATGTTGCATCTTGTAAATTAAATTTGATTTGTTGGGAATTTCTGAAAATATTTTAATGTTTCTATATTTATTTTGATGCTTTTTCTCCATAGTTACTTAATCTATTGAATATTTTCCTGACTCTTTCATTTTAATCAGTGTGTACGTGTATTCATTTTCAGCCACCAAGATATGTCGGAAATATCAATAACTAATATTACATATCAAGATATCATTTTTGAAAATTCAAAATTTAATTTTCATAGGAATTATATGATTTATATTTTCCCTTATGAATCAATATATGAGGTTGGTCTGCATTCTGTTCACGAGAAAATCATTACATTGGGCTACATAGATTCCGGACTATGGAGGCGAACTTTACCAATCTTTACACACTTGCTATTGTATTCAATCGATAAGTCTTTTCACAAATGATTGTGTCAACAAATGATGAAACTTTCCAGCTTAGTTACGAAAACGTGCATTGCGTCCTCAAATATTCTGTAATAAATGGCGCGATGCAATTAATATTATTGTTTAAATTGCAAATACTGGGCAATATAAAATTATATTTAACGCACTTTAAAATAATTTTTTCCCAGTCTGGAACAAAAACTGTGAAGAACAAAAATTCGTCGCTTGTGTGTACAAAATGAGGTCGCATATAGATCCACCAGAATTATATTGAAGGCGGAAAAGAATATTTGCAGCTACCACTTTTGTATCAAAATTATTGTTTTCGTGACTCCTTTTATCCACAAGCATTTCCAGTCAAGTGCTAGAAAGAAACACGTTCCAAATTACGCAAGTTGGGCAGATTCATTAGGCAAGTTGGCATTTTCAAAATTCAAACGATAAACATAAATTAAATTCAATATTGTTACTATTTTTAAAAGCAAAATAGTATAGAGTCGTAAAAAGAAGGGATTATTTGATGCCGCACACATTTTTCTAACTCCAGGAGCTATGCAGAGATGAGAATTTTGAAAAGGATTAAAAAGATACAAGCCCGCGTTCTTGAGACGAACAGAGTTCTGTAAAGGTGTGAACGGCGATATAAACTACTTCACAAATAGTTTAAGCAAGCATTAACTACGACTTAAATTCGTTAAAATGTTGTAATAAAAATTATGTAACATAATTTCGTCCATATTTTAAAGTTTACCAGAGAAAGCCCATACAGAATATCTGATAGAAGTTTTATTCCTTTATATAAACCCATTCATATAAACCCATATATATATATATATATATATATATATATATATATATATATATATATATATATATATATATATGAGGCAGGCAGATATGTTTATGCGTCTTAAACTTTTGACCGAACAGTGCTCAAGACTTCAAAGTAAATATACACTCGTAATGCGTTTTAAAAATTTAAAAGGATGAATTTCCAGACTATGCAATGGAGACCAAAAGCCTTTCACCTAGCGCAATACTCTGTGCATTCTTTATAAATCCCAGGATGCCTTCACCGCAAAATCGAACCACCCAGACAGCAAATCTGTCCTGAGCAAATGGAAGGAAGCCCATCATTGACAGACAAATACGCAGAGCATTTTATCCTAATTCCCTGGAGTTGTCTGCCCAGACGACAAACCAGAAGGAAAAGACCGATTCCTCCCGGCCACTGGGGACCCTGGTTACTCCCGAGACTAGCAGCAAAAATGTTGCCCTTGGTCGGGAAAAGAATGAAAAGAAAATTGTATAAAAACACGTTTTTCTCCCAGAAAAACTCAACCAAGGGTCAAGAATTGGCTTAACCATTCCACCTAGAGTGATCTTGCTAGATTTTCTGTTACGTATCTTTTTTATTTCTTGGGTCTCCGGGGACTTAGCAGCACTATTTTCGAGAAGACACTGTTTATGAAGCTCGTTGGAGATGAGAAGTGTAATTCTGCGTTTGTTAGGTTCCGCTCAAAAGTGATTCAATCTAATGGAAAAGCATTATTTTGGTGGTTTGTTTAAATATTTTAAAGCGAGTAAAAAGTATTGAACAATTATGTTATTAACAGATATATATAAATAGCATTTTTTAGGCAGCAATAAACGATGGATTCATTCATTTGCATTACGCGTATCGAAATTGAATTGTAAGTTGCTTAATTTAGATCGATTAAAAGAAGCTTATCTGGAAATTTTTTTTTATTCAAGGGCAATAAAGAAAACATGACCGGAAAATTTTCTTCATTTTTAGCATTGTTTGACCTAATCATTACTATCTCATATTAAAAAAAAGATCTACGAAATCATAAAAATTTCTTTAATGAAATAGTTTAAATGAAGTTATATAAATTTTTTTAAAAACTGCTCTTTACATAAATTATCTGTTCACAATGCTATTGTAATTTCCTAATGAAATGATTGTGATATCGTGGTGAGTTTGGATGGTAATGGATTCGATTTATGGAAAAGTCAAAGATCATCGTTCTGTAAAGAGATCACTCATGTTAATCATGATTTTAAATAGAGGGACATGTTAAATGTTCACTAATTAACATGTCCCTCTATTTAAAATCATACGTGTAAAGATTTTGATTAACACACATAAAGAATACCAATTTAGAAATCAACTAAGTACTCAAGCGTTGTTCAAAATAACAATGTGGTTGCAACAATGTGGTGCACCAGGTTGGGTTTTATGGCGCAAGGTCCATAAATAGACATGATGCGCCTACATTGTCGTCGGTATTTCTTGGCGGTTTCAGAAGGCAGAAATAGACATCTGGAAAAAAACGCTATAAAAATGCAAAAAAAATTGAATTAGCTTAAATAATTAGTGCTTTATTTTCTGAATTCTTTATTCAATTAATTTGGTTGAAATCCCGGTGGAAATTCGTAGGGGTTTTTAAGTCTTGTGTTCTTTCCCGTAAATTTTAAGACTATTTCAATTTACTTTCAGGATAGAATTAAAAATCATAGCTACATTTTATAATTCGGCTGTGGGGATTTAGAGCTACCGAATTTAAAAATTTCAAATCAATGAAAAGAATATTCTTTGGAGATAAAATAAGCATTATTTTAAATTGTTTTATGTGAAACAGCACCTTATCGATAAACATTTCTCCTGTTTCTTTACACTAAGTAAATGTAGTTTAAACATATATGTTATATGTAAACCATTAAAAATAGTTTCTATTTTTTAATACCTGGTATATATACAATAGTGATCAATATTCAATATTTTCCCCATAGATTAAAACCCAAATCAACCAAATAAATAAGAGAATTTCTTATGCAAACTGGATCAAAATTTCGAATTTATTTATTCCAATAAAATTAACGGAGAAATTTTTAAATTTGCTTAAAAATCATTTAAATAAAATTCATTCATACCATTATAACCAGTATATTATTAATAGCAAAAAAATTATTTTACTTATATGTTAATATTTTGTCAATATGAAAAATCGAAGGGTTTGATAAGTATTGTACACTATTAATCTCAGCTATTTTAATATAGTATGTTTGTGCTATTATACTCGTTGCAAAAAAGTATAATTTTTACTTTGAAATTGAAATTCTTAGTAAAAAATTATTTAAAAAGTTTAACCTTAGAAAATTGAATTTTAAGCATTTACTTATACTGTCTTTAAAAGATTTAACATTAAATGTGCCCTCACTTATTCAAGAATTTAACAGTAATGTTTGTTTTAAATGCTTGTAAAATGAATGGCTGTGATTTTCAATTACTTCAAAATTACAAAGTTACTAGTTTTGAAAAATTTTGTTAATATCTTTAGTAATTAATTTTGTATATTTTTAAACAAAAAAGTATTTAAAGAAATAATCGAAAAAAATTTTAAAGCAAATTAAGTCAATCCTTAATTATAGCCAAATTTAAATTTTAATGTGAAATTTGTAACATGTTTCAAATGCTTTCAGAAGGATTGTAGCCCACAAAATATGCTCAATAATTAAATTAATTTTCTGTGGAAACTTTATTGTGCTCGTCATTTGTGAAAGGCAATTTTACATTGCTGAAAAAAAATCTTGACTTTTAATGAATTTGTCTAAAGAAAACCTTTAAATATTCTTATTAAGTAATGGCCACTTTTGTGTTTACAAAGAAGGTTTTCTGAATGGAAAAAAGATTCTACCTACACCATTAAACTTTCTGTTGCAAATTACCATCAATATATTTTTGATCTTTTCTACAAATAGCAATCAAATCCATTGGCCAATGTAAATCAATTTTTTTATCGTAAATTATCTCAAAAATAGCAATTATATGCTAAAAAATGAAATCGTATATTATCTGAAACTTTAACTAGCAATTATAGGCTTTATAAATAATAAATGCAATAGATATCAAAATTATATTTAAAAGAGTTCTATTTTATTCATCTTTGGGAATCTATATTATTCCATGCAAAAATTCAAGTCTTTCAAAACTTCAATTAAATATGCTATCTAAAATGAAAAAAAAATATTTCGTTTTATTACTTTTTATGCAGTTGTTTTGCTTAACATTTTTGTGCTATTTTTCTATATTTTGAGAGCATTATTTTTGAAATATCTGAATAATAATTACAAAATTGCCATAGAGGTCAAAGTAAATTTTGTTTGCTTTTTCTATTAAAGAATATTTCCTTTTCAATATCAAACTAAATATCAGCTTCAATTCGTTTTTAATTGAAAACTGTAATTTCCCATTTATGTCCAGTTTAAATTTAGTTGCATAAAGCATATTGTTATTAAATGCAATTTTCTAAGAAATTTATCTTATAAAAAATGATTGATTTCAATTAAATTAATTATGAAAATAAGCGAATATTCTAATAGGCTCTTTAAAGAAATATTTGCTGTGTTAATTTAAAGACAGATTCTTATGTATTTGTTATATCAGAACTTGCAAAATTCCTACTTAAATTTTCAGAAAAATATAAAAACTTAAATTTTATATTTCAATGAATAATATAAAAATTGAATTTCCTGTAACTTAAGATTTTAGTGTATCAAGTTTAAATCTCAATACAAAAGAAAAGGATAACTTACTATTTTCTTTTAAAAGGGCAACAAAATTAATTTATTCTTGGGTGTGCTAATATTTTATGTAGTCAGAAAAATATATTTGGGAAGTATAAAATTCTTCCATGCCGACCGATAGTGGAATGGTTAGTAAACCAAACCTCGAAGCAATAGGTCCCAGGTTCGAATCCTGTTTTAGGTATGGATGCTCTTTTTTCTCTGTGTGTGTAGTTCTTTATCCTTTCACTTTCGAGGTGAAGATGACGTACCCACTGGGTTCCCTATTGCATAAGATGACATCACATCACCTTTGCACCGTTTAACACTGAATAGGTTTATTCTAAAAACACTCTGGTATTGCAAAAAAAAAAATCCATGCATTTTTAGATTATTCGTTGTTTTGTAGCTTCTAAAAAATTTAATTATAACTGACATATCAGTTCAATATAGAAATATTCGAATCGATTTCAATATCATCTCAGAGGAGTAAGTTTTCAATGAATTTGAAAATTATTTTGTTATTAGAGGCGTTTTATTTATACTTGCAAGCTCATTTATAAAATCATTTGTGCTCTTATTTCATAAATTAGAAATTAACTTATGTCCTTCTCATTGACATTCAATTAGCATCAAACATTTCATATGTTCAATTATTGAATGTTAAAATTCAGACCTAAAGTTTGTATAATATTTCTAAGCGGTATTAAAAATAAAATGTCTTCAAAACTTAATTTTTAAAAAACGAGAATTTTTTTAACTAAAATATTTCAATCTTTTGACTGAATTAATGAGGATGCAATTTTTTTCAACATGTTATATTTATATATATATATATATATTATTAAAAAGTTTATAATTTTAAGAAATTTTATTTTTTATAAATGTCAAAAGAATTCTATTATTAAATTATTAAATTAATGTGATTTACTACTTTTACAGAACGTTTCCAGCTGTCTCTTTTTGCCGACTGAAGCAAATAAGCACATCTTCGTAATTTGAAACCACGATTAAGTGATGTGGTTGACATCAGAGCAGGAATTATCATCATCCTGCCACATTAGTGGAGGAGAGTTGGACCCTTCGGAGCTTTTAATGCGCATAGGCCCTCTCAGAGCGTTGGTCTTTGATTTGATTTACCAATTCTAAAGTGTTAGGTTAGGCAATACCTATAAGTTTTTGTGTAGACTTGTGAAGCACTAAAATATTATAATATTTTCATTGAAATAACCTGTAGTTGTTATAATGTAACAGTATTATTTACTCTTTAGACCATACTGTTTTCTAAAATGTTTTTAAATGTTCTCTTTTATATTTCTGGTTTATTAAATTGCTTCATAATTTAATGACATATGTATACTTATGTGTAGAACTATTTTCAACAAACATCCCCTTGTTCACTACAGAGCATTTGCTTCATTATCTAATAAAAATAGCATGGGTGTAAACAAATTATTTTAATGTCTCTCCACAAAATTAATTGGAAAGAAAAATTATTAAAAAACTTGCTAAATATTCCACTTTACATTCAAAGGATGACATAACTCTTCATGACATTTCTTTTAAACAGTGGAAAGATTATCAATGCTTTTAAAATATTATGCTTTATACTAATTCATAATTAAAATACATAAAGCACAATACTGAAAGGAAGTTAGTTAGATTTTTAATCAGAAGTTTAAGAAGGAAGCAGATGCAAAATAAGAAAATAATGATTTCTTTAAGACAAAATGTATTTAAGAAAATATACACCACATTAAAAAAGAACTTTTAGATACATAATCTGCTTACCATATGAAATTTCTAACCATTTATACTTCAAAGAAAATTGAGATAGTTGAAAATGGAAAACATTAGACAATTATAAATTCATCTTCAATGTAAATAAATATATTCAATGATACATATTTCAAGGTAAAAATTTTGTATTTAATGTTTATTAAATAAAATCATGAGTAGTTTTCCAAGAAGTGCTTTTTTCTAAAGCAATCTAGTTCCGTCTTGATTACACGGTACTTAATTAGTTATAAATCAGATGTCACGGAAAATATTCATTAAGCATTAACAATAATCAGATCATACTTAATATCTTATTGCTTGGATTTAACCTGAAAATTTTAACAGTATTTTTCGATATTTCAAACTAATAAAATAAAACATTGATTGCATATAGTCCTAAATTATTAAATAATAGTTTCATGCTTTTTGCCTAAGTCTCATTAATTTGATTTCTCTATTCCTATAAATACTACCTTGTTTTGCAATTTCATTTCGTACAAATGTTCAGTTGTCAGGAATTATACATTGTATCTACATGAAGCTTTAAATTCCCTTAAATGCTTCCATAAAAGGAAGAATCGTGGTCCAGAAAATCAGCCACAACGCACTTCCATTTAAAGAGACAATTAATTTCTCAAATGTTCCTTCTCATTGGTATTCTCTGTGAAAATTCTACGCTCTAATTTGAACCACACCTTCGTCAGTTCGAAGCGCGTTCCAATGCTCTCATAAAAAGAAGATTCTCTATAATAACTTCTTTCAAAAGGCGTCACAATTAAGAGCGCAAGCAAAGAATATACAAGTTAATAGCATCAGTTTATTACCAGGCCTATTACATCTTAATGTCCAGAAATATGGCTAAAAATTGAGACATGATAGGGTAAAGTGGGTGAAGAAGACTAGAAAAAATAATGAATTGGTTCGAAATCCGGATCCCAGTCGTGACCGTACTCGATGCTATAAATATGTGTTGCCATTACTGTAGCTACAAATCATTTTTTTCACTTCTAGCGCATGGTAAATAAGTGTCAGCCAGACAAATCGTTTTTTGCCTCTTCATGTATTTAAATGAATATTTTGCAGAAATTCTGGGTGGCAAGTTATCACAAAATTTGATAGAATGGCACACTCTTATGTAAATGTTACCATGGTGGACCTAATTCTTTCTTTTCTCATGAATTCCTTGGACGGAGTTTTTTGATATCGTTTCTCATCACTGGAGAATGAAATTTTTATGTAGTAAAAAACAATGGTGTCAAGAAAAGGGTGGAGCCCAGAAAGATGAAATATTTGATTTTGAAGATCACGAGTTATCGGTTATTTTGAAGCATTAACTTATCATTTATTAAAAGTAGCCTCTGGTAGAACAGTTCAATCTTTCAAGAGTAGAAGCGAAATTATTTGCTCTGCATTTATTATAACCGTTACTAAACTTGATGTATGAGTATTTTTTTTTTTTTTTTTTGGAATTATCTTACTGTAATTTCTCATACTGTAAAATAAAATAGACTTTATACTTCTGCAGTTCTCTAGAAACATAATAACAAATTGAATTACTTTGTGATTAACAAAAATCTTCTTCCCAAATAGCACATGTCTATTTTTGAACATTAAAATACCACCATTTGAATACTTATAAATATTTTTTTTTTAATTTTTATAGACTAAAAAATACCCTACACTTAGAATATTACATGATAATTAATTGAATATTCAAACCAATGTTTACAGACTGATTTTTGATGTTAAGGGATATACGAAAGGGTTTTTATATATAATATTTTCACTGTATCTTTTCCTCCTATACATAAAAATTGTTTTATATTAAATATATTTTTTATTTAATTTTATAGTAAATTTTAGTGGTAAAAAAGTATTCTTAAACTAAGGCTTTGGTCCACTAAGGGTGAGATAACCCTTAATGAGCCAAGGGCAATAAATAGTATCCTTACTGTTTACACAATTAAGAGACTTTGAAGTTAATCTAAAACAAAACCCAGCAGCGTTTAATTATCAAGTATGCTTAGTATGCAGCGTTTTTTTTTATCGACTCATTATATTAAAGAGTGAGTCTATCTTGCCCAATAAGATATTACAATCTCAGACTTGAGCTTTGGAAGTGCGAGGTGTTACCACTATACCACTGGGTCTATTTTTTAAAACTCTATTCACAATTAAAAAATATATCCCAATAGGAAAACAACTCCAAAGACTGAGTTTTTATCAAATCTCTTTTCAGAAAAATTTAGACTTTTCTATTTAATTTTATCGTTATCTTTTATGCTTTGAATCCCTAATTAGCATTAAAATGAATCAGATTTGATAATAAATGGATAGTTATTTTTTTATTTTCTAATATCATTTAACAAATTTAAATTTTTGTAGTTTCATATACTGTATAACATTTTCATTTAAATGTTTAAAAAAATATGAACTACAAAACTATATCCAAAAGCTGTGAAGCTTATAAGAAAGCATAAATTCGTTCACTAACAAAAGTTAAACATTGATCGCAAACGGAAGACTGAACATTTTTACTCATTTCACTTTTTTCTAGTAAACTTGTAATCTAATATCCAAGAAATCTATGTATATAAGAATTTAAATATATCGGTTGGTTCGGTTGTTTGTCGTTCAACGGTTATTTTTTGCACACGAGGGCTAATTAGACCTGCGGTTTAAAGTGGATTTCGAACCACTACAAACATCCATGTTCAAGATGGAATTCTAACCCACGAACTGTTGAACCGAAGGCAAGAGCACTAACCGTTCGGCTGCCAGCTCGGCTTTAATATATCACATGAAACATGGAGCGAACTTGGTAAACACTGACCATGAATTTTTATTTTTAAATTTCTATCCGGAAGGACAGAAATCCATCTGAATTTATTTAAAACTAACTAATATATATTTGCATTAAAAGTGTAATCAAAATAAGTATCGATTATTGGTGATTTTAAAATGACATCATATGATATTTATAAATGTTTTACTGTATTCAATTTTTTCCAATATTTGAAATATCAAATGATACAGCGGGAATTTTATTTATTATTCGTTTGCTACCTGGATTTTGAATCAATTACTAAATTCTTACATGCTTACATAGAACACCATTTTTTTGTACGGATGTTACTTTTTTATATTTTATTTCAATCAGAATATATTTAAGCCTTTATATCGAAACGTAAGATTATTTGTAGTAACACTATCAAAAGTTTTTACATAAATGCTTACTCAAAAGGGATGGAGCTGTGTTTAATATTAAATGTGAAGTATTCATATATAAGAGTAAAAGTGCCTGAAAATCAATGATTTCATGAAATCATCCATTTATTAGTAACATTTTTGACTGCATGATAATTTAAGAACTACTATTTAATTGGTAACATTAATTTAAATTTAATTCAAACACTTGAAAACATCAAACTTGCTTCAGCCCACTTCATGATTGTCATTTAAAAAGTCTTCTATGCTGCTGTACTGTCTTTCTTTCTCATGAATATTAATTCCAAGGGCAAGTATGCTAAGACTAGATTACGAATCATTGCGAATATCCATTCCCGTTATGGGAATCAAATCGTGAAACAGTTATCTTAAAAGTCAAATATCAAAAATATCTTCCTTTATATAAAAATATACACATTTAAGGATATTCTTCGAGATTATTTCAGTTTAAAGTATTAATAAATTTTGGTGAAGTAGGCTGCATAAAATTGAGTCTAGGGGACAAATTATTCATCCAGTTTTTATTTTCAGATTTTTACCTAATCTATGCGAATACAGTTGTTGACGCACCAGCATAATTTCCTGTACTAGAGTTCAACTGGGTCCTACCAGTTAGATAGAAGCAACTGGGCAGGAACCAAGCTGTAGACCCCAATTCTTGGCGTGCCACTCCCAGAGGTATCATTTCACTTGGAGGACATTACGATAACCTATCTTACATATTTCAGCTACAATTAGAGAATATATGGAATATTTGGTTGGGTTGGGATTCGAATTCATTTCCTTTTGATAGTGAAAACGGACGCCCTAATCAACTAGTACATGAAAATACAATCGATGCTCGTTTTTACTAGCTTCTAATTTACGAACACTCACAATTTCACTGTCTGGTCTCTATATGATTCCAGTAGACGTGATGATAACTTCAAATCTTATTTATATATGAACTATAGGTTTGTAAAATTTCTCTCTCTCTCTTTAAACTCATTTTTACACCGCTTTTATTTACGTTTATTTTTAATAATGTATTATTTTTTTTTTTCGATTTCATTTTTTCCTTGTATGGTTGTGAGAAATTTGAATCAATGTTTTCATGTGAGAATTGAAAGTTCTTTGAATTGTTGATTCATGTACTATTGATCGTTAATTTTGTAAAGCAATTCCTGTGGAATTTCTCTCACCTAGTCTAACTCCTATCTAAGAATCATGCAACAAAGTATAATCTGTAACTTTAAGTAAAAATATTGTAAAGCTATTGTGTAAGGAATGGTCTCATGGTTTTAAATCATTGTATGAAATTGACCTTCCAGTTGCAATATACTTTCCAAAGTTTGCTTAGAACGGGGTTAGCAGAAAAAACGATATCTAGATCATTTTGATCAATTATAACCTTTATTATCACCATAACAGAAAGGTAAGAGCATATTTGTCATACCACCCCAATAAGGATGAGTTACTCATCTATAAACTTTTACATAAAAACTTACTGATGCTCGAAATTTCATTTCCGAACTTTCTAAATGTGAACTCGGAATAAATTGTACGAAAAAATTTTGGACGATTAAATGATTGAGGGCAATTGGAATAAGAAGAAAGACTAACTCGGAAAGATATGAAACAAAAATTAGATAATGTAGTGCTGTGACTGTCTATGAAACAAGGAAATGATTGACTAACAGGACCGACTTATACCTTATGAGAAAAGCAACAGTGAACTGATTTGCTACAATGAAAAAAAATTTTAAATGTTATTTTGAAACCGAAAAAATAAGTGATTATTTTGCTTGATTTTTCACCATTAAAATAAAAGATTTGTTTTTAAATTTGAATTTTATTTTTCATGTGTTTTTCTTGTATAGTAGTTAGTTAATATTTTTTTAATATGGCAATAATTTGTGTATAGAGAAAGACTATAAATAGAATATAATTTGTGTATAGATTGATAAAAAAAAATTTTAGTTTTAAGCTCTAACATTTGTTTTTATATGCAGAACGACATGAAGAATTATTTATCAGCATATGAGTTCGCGAGAACGAGCGTCTATTGTAAAATTCTTACTTTATTCTTTCGCCGAAATTTTACCTAGATTGAATTGAGGTGACACACAATGGAATTAAATTTACATCAGAATTTTTTTTACTTAAAGCTATATATATTATTTAAAAATTTCGATTACAGAGTTTGTAATTAAGTTTAACCATGATTAACGCTTATTGGGATTCCCTGTAATTTTTAGCAAAAATAGACATAAAATGTTTTTATACTCAAATGGGTTGTTATTTAATATAGAAATTTTGTAGCTCTTATACTTTAATTCCTACTTCAGAGTTCACAGTTTTTACTTCTCAATCCTTTTTTTCATATATTTTAGAAAATATTAATCCCTTTCAATTAAACCTATATTAATAAAATACTTGTTATCTTAGTCAGCTGAATTTTTGACGGGACTTAAGTGAGAATGGCAGCAGGCAAGGGGGTGAAATTTATATCAGAATATCAATTTTACCGAATTATCAGAATATCGATGCTTAGCTTACATAAAAGTTATGTTTCATTTCAAAATTTGATTATAGTTTTTATAATTAATTCAAAAAATAACTATATATATATATATATATAACACTGATATGAACTCCCTATAAAGTTGTCCATAATACAATTAAATTAATTTAAGCAGTATAACATTCCGCGCGTTTTAGAATTCCTCTCACTCTATGAACAAAAGCGTTATCATTTTTCCCTTTCTAAAATTGTCCGATGGGTGTAGAGAAAAATATATATATATATATGGCATCAAAGATTTCCCCTTCCTTATAAATTTCTGCGTAATTTTTCTTAAACTTGTGATATTTTTTTACATTTCTTTCAATTTTAGAAAAGAATATTTTACAGTTTATGTGTTTACGCTCTTCCCCACATGTTGCCAATTGGAAATACATTGGAACGCTTATCAAAAAAATATTTTCCACTTAAATATTTAAAAACTTCACCATAGAGAATTTTCAAGCCTTCCTCATCTTTTTCAGTTTACTTTTAGTTACGTTAAGACTTCATTTCATAGTGCACAATAAAGCTTTGAAGAAAGCTAAGTTAAAAATAAAATCGCTTGCATTACAAGTTTTCTATTCGAAAAACGATAACTGACAGGATTAGATCTCTAGTTCAATATATTTAGAATAACAAATATAGAGAGAGAACAATGGAATACTAAAAGATGTATTCGAATAATATAATCAATCGTGAAGGTTGAGAATAGTATTCCGAGTCACTTTTCTTTTAAAATAAAAATTATGGTTTTATTTCAACAAAAGCATTTGATTTAAAATAGTATTAAATCATAATAGCAAACGATTATAAAATGAAACTATTAAACATTTATTTGGCAACAAATGAAAACGAGAACACAAATAAATGTGAATCTTTCTTTTAGTGTTAGAGCTAGAGTTGGATGTTGATTTGTGGCGAAAATAAATGATCCCAGTGGTAAAATATTTGAATTAAAAAGATTTTTTTATGAATCGTTGAAGAATTCTTTACGGGTTCGAAGATACATGCCAATAAACAATGAAAAAATATTTTTATTGATTCTCATTTACACGTCTATGTGTACGTCTTAAAACATACTTTTAGTTCTCTCTTATTTTGCTGGAATGACGCACGACTTCTGTTAAAGGTATTTTCTGAAAATTGCAATCAATTTTCTAGTTTTTCTAAAAATTTTCAAAATTTAAATTTCACCTTAACTTTTTGTAAAATTTTCTTTTTGATAAAGCATTTGGGAATCTTTATTTTAAAATAAATTCCTAAATGTGTTTGGATACTGTTATTTAAGATGAGAGAATTACAAATTTAGTTTATTTCATAACCCCCAAAGAATATTTTCTGAAAACAAAATTTATTTTAAATATATATTAATTTCAAAATAAAGAATATTTTAAAATAAGTATAAATATAACTTTTGAAATAAATACGGATAATTTGTTTTAAATTTAAATCATTTAAGTTATTTCTTATGTGATTTTAGCTATATATCTCGTCATACATTCTTTTTCCTAATTTTTCTTTAAAATGGTTAAATATTTCTTTATTATATTATTTTTGTCGATGATTATTGTTACTCTTTGTTGCAAATAATTCAAATTTTATACTTTTTTCACGGGCAATAGTGGATTAAGCTACTATTATATATTTTATTATTTTTATAGTTTACATGGAACTGGAAGACAATAAAGCCCTAGGTAATATGTATTTAACTGAATAGATCTTTTTCCAATTTTGGTATTTATTCTCCTAATATTTTGAGATCTGATGAGATAACACTTTTTTTTTAAATCTTTAGGGAGGTTCTCATATTTTTGTATTTGAATATGAATGTTCAAATATAAAGGTATCACTGATTTAGTTATCATTGTTATGAAGTTGAAGTTTTGATTAATTTTTAAACTTTCCATATATTTGTCAGATAATTTACAAGTAAATTCAGATTTATTAATAATATTAAATACAGCTAGTGAACTATGCATGTTCTTGCTTTACAGGAAAAATAACGATGTTTACCATTTACATGTCTTTGAAATGCTGTCCGCGAAATAAGTCAACGAATAGGAACGAAGACAAAGTTCAGTAACGTTGAAGAATTATTGCAGTTTTTGCATATTTTTCAGTGCATTTTTATCGGGAGAGAACTAGAAACTTGTAAACATGTTCGGTATAGTGAACAAAAAACTTTTTCAAACTAAAAAAGAAATCAACATCATTATTTTTCTGCAAAAATAGTACTGTGGAAATATATTAATTATAGTTTAAATTAAATTCAAATGCTGTAACCAAATCAAAGTTTAGGAAAAAATATAACCTGTGTTTAAAAGGTAACCTGAGACCAAAATCTTCATATAAATTTCATTCCATCTGCACTCACTTATCGCTCTACAATCATTTTTTCTTGACGAAGGCTAATTACAAATGGTTTTTTTCTCATTTTTGTAAAGATTTTGCAAAATTATATAATTAAACAAATCTAAGAGTATTTTATTTTCTAACATGCTCAGTCCGATAGTCCTTTTTCTAAATATTACATCTTGCCGTCCAAAAAAAAAAAAAAAAAGTCCTTTTCTGAAAAAATCAAGGATGATTTTGTTCCACTACTCCTTCACAATCTTCCAAAGTCCATTTAATGTTTTGGGATGCCGCTTATAAAAATCTTGTTTTAAAAGTCCTAATTCACTATGTTTGTATATATATATATATAAATCTGCAGGGGAAACATCGGAGAATTTGGGTGGCATGCAATTAAAAGTGGTAGCAGCTTCATTTCTGGTTTCATTTTTTCAAAAAATAGAGCAGTAGATTTAACTGTATGCCTTGAAGCTTTATCCTTATGAAATTTAACACAATGACAATTGTTAGGAAAAAGGTATGGAATTTCTCAGTTGAAAATAGATGTTAAAATATTTTGCTAAATGTAATCCGAATTAATTTTTACACTCTTTTTTATTTTCCTTATTTTAAGTTTTCCGTAATAAGAAAATCAAGTAATAACCATAAAACTTTTAGAAAAACTTTGTTTTCTCTAAATTTAATTGCTAACTTTTTCTATTCTCTTTTCTTGTAGTAAATCAAATTTTTATTGTTGCAGTTATATAAATATATTCAATCTTCATCAATTGTAACTATATATTTTCATTTTTCACCACTAAATAATTTTTATACAACAATCTGCCTATAATCATACGCTGAGAAGCATGTTTCATTGTTAGCTATGAACATCGTGCTTTTTTGTTTTGATTAACTTAAAATCAGTTTTTATAATTTTGCTCAGAGTTTCAACAGATATACAAGGTGGTTATAATTAAATTTCCCCTATAAACAGCATCCCACAGAGCAAACGGATGAACAGAATGCAACGAAATTTTGTATATGGGCTTTACACGAGATGCTCTCTCGGAATTTCCAAAAAAAATTTTTAGTTCCACCAGAAGGCGCTTTTTTTGGAAAAACATGAAATGTGACACAATAAACGACCAAAACGAAATACAGAAACAATTAACATTTATTAATATGTCTGATCATCCTATCATCGAACCACATTAAGTAAAGGTAAGGGAAAAAAACAGTACGCTGTTTGAGAAACAAAAAAAAACAGTTCAGTTTGCCGAAACAAGAACACATTAGGACGAAATTTCACCAGCGGAGCAGTTGTTAATCGTGTTCAGGACGATGTAGGGAAAGTTGCTCCACGTAACCACCCTCATTCACCTGCAAAATTTCAAATCGATGCACAGTGTGTTCAACAACAGATCGTAACTGATCAGTTGTGAGGCTTCGCACATGAAGCGTTATGGAGTTCTTTAAGTCACTCAACGTCGTAACATCTCCACGATACACCCGACTTTTTAAATAACCCCATAACCAGAACATGAACAGAACCATAACCAGAAGATTAGATCCGGCGAACGTGGTGGCCATGGATAACGAAAGGAACGACTAATAACATGCTCCTCTGTGAAGTGTTGGAGCAATAGCGCCTTCACGGACTCATGGATATGTGGGGGTGCACCATCCTGCATGAAAATGGTCGATGTAAGGACTCACCTTTGATGTAGTAGCGGCACAACAAACGTCTGCAGCATGACATGGTACCGACTGCTCGTAACGGCACATGTGACAGGCCCATGTTCAGTGATTTCCTCAAAGAAGAATGGCCCAAGGATGAAAGTCGCCGTGAATCCACACCAGATAGTCACCTTTGGAGAATGCAGGGGACTTTCAGTGTGCATCCGAGGATGTTCCTTAGCCCAAATGCAGCAATTGTGTGTGTTGACAGTCCCGTTGAGGAGAAATGAGCCTCGTCGCTCCACATATTCCAAGGCCATGACAGATCAACAGTCATTCTGTTGAGGAAATTGACTGCAAATGAGAGACGTTGTGCTTTATCTCTATCAAGCAGCTCTTAAGTAGGGCGGATCTTGTATGGGAAGTAGTGCATTATGTTTCTGAGCACTTTTCGGACGGTGCTGTAAGCATAGCCAGTCTGTCGAGAAACTGCACATGCGCTACTGCCCTCAAGCTCTGATGTCTGTGACTGTGCGTCAACAGCTGTCTTTACGGCATCAACAAGTACCGGTGTGACACGTTTGCGGCCTCTTCCAGGTTGAACTCCTAATTTCCCCGTCTCTTCAAATCTGTTAATCATGTCTCGGATACCTTTAGTTGACATTGGTCCACGCTGTAGGTTCTTTCTACCACGAAATTCACGAACTGCAGCAGAAGCATTCCCCTTGTTTTCATAAACCAGCTTCACCAATAGCGCACGTTCAACTAAAGAGACCACCATAAATACAGCCGGAAACATCGATTTAAACATGCCAACGTCTCTACAAACGTTTTATACCCAAACCTGTTTTGCATAAAGCTTCCTCTTCTTCCCAAGCATGCAAATCTCGGCATTTTTCTCCTACGGACGGATTTTCCCGGTTTTGCATTTTATTTTTCACGGTTTTGATAATTCTTGTTCTGGTTTGTTAATATTGTTTCTGCTTTCCGTTTTGGCCATTTACTGAGTTAAATTTCATGTTTTTTCCGAAAAAAAGCGCTTTCTGGTGGACATTTTGGAACTAAAAAATTTTTTTTTGAAATTCCGTGAGCGCATCTCGTGTAAAGCCCATATACAAAATTTCGTTGCGTTCTGTTCATTCGTTTGCTCTGTGGGATGCTGTTTATAGGGGAAGTTTAATTATAACCACCTTGTATTTAAAGATTTTGCCATAATTCTTTGGGTAGCAGGATTTTCCTGTAAAACATGATATACGACTTTAAATTTAATCAGAGATACCTTTGTTGGGTATACATTTTTTATACCTTTATCCCAATCAAATGTAAATTTTGACATTTTTTCCTTCCATATCAACTATGCATTTATTTTACGTGTAGAAATATTAAAACCATGATGTTTTTTAGCAACTGAATAAAACTATTTCCCTTCAAATTATGCAAAAATATATCATTCGATCCATTTTTTTTTATTTTCAGTGATATTTTAGAGGACACAAAGAATATTTTTAATATAGCTGACGATAATTAAGCCCTATAACAATTTGATAGCAATTACATTTTATTTTTTAAAATTAATACTTAATTTAATGGGTTTATACGTATATATATATTGTAAACATCCATTTGTTAAAAGATGGGTTAAAAGTTTTGAATAAAATTCACCATGCTTTCATGAAAATGTGTGAATTTGGCACAAATTTTAGATATTTCTTATTGTGATCGTAATTTAACAATTTTGTTCTTCCATTTTCAGTCTTTTTAGAATATTTTACTGATCAAAATAAATCGCAAAGATAACATTAAATAAATTTCTTATCAAACGGAAACTGAAACTCTACTAAAAACATTTTGTTAATCTCGTAAGTCAAAAATATTCATGTGATTTTTTATTGATGATGTAAAATTTTCAAAAGCACTCCTGAGTATACGCAAGGCGTTTAAAATTTTAATTGTTATTTGATCTGATATCAAAGTAAGAAATATCTTCCGAGAAAAATATGAAAAACAATTTTTTTTCCATATTAATAGCCCATGGTCCATCGATTTTCTTGCTTATATTAGTTTGCAAGACCGGGGAATGGGAAATTAATAGAGTGTAAATACATGATAAAACCGTTTATTGTAAATTTACCTATATTCAAGGAACAATAAATAAATCATGATAAGTGCATTTTAAGGAGTAAAACATTCAATTTTATGATACTTAACGTCGAATAAAAAGGGGAGGATGCGATATAGGTGGCTATGGGATATAAATTAGAACGAGAGGGGTTGAGAGAATTTCAAAAGTTTATTTATTGCCAAGTCTGATACGAGAAAAATATTCATTTAATAAGGTACATGAGACTAGTAAACAAACGATAATCTCAACTTTTCTTTCACATAAGATTTCCAATAATTTAACTAAAATCATTTACTTTCTTTAATAACACCTACAGTAAGGAATATGAAATGAACTGTAAAGAAAGAATGCAAAATATCACTGATAAAATTATGAAATATAACTTTAAGAAGACGTTGATTGGATTCTGTATGTAACTTACGTAATAATACTTTTTAAGTTTTGTGATGCAGAAAAATATGAGTTGGGACAAATGTTTCATATTCCTATCAGAGTTAAAATTTTGCGTTTAAATTGCCCCTTAGAAAATTCAAGATTATGTTTTATTAGATTGATCTTAGATTATATTTTATTTATGATTAAAAACTTATAATGAATTCCATGAGGAAAAAAAATTCAAAGTATTCCATGATTCGAATATGTATTCTCAAATAATATTTTTGTAGTTCGAGCTAACATTTAAGTGTTACTAGCTGTTAGTAGTATTTGAGGAAGAAGTCAATCACTTACTCCTTTGGTTCAACTTGTCTGGATTTTGTGCCGATAAAGCTAACTAAATATAATTCAGTTGATCATATCGTATATTAATTCAACTAAAATACAAAAACCCCGTAAAATTTTTATATCGTTCACAGATCTTTTCTTTTTGGGAAGATTTTTTATAGACATTACCATCTACATTTCTCAAGTAATGGGAACAAGAAAACTCCAAGACCGATAGGCATGTGGGAAATAAGAACCTAACATTCATCTCCCGATGTTCCACAATGCCTATTGGGAGCTTGAGACTATCGACTCTGAAGAGAGCTGTCCTAACTGGTTACGAAAAGCTAACTGTACCGCACTTATGCATCTGTACTTGATTTTGGATCACAATAATTTGATAGGTACTGAATGTGATATCTCTTCTCCTCTTTCTTGAAACAATATAACTCTATGTTGGAAGACTTAATGGAGTAAGGAATTCTTAGGGTGTAATGTCCTTTCATTTGAACAGTACAGTAAAATTGTACGGTTTGTAGAATACAGCGAAACTGTCGAAATTGATCTTAACCCTTGAGTATAACTAAATTATGACCTTTTGATGATCATATAGTCTAATCAGTTATTCAAATGCTACTGTCCCTTATCTTGTCTCATTGTTACTTGTATTTAAAAACATAGTTACGAACTATTTTTCTCTCTTTTTCGTTTCTTAATTATTAACTAAATTTTAAAGGGAATTTTATCTGTAAATTCTTAGTAAATTTTATTTCCTGTGTCTTACATCTAATGAAAAATAAAATTATTATTTAATACATTTTTTTCTCTAATTAAAAGTGAATTTCATGTCATTTTTAAAACACACAAACAGTTATTGATAAACGATAATATTTTTCTCTCTCAAGATAATAGGCAAACATTTCCAAGAATATCTAGTTATTTTTGTCGACTGTACGTTATGTCTTCACGCACAAAAGAAGATTTATCATCACTAACATTAACTAAGTATATATATATATATATATATATATATATATATATATGTATGTATGTATGTATATATATATAAATATATATTATGTTTTTTCTTTTCTCTAAATAATAAATAAATGACATTTGTTTTGATGAGTTGACAAAATCTTTTGCATTTATATAAAAATGATTATTTTTAAAGAATAACTTAAAACAAAATCATTTATATATAAATTTAAAAAATTTAAAGTAGTGGACATAAAGTTAATCAAGGTCTAAAATTGCGTAAAAGAAGAATAAAGTTAGAAAATACAAAAATTTGTATTAAAAGTGCACTATACGCCAAAGTTTGGAATAAAAGTCTTATTTAAGTTTTATTTTAATTTGCGTCTAATAAATATTTTTAAAAATTCCTTAACTTATAATTAAAGTCATTCTGCGTTTAAAATTGCTGCAATTCTTGATCATCTTAACCTTTCAGGCACAGAAAATATGGATGCATTTTTATAAGTAAATGTTTGCCCACTTGACATTAATTTCATATTGAGTCTTTAAAATATGAAATGCCAATTAAAATAATAAAACATTTACTTACACATTGAAATCATTCAACAAAATATTAAAAATATATTTAAATAAAGCTACATTAGAATTTAAATTTGAATCTATAGCTATGCCACACACAATGTAAGTGTCTGCACACTCACAAAGACACTTTCTTTAATCGGTTTTAATATGCATTCTAACCCCGTTAATTTCCGCTATTACTGGCTGCGGTTTATAAATCTACTACTTTTCTGAGTAAATTACGGATAAAGGCAACTGAATCTCGATTCGTGAAGGAACTGATTTTTAATTCTTATTAACCCATTCACATACAAATTATATAGTACTTGAGGCGACTGAAAAATTTCATTTAACTTCGTTGAACTGAACAAGAAAGTGGAAGATGAGGAAGAGTCCATTTGCAGTAAAATTTGGAATTTGATTAATCCGACAGATGCATCAATTTCACCTCTTGATATTATGACTAGAAATACTTGTCAAAGTATACAGCAGCCCATGAAATGAAAGACGTGTCTGAATCGGCATTACACGTCTGTTCACCTCATGCATGTGGAAGCTATTTACGCTAACAGTTCTGGAAATAATGCCTCCCTGCTGATGTGGCAGGAAGATAGGAAGAGGAGATTAGAAACTTGGTTCTATTTCGTTATTCAACTTAGTTCTAACATAAGAAGACTGTGTTGAAATTAATTGGGGGGATTTAATCCGGAAATGTTAATGTTAGATAACATCCTATTCGCTAGTTACTTTAATGAAAAAATACATCTTATAAGCTTATTTATTAAATATTAATTAATTATGTAGTTATTTAATTATTTAATGAAATATTTTATAGAATAGGATCAGAAGTTTTGAGATATTTATCATTTACTAAATTACCTATTGTGAAATGCGATACCTTTTTTATGTTTATCTACAAATTTCATTTATATAGTCTTCGAAACAATTTTTAGATAAGATTTTATAGTTGCTATACATACAAATGCAATTACAAAGTAATTACATATACAATTGCAATGTCTTTATAGATATATCATATTTACATATATGCAATTCAAATGCAGTTACGCATTATTAAATTTATATCCAAACTTTAAAAAGATAAATATTATAGGAAACATAATATTTTGAAATAAATTCCTTAATTTATTTTTGCAAATAATTTTGTCAAAATTTTACAAAATACTTAAACTTATTTCTGAAAACAACTTTTTCCAAATCGTTTCTTCCAAAATAATAGGTAAATATGCATATCATTTTATTGAGAGAAATATATAAAATATCTTACAAAGTGTACAATAACACAAAAAAGTAAGAAAACTTTTTTAATAGAAATAGTATTTAGTAGACCTTATAAAAATGTTAATAGAGAGAAAATGTGAAGTTGTTTAGTTCACTCGGAATTACTTAGTTCACATTTTTGAATTATTTTCATTTACAAATACGCGAAGGTAATAAATTATACGCATTGGTTATAAATTCTTCATTCAATTATATTATTTTAATGGTTAAGCATTAACTGGCGCAACGTTAAACATTCTATATGGTGTTTTCATTCTGAATTTGAACTAAATTATGGGATGTAGTTATTCTGCTGTTATGGGAGATATGTTCTTATTAACTAAAAAGTAGAGAATTTGAACTTATCTCAATTAAATGCATGTCTCATTGATTGATTTTGTTCAACAGTGTGAATTCCGATTTTACACCGGTGAATATTTGTTACTTGCAACGTAATTTTTGTTAGATTTGTTCCAGATATTGTGTGAATAGCGAAACCAACTAGAATTATAAGATGTTACCTCTAAGTTTATTTCAGATGCAACTAAACATCATATCATTGAACTGGTAACTAGTCTCAGCACACTTTATCCCTTAGTTCCATTGTTCTTGGGATCAATTCCTACCTCTGACGTGATAAATTAAAATGTTTTATAAAATCTCTTTTTGATTATTGGTAACATAATTTTTCATGTCCAAAAAAAAAAAAATGATTGTAGAGTGACAAAAAATAAAACCAGTCATCATAATTATAACCATCAAATCAGTGGATCCATAAAATAAAATGATTACTATTTTATCCATCTTGACCATCTCGACCATTTTTATCCATTTCGAATACATTGGCATTTGACTTCAAACCCATACCATATTTGGGTTAGAATGCAAATAAAGTACATTGATATTAATGATCTGTCATATGTATGTTGTCACGTGAATGTTGAGTATACAAATATGCTCTCCAAATAATTTTATTAGAATTTTTCGCAAATACTGGCAATAAACACATTGTGCCCTCGTCAGGTAAAAATATGCGCTAAAACTGTGATTATTAGAAAAATTTCAATAGCAGTGAATTGCTATAAAGTTAATAAGTTAAATAAATAATACTATATATCTTAAAAATAAATTTATCTTATACAGTTAAAGATGAAATATAATTCTACTTTTTTGTCATCGAGATGTAAAAGATCCATTTAAGAATTAGAATTATTAGCGCAAAAATCTGTGATTGAGTCTCAATGTAAAATTTTTAAAGGATACGATTATATATGGTTTCAAATGCTCGGATCTATTCTAGATTCGATGATAGAATGCATTGTCATTATCTCAAAGTGAAACATTTTCCATAATTTTTTAAATGTTCTAGAGAATATGAACGTAATGATTTGTTTATTCGCAAATTTTTTTCCACAAAGTAATTTCACCCTTCATTTTAATAACAATCTTTATAAATTCATTTTTTAAAAAAATACAAAACATGTAACCTTAAGATTTTAAATTAAAATGACGTTACAACGAAAGAAGAAGAAAGAAAAATAATAAATTCGTCATCCCGTGCCAGAACGCGTCAGCAAAGGAAAACGGTTTTCTTATACTCGCCACTCCCCGTATTAACTTCGAAATTAAGCAAGGGCTGAAATTGATGGACTCAGAGCTTTTCCGAGAAAAAGTTGATGATGAAAAATGCTTCTTTTCTCTCGGTCAACGTTCCATGGGTCGCCCGTTTGGGCATTCCTGTAGAGTTTTCCTACTCAGTTCAATAAGAGACCTTTGATTAATAGTCCTCGGAAAACGATGCATTTCCGGTGATTGATTTACTACATCCCCTCCTTTCCACCAACCCCTTTCATACTCGTCACTAATTGAGAAATTTTTTTGATTCTACCACGTGCTATTCATGCGGTATATTCTGACAAAACTTATTAAACAGTTCTCCAGAGATGCTTCAAGGTAATTGTAAAAGTGGAATTGAAGCTTTTTAAATGAAGAGAATTTAAATAAAGTGCCAACTGTATTAGTAGCTTTCATTATAAAATTAAATTAAAAATATGCAAGAATTTGAAGAAAATATTAAGATGTAATTATGACTACATATTTTTGTAAACCAAACAACTAAAAACAGCTAAATATTGAAGTCAAGTGCGCCGATTGGCACCTGAACTGTACCCTCTTTTATGTGCTATACAACTGTAGAAATATTATACACTATAGAATGTTTAGCTAGATTAAATCCTCACAGTACGACGTAGGTTAATCTAGTACCAGACTGGCTATTATCTGGACAGAAAAGCGACATTTTTTTCACTAATTACTGATAACATGATTGCATGATTATCCGCATAAAACTGTGCATGTTTACTATTCAATATGTTAGTAATTTATTAGGAATTAAGCGCGTGGAAATTAAGAAGTATGTGTAAATTATAGCCACCAAAATTTATTATGTTTTTTAACTTTCCAAACATTTAGTGGTTGAAATTGATTAGAATCCATAAAACTCACATTGAAGAATCCATATAATCAATTTACGTTTATTATTTTCCATCATTAGTCTATTTATTGAGGTATTTTTAATCGATGATTACGCGTCACCTACTCAGAATAGTTGCAATATCCATCTACTGTTCAATTATTTGTTTATGATGACAACATTGAAATGATACATAACACAATTATGAAATGATAAATATTAATAACAAAAATTGTAATTAATTATTTTAATATTTAATGAAAACACTTCAAATTAAAAATTTCTATTATTTAGCCAATATGTCACTGATTGCTTTTCAGCTATTAGAATTGGGTACAACTTTTCGGATTCTGACGCTTCTATTAAAGCGATAATTTTTTTAACGAGCTGCTTCACATTTTTACATTTACAAAGTTTTCATTATTATTATTCGTGATTAGACTGTCATTTCGATCTAAATTAAGTTTTGAAATTTTTTTTAAACTTGTAAAGTATCTGACGCTATTTTTAATTTCAACTTTGGTGTACAGAAGAAAAATCCACGTCTTTTATATTAATATAAAATGATAATTTTTGAGAAACAAAACATTAATTTTACTAACTCCTGTAATCATTACATTATATTAATGCCGAATTTGACAATTCGCTTTTCTTTTCGTCAGTTAGGTATTACGGAAAGAAAAGTGAGTATTTCTGAAGTACTTATTCAACTTTCATAGCATACTTTGCTTAATTCCCGGTCAATATTTTTCAATTTATGAATAATAGTACAAAGTGCATTATACAATGAACTTCATTAATTTTATAATCTTTTAATACAGTATAATAAAAAACTCTTTATAATGCTTTTTAGATATAGGCTTGAGAGTGTAAAGGTACCATGATAATGAAATTAAGTAAGTAAAATCCTGATATAAATTTAATTTTTTTAAAAATGTTAAAATTTTAATATAAATTATTGAGCAAATTTAAGGATGATAGATGGAAATGGTCATAAAAATCAATCAGTATTGCACTCTGGAAATCGAAATTAGTCACTCTATACAATAGAGTAAGCCAATTATGCACAGTTTATGACATATGGTGTTTTATGGTAGTGTGTATGTGAAGTGAATGGAAAGTTTTTCATTCAACAGTCATTTTGTGCAAATTGGGGATAATTAGACTGATATTATATTTTAGAGTAGATTCCAAACCTCAACGAATATTAATGCCTGGGATATATATATATATATAATAAATATGTATATATATATATATATATATATATATATATATATATATATATATATATATATATATATATATATATATATATAATAAATATGTATGTATATATATATATAATAAATATGCATGTATATATATATATATTGTAAGTTACATACTTTTGACAATATATATTCACAGGTCTTAAAACTGCAGCATGCTTTTTAGGTTAGTGAGTGGTCTCATGCTATCTTTAATGGAAGAATAATCTGGTGTTGTCCTTCATAGATGTTGTTATATCCAAACTAATTTTTTGAAGGGTAAAATCACCCCCTTATTTCTAGATGGCGTTGGCGTATTCATTAACCCAAGAAAGGGAATCAGTTCATACCATGTAGTTGGGGAATTTGTGTTGCTATTAACTTTACTATTTCCTATATATGTTGTACTGTTTCTAATATATGTTATGCTGTTTCTTATATATGTTCTTATATATACTTATATATGTTATATGTGTTGTATTATTGAGATTGTTTTCAATTAATAATTTATATCAAAATTATTTGTGTAGAATATTTATTTTCCTTAGCAATGCTATGCCCACAAGCATAAAAATTTAATAATGAGACTTTACTGTAACGTAAAATACGTTTATTATATTTCAATTTTTAGATTTTCTTTAAACCATTAGAGAATCGAATAAAACCTAACATTAAATTAATAACGTTGTAAAAGGATATATTTATCCTCATGATATGAATCCCAATTTTATTTCACAAAATGGTATTTGGGTTACTCTAAAACTTCGAGCTCGGGTAATTTGACACCGCATAATGGGAAGCTTAAAAACCGATAAGTGTTCTAAGCCGTTTTAATATCCATTTTCCAAGAGGATTTTCCATCGTTAACAATTCGTACAATATTTATAGAAAGGGAGGAAAATTTTAAAAATCCCAAACAGCCATTTTGAAAAATTAGAGTGAATAAATGAGAAACGCAACATATCCTGTTGTCCACTTTTGGCTTGGATTAAATCCGGAGCTTTCCACTATTAAAAGCGCTGCGTTTTTACTAAGCAACGATGAACCCAGAAAAGAACTTTCGCGTGTCAACACCATGAAGTACTGATAATTGAACACAGGTTGTCAAACAATCCACCAGTAAGATTAATCATGGAATAAGGTTTATTCAAAATAAAGATTTGCAATCATCATCCTTTATACTTCTTACCCGTATTCGAATAACCCCATAAAACAATAGAACTGAATATTTAAGCAACATGCCAATCCAAAGTTTTATCATTAAAGAGTTGTTCCAAAAGTAGTTATAAAGAATTTTCAGTTTTTATTCTCCAAAAACTCTTTTGCTATATATAATCTCATGACTTAAGTAATTATTTCCGATTATTAAGAGATCAAGCATCTTCGAAGCGATTACTTTTTAAGAATTCGATGAATTTTCGCTTCGGGTTTCATTTGTTGAAAAGCGGTAAATATCACTACTACAAGTAATTGTCACTTAGTTATAAGATATGAATCTCTCTTCTCTTGCTATTTCATTCAATAAGGCGTGAATTGTAAATTTTCATACAGTCGCACTCATGAAGTGGAAAATGTTTTAAAGCATTTAGTTTTAGAAGAAGTAAAATGTATAAATTAGTCGAAAATAACAGGTAAAAAATGAACTAACTAAGTAACTTATTAATTTGTGAAAAAAGTTCAAGCTAAATATTTTAATCGTTACATTAAAAAAAATGTAATTATTTCTTTATTTTAATTCTTTTATTTTATAGAAACAGAGTAATAGTGGTTTGCTTTTCAGCTAGTCAAAAATTATACCTTCCCTTTTTAAAGTGACGTAGATTACATTAAAATTCTCTGATCTGAAACTACATTGGATGTGTCCCATAATTTTGAAAGTAAAAAAGAATTGAGGAGGTGAGGCTTGCGTGTTCAGTATATGAAAAAGGCTTCCACAATGTGCTGGTTAGTTATCGATTATGTGTGCATGACATCTTTTTATCTTTTGTGTTTATTAAAAAAGGGATCAAATTGTAACAAAACCTTCGCATTTTTTCATTACTTACACAAAAATCAGGAAATTATAAATTCATAAAATTTCTGGTCGTCTAGAAAACTATAAATAAAACAAGAAATTCGACGGAAATTTAAAAAAAATAATATAAAAATGGATATAAATTGTACAATTGTGTCTTAAAATCTATCACTCATCAAAAAAGACATCATTAAAAATTTATAAGTACATTGAAATGTAGAAGGTAAAACCTTTCACTAGAATTTAATGTGCTGTTAATCAAATAGGTTTCATCAAAATAATGAACGAAATATTAAATACAAATCTCAAAATTTTCAAAAAAAGAGAGACATTTTTGGAAGAATAAATCTTGAGCATCATAAAATTGTGTTGATGCTCTAAAATTATGCAGCATTAATCGGTATTATGAACAAAATATAATAAAATAGTATCATGAGGAGAAAATTAGATAGGAAGAGAGTTGGAAAAGCTTGAATTGAGTTGATGCCTGTTAAAATACCAAAAATAATAGAATCAGTGGTCCCTATAAGCTTTTTCCATGATACTACCAAAATATCCAAAATGTTTTACAATGTAATTTCAATATATCTTAAGTTTTACAATGTATTTTAAGTTTAATAAAAATATGAAAATTATTTTTCGTAAACGTCAAAATTTTTCAAGTGATTTCTTTAACTGAATGCTGCTGAATTGGTCACCTCTTTAAGTATGCAAATTAAAGTTAAATCTTATGATTTCTCTCAAAACTTTTTGATTGGTGTTCATTATGAACATGCGCGTACTGCGCCAATTATGATTATTACTAGGCCATACGGAAAGTAAGTTTCCCAAGCTCCAAAATGACCGTAACGCAAACATACAGGTATGGTAAATTGTTGATCTGACTATCATTTGTTATAAGCCTAATTTTCTAATAACTTATATTAAAGTCGTTATAATACCCAAAAGTGTCGGCTCTCATTTCTTCTCCTGTTAGCGAAATGAGGCCAATGATAACGTTTTTTAATGAACAGAAGGTAAAACCGATTGAAATTCATCGCCAGTTGTGTTTAGTGTATGGATTAGATGTAATTTGCAACGACACCAGAATGAAAATGACGAGCACCTCGATAAAATCATTACAAGTGAGACATGGGCTGCTTACTTCATCCCAAAACCCAAACAGCAGTCGATGTATTGGTGTTACAGTGGATCTCCGAGCCGGACGAATGTCAAGCAGACTGTATCCACACAGAAATTGTTGTGCAGTGCCTTCTGGGGCAGGAAAGACATTCTGCTCATTGACTTTTTGCCGAGAGGTGCAACAGTAAGTGCTAAACTACTTCGCAAATTTAGTTCTTAGTTAGTTCTATCTATTTTTACATATGAAGAAATACCTATCCTGGCTTCTCTTCCTCACAAACAAATAAGTGAAGACAATTGTGACATGTTGGCTCCATTCATACGCGGCTGATTTTGTGATACTGGTATACAAAAAGTTATCGAACGGTATGACAAGTGTATAATTTTTATGGTTCTTACGCTAAGAAGTGGTGGAAATATTGTTGTATATTTTGTAATAAGCTTTCCTAGAAAATTATATTGTTTCTTTTTATGATTATTATATTATTTAATACACATGGGAAAATTACGTATGTTTCATGTAAACTCTCCCCAAATGTAACAATAATCTATGACGTAGACTGGAAGGATACTTCCATTGGTGAGGAAGACTTCTACTGATGTTGGCACGAATCAGAAACAGGAATTTGGACATTCTAATTGTATTTCAATTACTTTTATTTATTCATACAAGTAAGACAAATTTCATTATCTACTAGGAAAATATATATGTGCAGATAATAACGATAAAAATAGAAGAATCTTGACAATCATAATCGAGATACAAGACACCTGCGCAAAATTAAGTAACTTTCATTCATTTTTTAAATCTTTTGTCGAAATACGATCAACCATTAATAAAATTAACTAATTTACTAATGACAGAATTTCATTACATCTTACGGAACAATGGGTTGATTGATCCATGGAAAATAAAAATAAGTGAAATTCCTGATGTATGCGAAAATCATACTACTCAATACTATACACAATTAACAAAATTAAATTTGAAGTTAATAAACTGAGGTTGCCAATTAAATATTAATAAAAAATTAATAATATCATGACTAGATTTAAATGACAGTTTTCTGCTTTTTTTTAAAAAAAATGGAACACCTATAATTGCAATTTCTCACGCTATGGCATAATATATGCCGTACATATTTATATTCTATCTTTACCTAATATCTTTCAACTGAGTCGGCATTCTGCAATTCAGTTCAACAGATCGTGGGTTTGAATTTTACATCAACGTAGTTGCTTGTCGCGGTTCTGAATGCACTTTAAATTGTATAATTACTGTATAATATTCCTGTTTGTAAAAAGTATTCACAAAGTGACAAATAAACCAAAAATTTAAATAAATAAATTGTGAAACACAAAGAAAGAAATATATCAGTTATTAGTAAGTAAAAATAAAAATATGAATAAAATATGCTCTTGTTTTGTGCTATAACATGGTTACAAATATTATCCTTCAGGATAGATATAATAAAACACTTATATGGTTTGAATTTAGACTTTGAAAAAGAATCATTATACGCTGTATGATCAAATTAAAAAATTTAAATGCCTTTTATAAAAAAAAATTCAGTGTAAGAAATGAAGCTTTAATCCAGTTTTTCACCTACTATCGATTAGATGAACATATCAAAGTTATGAAAAACTGAATGACATTGTTAAGAAAATACGTAGAAATTTTTTTTAAGAACTAGAAATAAAAAAGCTTAAAACCTGATTCGCAGATTTTAAATTATTGAAATTTTTTTTTCACTTTAACTTATTTGATAAAAAGACAGCATATGCAAGAGAAAATAAAGGTGATTGGAGTACAATGTCGTTGAAGTATGAAAGTTAAAAACTAATTTCTCAAACATGGATTTTGCAAATATATACTATCCTTTAACTTATAAAATACTTTAAAATTCCCGTATATGATATTATTCTAGAATAGAAGAATAAACATTCGCAATTATTTTCACATATGAATAGAAGTAAGTCCACCATCAATCTCAATAATCATTTCTTCAGGAAAATGGGGAAAAAAAAAGATATATAAAAATGTCAGGAAGAAACGATTTATATTATTAGTATTCATTTTCTTCTCTCGTTTTTGTTTCTTTTCATATTTTTTTCAATTTCGATATAAATTCATTTCTATGAAAAATTGATTTTGAAATTATTCTTCCGTTTTGACTTGCATACTTTGTTTATTTGATTTTCTCTGGCCTTTGATTTATTTGCTCCATATTCCCCTTTAGAGATTAAAATTTGTAAAATTGTAGCAATTAAAACAATTTTTTAGTTATTTTTAAAGGAACCAAACTTGAAATAGTTTTTGACAATTTCCTTAAGATATAAGAATTTAAAAATTAAATTGTTTCAAGTTCTGTGTTAAAATTGAATAAATTTTGTTCATTATACTTATCAAAGAATTTAAGTTATTTTCCAAATATTTTTGAATATATTTGGGATATTTAAAGTATATTTTCTTACTACTTTAAGATATCTTAATACTCATAAAGTGAAACAACGGTAAGATAAATTTGTCGATATTAAAAAAATAACTAGGCCTATTCTTCTATGTTTAAAATAATTTTAATGCTTACAATTTCTCTAGCATTAGAATATTGGTATTGAACTATCTTAAGCAAAAATTAAAAATAATTTAAATTTTACTTATAAAATAAAAAATAATTGTATAGTGAGAGTAGTTTTCACTAAAAGCAACTTTTTAGGCATTCGTTTAACAAATGTCAGTTGTTTTTAAAGCGTGATTATAAATATAAGTTTTAATACATTGTATCTAGTTTTATTGCATGAAAAGATGCTAGTCGATATTTACCTAGATCGTTTAATAAGTGTCATTCCATTCCACAGCTATTTTTTGTTACAGCGTTTCAATTTTTTGATGCTTCTACAAATCAGAAACTGTTATTCCAAAAAATCTAAGATTTTAACTAGCTCGTGAATTTGATATTTAAATTATATAAATCTTTTATTCGAAATATGTTTTAAGCATCAGGTTTTTAGGTGAACGAGTCTTCGTTCTTAAAAAGTGGTCTTAGAGCGACAACACCAAGCAAACCTAACCGAAATATTTTCGATGAAGAATAAATAGATGTAACTTTATAAAAGCAGAGTGCTTTTATTATTGTAACTGTTTTGTTATTACATTGTAATATGCAACCGAATACTTTTCGAATAAAACATATAGGAGCATGAATTGAAGGAATGTACAGGTACCTGTTTTATTATCTGAAATAAACCCAGTTTAATAAGTTTTATTAAACTGGGCTTATTCCCTGCAATGAACTCATTCCCAAAAAGTCCAATTTCCTTTAAAATTTTGAAAATTCTCGGGAATTTTGAAATATTTTATATGATTTGAAATTTTCAAACTTTTTATCCCAAATATTTATTAAAATCAATAAAAATCCACCTTTTTTAATGATTTATATTACTAATTACGGCAATAGAAAAATTTCCAGTAAAAGAAAACAATTTTGTGTAATAAAATAATTTAGAATAATAATTAGAATAATTTAGAAAAATTAATGTTGACAAAATCATTTTTTCCTTTTTTTTTCTGAGCATATGTTTATGAATTTGTAACAAAAAGAATATTTGAATGTCAATACTTACTTTGGCAGTCTCAAAAAATATACCTACTTTTTATTAAATATCAATTCATTGTTTTTCATACTTTGACCAGTATTTATTTCTCAGTGCAAAATATTAATTAATTTTCATACTAAAAGCATAACAGTCATTTTTTGCTTCATACTTAAGTCGTTTTCTTCACTTCGCTTCATTTATAGAAGACAAAACAATCCATTAAACTGTGTATGTTTGGTTGAGAGCATTTCCTCAAAACTCCCAATATTCCCCGAAATTCCCTATTTATTTCAAAGTACGAGGGAATTCCCGGGAATTTTACATCTCTAAGTGAGACAACATAAATTGGATAATGCGTAAATTTTCACTATCACAGTTAACTACTTGATGCACGAGAATAAATTTAAATATTTGGACTACTTATACCAAGCCATATTAATCACTTCCCTCTATTTTCTTAAGAATGAAAGTAAGATTAGTTTCCATGATAACTACTTTTTTTGCTTTAAGTTTAATTCATATTACTCGTAACTTCCTAATAACTGCTAAAGATCTTTAATGAAACTATGTACACGTTTCTCGATTTATGGAAATTACTTTGAAATATTGCTTAGCATTCTCTTCATTTTGATTCAAAAGATTTGAAAAAAAAAATTGAAATATTTTTAGTAACAGATTTATGTGAAGTCAACAAATTACATTTAAGCCATCAGTCATAAACATACAGAAGGTATCATAATAAATACTCTACAGAGTGCCAGATAATATAACAGGAAAAATTAATCCCATAAGTTCTATTTTCTCAGTAGGGGCCATAAGAACTTATTTCAGTTTTTAAAATCTGGGATGATAAATATATATGACTTTCGGATTCTTTTTCTTGCATCTCATCTCTTCAGGTTTGTCCCAGACTATTATACACAACCGACTATTATACAGCTGCTTTAGTTATAAATTCTGCAATCTATTCAAAGGTACTTGTTAATTAGTTATTTTTTATTGGTAGTTAGTCTGGGTCAAATAGTTAGTTTGAGTCGCTGGACATTCAGGGATTGCAGACAATGAAATCGCTGACTCGTTGGCCAAAGCTGTAACTATGAGTCAATATGCTTTACCGTCCATCCATTTCTTCTGAACATTTGGAGCAGTACATTAGGAACCCTTCATTAAAAAGAGTCTGATCAATTAAGGAATGCAAATATGCTGAATCTTTCTCTCATCTCACTTCTATTTAGAAAAACCGTTGGGCATTACTGAAGTATCAAATAGAGGGCTGGTAGGAGCTAAAAAATCTTTCCCTACCAACTCGGTGCTATTCAGATTAACCTCTAGCATATGGGTCAATGCTGTAAATCTGAAACTATAGATCTTATTTTCTTAGACTGCCCTTAATATAAGAATCTGAGGAAACAACTACGGAAAAGATTGTTAATAGAAGCATTATCGTTTTCATGGATATTTGAATTATTTTTAAATCCGAAAAATAAATTGTTTTTTACTAATATCTGCAACTATTTAAAAGGCTTAAATCTTAATGATATTAAAACAGAAACATTGGAACTTTTAGATTCTGGGAACTTTTATTAATCTGATTTCTCTACTTAACTTCAAGACATGTGTCTCATAGTCTTCACAGATTGGTAAAAAAAAAAAAAAAAAAAAAAAAAAAACTTCAGTCGACTTTTTTTAAACAGTGTTCATCAATTGATAATAAATCATCTCCAGCTAGCTATATTCTTCAATGTGAGCTAAAAGCATCTTAGCATAGAGCTCCAAAAGTCTCTGCCGTAAACTACTGACTTTACTTTTTAAACTCATTGAAGTGAGCATATAGAAAATTGTTACCTGTTGATCAATCATTAAAGAATGAAATATTGTGAACAACACGCCCTTCTTTACCAGCCTTAAATAGTGTGCAAACTTCCATTCAGTTTAGATTGATTCCTTTCACGCCTGTTATAACGTAGAGAAAGGTAACCGTATAGAAAAGAGATAAATATTTTTAAATTCATTCCCTTCTTTTTCCGCCTTTAGCAGCGTGTAAGACTCCCTTCAAGTTAGCGATTTCTTTCACACCTGATAGTCAAGCAGGAGAAAGAGAACATGTATAGAAAGGAAAGAAATGTTTTAACCAAATCGCATTTTTTTAAACAAATTTTAGACATGCATTCAGATAGGGGATTCTTTTATTTAAGAGTGGCAAGCCAACGGGAAAAAAAAAGAGTTAGCATCTTTTGTGAGGTTTGCTGAAAACTGAAATGTTTCAGATGACAAAAAAATCTTTTTTTCATTTCAAGGCATTATAATAATTTTGAATCATATTGATATAAAACGATCCCTTCTTTTTTCAGAGAGACAGTGAGTATACAGCAGAATAAGTGAGGTAAGCGAATGAGAAAAGGAGTAACTTCTCTAGAAATTATATGTTGCAGATGGTGTCTTTTACCAAGTAAAAATAATGTAATTTAATAAAGATTATTTGCTTTTATATATTATACGTTAACATACTTAATTACTTTAATTTTTGTACTATTTGATAGACGTATTAATTTAAAGATTATTTTTTAAAAAAAATTGGAATAAAAAATAGAAAATATTAATGTAATGAAATGTGGAGACTCAGATTTAATCCTATTTATCCAATAACTTCATAAAACTTTTGCACTTTTAAAATAAATATAATTTAATAAAAGTTAGAAGCTTACATTTTAAGCGCTCGTTTTACATTTATAAATTAGTGATACTTGTAAGAAATGTTTCTTCAAAAAAGTACTTAAATCAACATGCAAGGAAAGAACTTGATTATCAACCTCAAAAAGGCATATTATCGCTATATAATGAGTGACAAAATATTAAATTTCTCTTTCTACACGTTCTAAATCAAAATTGTCACTGAAAAAATACATTGCATGCCGTCATTTTATGATTTTTACCGATTCGTCCTCGAGAAAATATTAAATACAGAAATTTTAACGAAGTAAGAAATGTACCTACCATAATAAATAAATGTAAAAAAAAATAACAACAGAATATTAGCATATAATCTCCATAAACAATATTAATACATAAATTTATAACAATGCCAACAGATGCATTCTTTATTTTTCAAATTTTTATTTCAAACAGACAGAATCAAACAGAAAAGGTTTTATTGAATTCATATTATCGTTACACAGTATTGTCTGTCCAAGAGGAAGAACAACAATCAGATATACGTCAGTGTGGAATTTGTCCTCCCTTTTTATGTAATGGTTTCTTTCCAGTCTCTCCATATTCAGCCTTCAGCCCTAGATTGCTCAAAAGTTCTTGAGGTATGAGTTCCCATTCCTAAATCAGCATCTTTTTTAATTGTCGGGTGTTCCTTGAAACATGTAATCATACGGTAAAGCATCTCCCCAAAGCACCCAAAAGTATTAGATAATATTTAAATCAAGTGAATGCACTGGTAACTCCATTCGACTAATATCTTTTCTATGCAATAGCTACTAAACATAAGACATTTGGTGAGGCTATGAAATGTCATCCGAAAAAACAAAGTCTACTCCAGCGGCAGCTTGGAGCAGATGCACACGGAGAAGGAATACCTAATTGCAATAGCAATATCCGGTTAAAGAACCTTTATTTAAAATATTAAACTCAGTTCACCAGTTCATTATTTCAAGTAATTTTACTGCGAAATAAAATCAAAGTAAGCTAAACATTCAATGATTAAAAAAGTGAAACTCGTTTTTTAAATAAATAAAATTATGTTTCCACCATTTATAAGGATTAGATAACAAAACGTCTATTTTAGTCAAATCGATGCGATTTTAGAATGTGAAACTTCACTATGGATAAAAATTAATATAAACTAAATATTTGTCAACAGAAAGTTTTAAAATATCGATTTATTGAGGTAGGATGATAAATGTAAACTGTACTTTTATTTTATAAGCAAAGAAATGTATTACACGCAAAATCATTTATTGGATGTACAATCAAATATATAATTACGTTTACTCTACTAAAAGAAGTTTATTAGCAGAATACTCATATTATTTTATAAATAGTATATCAATAATGCAATATTAAAGCGAATAATAAAAAATGATATTTTAAATTTCGCTTACAAAAATATTTCTATCAAATTATAAACCCCATGTACAGAATTTGAAACCTGATTTTTCAGTATCCAGATTAAGAATGCTTGGTTACAATCCTGATTTAAATTAAAAACTAAATGTAATCTAAGTCTGACAAAAGTCAATTAATCTAACTTCTTAGTTACATACATAACTGATTATATCTATTTTACAAGTTGTCAATTAGGAAGATATTTTCTCCGTCTTTGAATCCAAATATCATCCATAATATTTTTATTGATTTCCAATCATTTCTTAAGACTTATTGACAATGGAAAAATATTTTTAGTTTTTTAATTGCGCGTAAACATTGTGCCAACAAAAACACCACATGATTAAAAATTTAACTTATGAATATGCTAAGATTTTTTCTTTTAATTCACACCAAAATTTTACACGCACTCTGAGACATAATCCCTACCATTTATGACAAATATCCTTCATTTATGATGTCGTAAGTCCAGCTTCTTTGTGTCTGGGGACGTGAGCTTCAGTAGTCCTGGTGGTCAACTGTTCAAATATTCAGAGCAATGTTTCAAACATTCAGTAAGAGCATTTTGAATTCTGTAGAATGACTCATTCTAGAACAAAATCCCTTTAAGAGAAGAGGCAAATGGAGTTTGTTCTATAAGATTAAGCAAGGTCCGTCAAGAATGTTTCAATGCCTTGTGGCAAATATTTTTGAGTTTTTCAGGTTTGCTTTTTACTTGTTTAACTTTCGCATTTGTTTATTTGATTACATCATTATTGTACTTGTTAAAAAGTTTAAATGCTTGTTCGCGTAATTATAATTTTGGATACATTTTTTTTTATAGAAAGTTTGTTGATTTTTACCAATAGTTTTGGTGCGATGTCAGCTTACATCTTACATGGATATATTAGTTAATAACGATTGTAAAAATATTTTGAACAAATATATGTTGCATATAAAAATTAAATGCATTTTCTCAAATTTGTGTTGCTTTTTTTCAGAAATTATTCAGCTTATTCTCTTTGTCCTTTGAATGAAATAATAAACAATGATATATTCTCAGAAAATGAAATTCAATTGGAGCACATTAATAATTTAAGATCTTTTTTCGTTCGAAGATTTCTTTGTAGAATTGTTGTAGAATATATTGCCAAAATTTAGTGGAATTCATCGAATATTTGTAGAACCGAAGGGGAATTTACTGTGTACCTGTTCTAGAATTTGTCAGTAGAAAAAAAATGCAATATGCAGTTTTACATTACATATTAATTAAAATCATGGATCGATAGTCACTCTATTCTCACATTTTGCTAATGAGAGTAAAAAGGATCTACAGTTTTAAGTAGAATTCAAAGCCCTACAAGTAATCTTAATCTCTTAAAAAAATTGAGTGGTTTTTCACCACTCGATGAGCGATTGATATTTTGTACTCCATAAAGATACAAAATGAATCCTTTATACTTAATTGGGTAAAGAAGTTCTCTTTCAAACACTCTATTTTCGATTCAAATCAATTTTCACTCCTTTTTTTTTTATGTTTATGGTACAAAGCAAATGTGATGTGCTCCGATTGGTTTAAATCATGGCTCTATGCTTTTGATTTAGTTTCGCTAAAAGTGGAGGAATTTAGTACTCCATTTTGTAAAAGCTATAAATTAGAATATTTAAAATATATAATTGAACAAAAAGGAATGCAGAAACTTTACGGTAAGTCTTTATTTCTCATAATTAATTGAATGACTAAATCAAATCTTCATATTTGTGATTTTTCACCATTATATAAACTTTGGTATTCGAAAGTGTGAATGAATGAATTCTATTGAATTCATATTCATTTATAATATTTGAAATTTCTGATTAATTGATAATATTTAATAATATAACAATGTGTTTGGAAATTTTATTTTTATTTCAAATACTACTTTCTGACAAAATTTAATTCAATTTAAATTAATAGTAAATTATATTGAATTAATTTTTAAATTCTTTTACTTTCGAAACAGTGTGAATATTACCATTGATTTTCTCGTTGATTTAAATATCCACAATGTATATTATAGAAATATTATATTTAATATAGTGTATTGTACTGAATTGAAAGTGCGATTAATATCAAATACAACATTTTACCAATGAATGCGAATAAATTTTTTCATAAATAAAATTAGAAGCTTTTGAATTTAAATGTTAATACAATATAAAGCAAATATTAATCTGCAGAATATTACTTGACAGTATATATTTCATTTATTAAAATTTTACCGAAAATGTTTTTTATTTATTAAAATTTCACTGACAATTTTGGAATTGATTTTTACTAAGTACAAGTATTCGTATATAAAACGGAAAGGAATGGTATGTATCAAAAGCTATTAATTTGTATATTTTAGAATTTACAGCTAAACATTTTGTCAATGGAAATATAGTTTATATTCGTATTTCATGGTTGTCATTGTTACCATCGAAGAAAAAAGTAAAAAGCAAAATTAGTGAAAGCAAATCTGAAACATGGAGTTATTTTGAAGATGATGAAATGCAATATAAGGAAGAAATGACTGATCAGGTATATTCTGTATAATATGTAATCAGAATAAGTTTTATGAAGACTGAAATGTTAACTATTGTTATTACTAAAACTATTAATTTCATTGTGCTTGTAAAATTTATTTAAAAGTTTAAAGTAATATTCTATTTTTATGTAAGAACGCGGTAGCTTAATAATAATTTTAAATCTATTTTGAAGTAAAATTTTCGAAATTTTCAATTTGAATTTAATAGTTTCAAAAAATAAATATCCAGTTTTTATAATTTATTTAAACATAGTTTTTACATGTATGATACTATTGAGTAAATAACATGAAAATTTCAATCAGTATTATTAGTTAAAATCTCATATTATAATTTTTAGGTTTTAAAGTTGATTTTAAAATAATGAAAGGTAATTATTCATTAAACTATACATTAAATTAATATTACTTGGTAATAAGCTTAAGAAATTTTAAGAACGTTTTTAAATCAATTTTCATGTAAGTAATTTATTTTTATTTTACTGCTAAAACTAAATCTTTATTAACTTTATAAGTAAATTTATAATTCATTTAAAATTTTCTAAAATTTTAATTTGAATTTAATAATTTAAAAAATAAATATCCAGTATTTATTCACTTGACTATAAATAGTTTTTACATGTATGATATTATTGAGTAAACACATATGTGTAAATGTATGTATTTTTCCTTTCAGATAAAATGATTACAATTTGAAATGCCTAGTGAAATTCATTTAAAAAAATATTTGAACTTATGGAGAAAAAGCCTAAAATTAAATAACATTTTGTGATGAAAAATAGAGCATCTATTGTTCTATTCTATAACAGAATTTATGTCTCTAAGTATTCAAAAGAGGCTGCTTTCAGTGAAACATTGGTAGTATAAAACCTGCATTTTTTACATATTTAAAGACGAATTTTTAAATATTTATGGAAGTACTGAATTTTTATATCAACATTATTTTCTAACAATGCCACAATTAAGCACACCATAATTTACAATCCCTTACATAATTTGTATGTCTGCATTTTTAATGGTAGAACATGAAACATGCTTGGAAATGGTAGTTCATACATTTCCAAGTTTTTTTATTGCATGTGAATAAGATATTATAAATTATTTTAATGCCAAAAATATTTAGTTAAAGTTTTGCAGAGAAAAATATTTTATACCAAAATGGAAGAAAAATCTCATTGTTATTCTGATATTTGTTTCACGATTGCATGATCCAAAAGAAAGTAATTAAAATCTATATTTTACAAAATATGCAGTATTGCATATGTCTTTCATTATATTGTAGTTTTCTATCTTGTACTTTTAAAAATCGTTTTACTTGCAATGTATTTGAATATTAGTATATCTGATACAAAAACATAGTTCAAAATTTTTTTTTAGTAATTTGTAAAAAAAATTATTCATTTAGTTTCCATTGTTTTTCAGTTACAGTTGATTGATTCAAAAATGCTTTATTAAAAATAAATGTAAGTATGCCTGTATATATTTTTATTCAATCTTTAACAATCCATTTTGTAAATTATGATAGGGGCTATATCTGTTTCATAACAAAGAAAAAATCCAAAACTATTTTGTATTTGTTTCATTGTATATCAATAATTTATCATTTTTGCCACATTCTTATTAAAATTTTCAAAAACTACTGCATAATCATTCATTTACTAACCTAACTTACTATGTTTTAATTAATTAATTAATGATAACACCATTTTTTAACAAATTACACTTGCTTTAAATTACAATAAAAAGTTCTATTAGTTTAATATTTATGATTATTCTCTTTATTACAGATGGATTTGGAATTTGATATTCAGATGCTGACTGTATTCTCAATAAATATTCTGCATTCTATGCTCCTGGAATATTATCGTATGTTCAAAAACTTGTCTTATAATATAGAATAAATACGAGATAATTCAGGATGATAGTATTTTTTAGGCTGAATATAATTCCAATACAAAATATAATTACATAGCTATCTAATTTCTTGCAGCTTTATTTTTTTTTTAATAAATAAGGCTTTATCTTTTTTGAAGTATTATTCTTATGAAATTTTTGGTATTAAAGTTTGTATAGACACTCTAATGAGAATACAAATATTATAGAAATTTTAGTTATTATGCTCTTTTTTTTTAATTTGGGTGAAGAGATCTGTAGAAGAAGAACCAGGCACAAAAGTAGTCAACTAATCTTGCTTTGCTGTGGTCAAAAGCAAGACCTGAATATGAAATATTTTTATCTGAATAAAAATTTATTGATGTCGGATATTTAAGATGAAAAAGCATTTAATACTTCATTTAAATGTCATCCTGTGTTAAGTACGATGATAAACTTACTTCATTTATAAATTAAAAAATGGACAAGTTGGGCCTTTAATTGAAACAATACATTCTTACTATAATCGATCAAGATCTAAATTTTGCAAAATATATGCATTAAAATGCATTTTATCATTTTATTCTTATTTCTAATAGTATTCTTATTTTGTGTTATTAAAGTATTATTTATTTTGTGTTGTCAAAGAATTAAGCTCCAATATTAATTTAACATCATAAACATAATAATTTTTGTATACATATTTTTAATTTCATTCTTAGTTTCATTGAAGTTATTTTCAGCTTAAACAAAAACTTGGGAAATGTATCATAAAACAAGATTTATTTGCGAAAACATAAGTCTGTTTTGTTCAACAGAATAATCTGTAAATATTGGTCTTTATCCTCCCGTAACTTCAAAAAAAGAATATTATCAATATTCAAAAAATAATTTTTAAGCTATACTTTAAGTAAAGGATTTTTTCAAAAGAACTTAAATTATATTTACTTATATAAAATATCTATGTATTTCGTAAATTGTGTACAATTTGTTGTATTAATAATGTCCGTGCCACTGAGTCATAAAAATTCTTTTTTTAATAGATAACGTGCCACAATAAAATTTCATTCGAAAGGTTAGCGTGGTGAAACTATACATAAGTATACTTAATTAAACAAATAAAAGCAATTATTTCAACAATTTTTTATTAATCAATGTTTTACAAAAAGCAATATGCTAGAAACAAAATTCCCGTGAAAAACAACTGTTTTTAATGTGATTTTTGTTGCTGTACACAAGATGATAAAGATTTGATATCTGGTTCATATTTAGTTAATTTCAACAGCAAGCATGCAAAGCTCGACTTATCCGTCATTGTATTCCTATATTTATTTTTTATAAAATGAACTGAAAATACAGGTTCACATGCCCACGTCGATGAAGTTATTGATAAAATTGAATTTACTAATTTTTAAACAATTAAACGTGTTAGGAATTGAATTCCATGTAGTTAGAATTTCCTCTTCTGCAATTTTATTTATTTTATCCAATAATCTCAATTATTTTCAATCATTTCTTAAATCAACAAATATTTGGTTCCCTATGGTACTAGAATGAAGTTTAACTAATTTCTTTTCTAATTCATTAAAATTTAACCACTTAAGGACTGTTAAATTTAATTTTTCAAATGGTATTGTATCGGGATGTAAAATATATAAATTTTAAAATTTCTTTAAATTGTGAAAATTTTGCAGTAAATTCCTGAATCAGGAATTGAATTACCATTGAAAATTCTTTCGTCAATAACTCTTTATTTGACTTTTCGTGACATTTACTTTCAGAAAAAGTTTTTTGTATTCGGAAAATATTTATATGAATTTGAAAGAATATTGCGATTAAAAATCTTTTATTCGATTTCGAACACTTTGATTAAGTCAAACATTATTATGATTGAACTAGTCATTATAACAAATTCTAAAAAATATATATTTTAATAATATTGCTATAAAATAAATAATTTATTCTGCATTCGTTTGCCAGAACATATTTCATCATATATTAAAGTACTAAAAATATTACTGACACAAAAAATAATATATTTATTCAAAGTAATTTTAATCATTATTTCTATATTTTACATTGATTTTATGATAAAATAATTTCTCATAAAATTAAAATATTTTATTGTTCAAAAATAAGCAAACTGAATTATAAGTTTAGTAACTTTTAATATCTTAAGTTTGTTGCAGGTTAAAACTTCAGTCGGGGCGCAATATGTTCTTGCTAACGAATGCAGAATATGAAATAATATGTAAAAATATCTACCTCAAAATAACACTATATCTAATTAAAATAAACGGTTATATTTTTTAACAAGTCACTCAAGTTTCAAAGGCGACGGTTTATTAAAAATGACTAATGCAGTCTGTCGTCAGATTCGAGCACTGCGAAGTCAATTTATATCATACATTAAGAATTAAATGTAGATTAATAATTTTTAATTCATTTCTGTTAAAAAAAGATAACTTATAAAAAAGTAATTTTTGTTTTTGTGCATGCCATCAAAATTTTCAAACGTGCCACATCACAGGGATAGCGAACCATACATGCCATTGGTTCCCTATCCCTGTGATAGATCATTGTTTTCTTCGAAGAAGAAAATCTTAATTCTTTCTTTAAAATAAAACATTTAGCTCCTTTTGATTTATTTATAGACCTATTTATGTATTTCTAACGTACATTGTCATCAATATACTGATTCTGATTTTCTTTAACAATCCTATTATCAATTAATGTTCTGGAGTTACCGGTTTTAGAAACGCGATTAAGTTACTTATAGATAGTGATTATAAAAAAAATGAAAAATATTTTAGTTTTATATTTCCATTCAGTAAGCTAAATCAACTAATTTTGGAAGCTTCAAAATATGCTTACAAAGAAAAAAAAATTTAAAATAATACTTTTTCATATTATATATAAAATACTTTATCATGTGTTTTGAATTTTAAACCAGTAAAAAAATACCTTACTATTTCGAACTTTAAGTCTGCACTTGAGGGAAAAATCCAGTTTTGGGGAATTATTTTAAAGATGCAATGTATATTGTAAAATACTTTGCATATCTTTTAATCTAATGTTTGCCCTTATGATCTACGATACATAATGTTTTTAATCTTATTTTATTTGATACCAAATGTTTTTAAATTTTTCTTTTATTTCTATAACAATATTTCACGGTGTATATATATATATATATATATATATATATATATATATATATATATATATATATATATATATATATATATATATATTTATATAACACTTATAATAAAAAAAAACATTTTAATTTTTGTTGTTGTTGTGTATTAAATAAAATTCATAAAATCCTTACATATTATTACAACCTAAGTGTCCTTTCAGAATCTTTCTCTCCTCTCTCTCTCTCTCTGAAAATACTTACATAGATTAATATTAAACGTTGCTTCTTTAAATAAATTGAAAATAAATGCAAGTTTTATAAATAAGTTCATGATAAAATTAGTATGCACAAAAGTCAGACTTAATATGAGATAAATTAAAAATTTAAAAATAAAACAAACAAAAGAACTATCATGAACTGCTACAACTTTGCGTGTCGTCCCAAAACGATTTACAAAGAGAGAGAAACACATGTGTGAAAGCTATATATAAATAAAATACTTATTCAATTTTCCCGCTATTTATTTTTTTATCTGGGTTTAGGGTTAAATTGTGAGCGACATAACAGAATAGAATGAAATTTATATCAGGATATTGGTCTCCAGCTAATTTTAAAAAAGAAAAGCTGTTCCGTATGCTGTAAAGCATGGTGATCGCATTGAGAAGATCAGATTGATCCTTACGACAAATTGGAGCTGACAGACATAAATTTTTCTTTTATTCCTCTCTTCTCCATGTAAGCAAAATAAGTATGTATCTCATTCTCCCAGTATAATTACATATGATTTTTTTTCTTTCTGTTTATTCCTTTCTTTATTTTTGTTGAATGCTTTCAAGAAGCAGAGCATTTTTTTAAAAACATGAATTTAAAGTACGTGTTTGGAGTATTTATTCTTTTAATTTAAATACAAGTCTCACTCAAATAATTTTTAAAAATTACAAACTCTCTTAAATGTTTATACGATTGCATTGAAAAGCATTTATAAATGCCAGTTAATAACGGACACATAAATTTTTCATTTAAGTAGTAGAAATTTTTTTAACCGAATAACTAATTACACTGTATCCACACAGGAACAATAGAATATTAAGCATTCAGTAATCTTAATATGTAATGAACATTAATTGTACTGATGAATAAAGATGCGAATTTATTATTTAAAGACCAATTAATAGACAGTTTTATTCTTGAATGAAATAAAATAATTATGCACTCGATATTTTATACAGTGATGCGCAAATTTTCGGAATATGAATACAATTTTCAAATCTTATTTGAAATAAAAAAAAACTGTCAAAATTAATTCCAATGATTCATAATTTTCTCTCTTTTTTTTCGGAACAAAAAATTTAAAAAAATAACTAACAGCAGGAAAATTATGATTATTGTCATTTGAGGATAAAAAAAAGTTGAGTAATGCTTAAGCAATTCACATTCTAAGAAATGAAGAAAATCAACAAATTATGAAGATAAGCTTAGACACACTTAATTTGTTTTTAAATAAAAGAGAGGATCTTAACTTTTAACATCTTGCTTTTTAGATTTTTTACTGATACATAATGTCTTGTAGTAAAATAAAATCATTTTGTGCCAGAAAAGATTCAAATGAAAATTCTCCTTGGAAAAATAATCTTGCTCGCAGATATTTAGAAACATTTTCCCACTATGGATTGAAACATTATTGTCTAAAATAGAAAGATGATTTGATTGAAATAGAACTATTGACAAAAATTTCCATTTTAATACATATATTAAAAAAGTAAAGTTAAAAGAGTAGAATTGTGACTTAAACACTGAATATATTCAGTAATTAGTGGAGGGGATTGAGATTTGTTGATAATTGAAAAAATTTCGAAAGTAAGATATTTCATTACTAGAAAAGTAAACAAAAATAATTATAAAATAACCTTTCCCAATAAAAAGACATTTGAAAAATTAATTTATTAAAGAATGATAGTTAAATCACAAAAACTTAAGTTTTATAAGTAGAAAGAGAAAAGGTAATCTACTTCAAAATAATTCAATGGTAGGTTCTGTTGAACAAGTTTATAAATTCCAATCAAATTTATATTCCATCAACCTTCGTTTGGGAATATAATCCAATCAAGAAATTTGTGTGTGTCTGTACATTTACTTCAATATTATCTTCAGAAATCTGACATTTTAAACAAGTGAAATACACCCTAAAAATTTAGACTTAATGACTACAGAAACTGATGTGCAAAAAAAGAATTCTAAAACCAAAATTGTCATCATGCCTCTTTATTTCGCGTTGTATGCTGCGATGTAAATATATATCCACAAACGAACATTCATGACGATAAGATTCCAACTGCAATAGATAATAGAAAAACAAATTTTCAATTTAACTGATTTGAAAATTTTAAATACAAGTAAATAACTTAGACAAAAATTTTGTATGTAAATGAATGAACTTCTGAAAGTAATTTAGTATCATAGCTTTCTTCCTTGTTATGCTTTGTAATACATCTTCTTTGTTTTCCAACATCAAATTCTATAAAACTACATCCGGTTTGGTTTGCATGTATTTTTAAACTAGTTCCATAGTTCATTCACTTATTTCTCTACATATTTAACGGAATTTTAAGCTGATGCTTTTTCGAAAACTTTTGAAAAGTGTTTGGTAAAATATTTAGTACTAAACTGTCTACATATACACATTCTACAAACATCTTGCATTCAACTATTTTTCCTTATTGTAAGTATAGGAAATTAAAATAATTAAAAATTGAGCAAATAAGATGACCGATAACTATAGTTTTTGTTTTTGGAGATATATGAGATTGTCTGGTGAAAATTTTACAATGGTTTTGCAATGGCTAATGAATACAATTATTGTCACTATTCAGTGTCGGCGTTCAAATCATCAGGATATAAATTGTTCCTTCATTGTAATTTGTTGTTTCACTGTCTATTTTACTGTGACTGCAACATTTTTTAGTGTATTTTCTAAAAAAAATAACAATCACTTATCAAAAATAATCACAAACTGCAGTTTTTTCTGAGTGGGTAGAAGCCTTTATCTCAGTTTTGTACGGTTTTCCTGCTTTTGCAGAGTGAAAATAAGAGCAATTATTAAATACAGTCCATTACATGCGTTAAAAAATTTCGATTGAGGAATTTTATTTCCTTAGGTAATTAAGTTTATTCACCATAAATGCTCTCAATTAATTATTCTATTAATCATAAATATTCAAAGTTTGTATGCATATCATTTCAATACCTCAAAGGAGGATATAAAAAAAAAAAAAAAACTATTTAAAAAAACTCAAATACTGAAATTCTAATATTTTTTCATAGTAAATTTGAAATCATGTTTGTATTTAATGAATGATGTAAACGTAAAATATATTAAGTGATTTATATCAAAGAACTTTAAGCTATATACTTCTATCAACAGATGACAGCACTAAGCCTTTATATTCTGATATTTATAAAAATTCATTATTAAATTTTAAAAATAGCTATTGTCAATTTCAATATTTATTATTTAAAAAAGCACTTTCTATTATTTACTTTGTTTTAACTATATTTTTTTAGAATATATAATCAGGATAAAAGATTTTAAAATTATTTCTGCATTTAGGACTTCAAATTCACTAGAGAATGGTGTAAAATATTTGAATTTTAAAAATAATGTTAATTATTATATAATGAAATTTAATTTTGAATTTTCTTAGTAATCTGAATTTTTTGAGGAAAATTTTACATAAAGTTGAGTTTATTAATATATTTTAAAGGAAATGTTGCCATTTTACATGACATCCAAACATCTCTAATTTAAAGGAAAGTTGTCACTAAAATAAATAAATGGAAATTTAAAATATATAAAATCAATAAAGAATATACTTTCAGCATTTTATATGGTATTCAAAATTTGTGTTAAAAATGTTAAATAAAATTCAAAATTCTTCATTTGTCCTATTCCTAAATATATATATGAATAATAGATGGCAGCACTATAGCATCATTCTATTTTTCAAAGAAATTTTGCCGAATGAAACTTAAGCATTAAATGGTAATAAAATGTTTTTAATGCATTTGAAGCATAAATTAGAAACTGGTTTAGTATAAAAATAAAATTTAAAACATGGTCTAATTATTTCTTTAGTGACAATTACTGAAGCAAAATTTGGTAGATCATAAAAAATTTCTTTTTTTTCCTCAGGATTATAATAAAAAAATTTGTCTATATTTTCATATTACTGTACTGCAGAACATCTTTGTTGTATTTTCATTTCATTTTTGTACTTCATTTTATTAATGTATTCATTGTACATCATTTCATTTTTATTTGTAATTTTTCATTGTTGAATTTAATACTGAATATATTTAAATATTTTAATATGAGAAACTCGGAGATAGCTATTGTTTTTATACAGACAAAATAAACGACAAGATCGGTTCTAATCAGCTAGACAGGCGATTAGATAAAAGCATAAATATTATCCAACATCAGCACGACTCGCGCTTTCGCTCTTTAATTCATGAGTGAAGAGCGTGCTTTTTAACATTAAAAATAAACAGAAAAACTCAATCTTACTCAATGCGAGCTATAAGCCTACGAGCATAAAGCTCCAAAACTGTTTTTGTCGTAACCTAACCTAACCTAACCTTAAAAATAAAGACATTTTATTAAATTTTACGATAAGATAAATTTTTAAGAATTTATTCACAAATATTTTATTAGTTAAAATTTTATCGTAATGAATAACAATGGGAAAACTATTTGCAAACTATAGTTATAAAAATGTGGGTTAAAAACATCAGAAAAGACATTTAATATAATTTTAAAAAATCCATAACAAAAATATTTTTCAAATCTATATCAATATGGTATATATATCTATATTCTAATATGGTAATTAAAGTAATAAAACTACTCCGAATAAGCAATAAAATTTAAACTCTGTAAAAATCACCTGTTTATTTAAATCTTGTGAGTGTTTTTTTCCCCCTTCTTTTAAGATATTATAAATTACAAGTGCTTAGTAATAATGAATTATATTTAGGAATGTGTTAGTGTTCTGACACAAAAAAAGTAATTTAGTGGTAGACTCGATAATAAATATATGCCAATGACATTTCTATGCAGCCAATATCTGCTTTGTGCTTGAATTCATCAGTTTATCATATTTCCAGTAACATATTCCTTATGAAGCAATGTTTGGGATGATCTTAAAAGCAGGTTCGATAACATCTTTCTCAAGTGACAATAAAATATCTTAGAACTGAAAAACTTCAGGCTTATATTATTTATTATATCTGTTTTAAGATATCCACTGAAAGTAAAGTAAAAGGGTAAGTACTTTATTTAAATTATATATATATATATATATATATATATATATATATATATATATATATATATATATATATATATATATATATATATATATATATATTTGTCTTGTGCCAGCTTAGACAATATGGGGTGCGCTACTACTGAGAGGACTTATACATTTTTTGAAAAGCTTGTAAAATCTACTTCCCTACCACTGATGTGGCGTGGTAGAAAGAAGTAAGAAGAGTGCCAGTAAGGTGTAGACATCATCACTTGGCAGTCAACTTAAAGTTATGAGATGATTGATTCGAGTTTAGCGTCTTCGGTTGGCAAAAATAGGTAACCCGAAACGCATTGCAATAATCTTGTCAACCAATCCAATAACTAATCAAGCAAGTATTTTGCTTTCGATGTTTAATATGTATTAATTTGATTCAAAAATCAGAATCAGAATATTTTTAGGTTATGCGGAAAGGCATGTATTAATGTCGTAATCTCTCTCACAGCAAATTTTTTTTTAATTAACATATAAATATAAAATCGATTATGACACAATTTAGCACTCGATTAATTTAATTTAGAATCAATTGTTTCTTTTCCAATTCATTAAAGATATCTTTAAAGTAATGATAGCGGGAATTTTTAATGATATGGCTTTTAAACTGTAGCAAACAAAAATCTTTACTATTTTTAAAATATTTTGAACACACAGCGAAATTTTATTTCATTCAAAACTAGTGACGATTTTTTTTAATGTTAGACGAAAAAATAATGCAGTTTAAAAATAATTATTATATCAGCTTTTATTGGACTAGCTTATTTATCGCCAAATCATGAATATTCATCTGCACATATTTGAAGTTTTGAAATAGATAAAGAAGAAACTTTTTATCTCTTTCATCGATATTGCATATGTTTGTTTAGACTTATGCCTCTAAAAAAATATTTTAATGCTAGTTTTCCAAATTTAACACCAAATAATTCTTTTATTGCTAAACATTGTTCGCGTCTAAAATATACATTAAATTAACCATTGATTTTTATAATTACCTTTGTATATACTAGGCAGGGATCTCATTTAATAACCTCTAAAACCATTTTTTAAAATTTTGATGTTAAATCGTATTGTTTCTTATGCATTTCCCAAATTCCATAGTTTTGCTGCAAACTGGGATAGATATATTTAGTAGCTTGACTTCCACTATTTGGTTAATCTGTGGTTTGGGTATCCCTTTCTCGCCAAATGGACGATAGACGCGCAAAGCGTGGTAACTCTGACTATTACATCCTAAATGCACTCCTTGTGGCAATCCTGTATTTTTTGTTACATTTTGTTATACAATTATATGTGTATTTTTTGTTATACAATTCGTAAAAAAACTATTGTTTTTGTTTTCGTTGCCATACCAACGATGAAATTCGCTAAAAACACGGATTTCTGTTTCGTCTCCATAGAAACTCCGTTTTTGCATAGTGTCTCTCGGAGCATTCAACTCAACGAGACACTACGCAAAAACGTGCCAATTGGCGACTTTTTTAAAATGCGCCAAGCAGGGGACCCAAAGCACATTTTCGCCTTTCAACGATAATAAGGCGATTTTTTTTTAAATATATCTTAAAACAAAATTCGCCAGATTTTTCTAAGAAATCCTAAAACTAATCAATCTCCAAAGCAGTTTCCTGTCTCTTCATGAAGCCGAATTGATAGTTACGTATTCAGTTAGCTCTCTGGCAATGTCAATTTAATATTTTTCGAGTTAAGTTCTTAATTGGGTCATGCTTATTTGAATTAGTTAAGTATACACTATAAGCAGTAAGCAGCATTCGAATGTACTGTGTTGGGCAAAAATGATTGTGAAATGACGAATCAAAAAAGAAATGGCGAAAATGTGTACCTCCTGACGACCATATATAATAAGCAGTTCCTTTTTTTCTTAAATAAGAACACTTTTTATATGGATTGTGTTTCTAATTTCCTTTTATTTTAACTAAATAGTATAATTTTCTTGTATTTGTATTGTTGTGGTGAAATAATTGTTAGGGAAAGGGTGTTTTTATTTGGCGACGACTCAATATTTATATTTGGTGACTACATTTGTCTTATTGACGAAATACGCCAATATATATTAAATGTAAGAACTGTGTGTGAACTAATTGACTGAATAATACACATTAGAAAGAGTTATTCGTTATTAAAATAATTTTCTTGTTTGATTTTTTTATTCTACTTTTTTTTTCATTTGGCGTGATGAATATTCATGTCGACAAAATAAAAGCAATTTAGCACCAACTCACCTGCTTATGGAAGATTAGTTTATCTATTGCATTTTTGGATTTAAAAACGAATGAAAAATAGGGTAAAATTTCAAAAACAGGTACTTTCATTTTTTGTTTTGTTTTTGAAGCCAATATAAGCACTAAAATGTGAGTAACAGAATGGCAACCAGAAAATCGCTTTAATCAAAACGCTGAAAATACCAGATTTACTAAAAATTTTAAGATTTACCAGATTAAGTAAAATTTTATTACCAATATTTATGACCAAATGTCTCGCCAAACAAAGGTTCTTGATTAGAATCAGAAATATAAACATTTCTGATCTTCTAAAAAATAATGTGTTTAAAAATTGTGGGAAAAGAAAGAATAGTAAAATACTTACAAATGTTCAATGAAACTATTTTTTCACGTCTTTAGGATAAATGTATCATTTAAAATAATAGTAAGAAAGAACATCAAAATATTTACAATGAGTTATCAAAAACATTTACAAAATGTTTTGTAACTATGTTGGTAATGCCCAACAAGGGATGCATAATAAGAGAAAAGTTACAAAACACACAACGTCCGAAAAATACCTTACACTTACCACAAAAATTATTCAGACATAAATTATAACGAAAGGAAAATCACAACAAATAGAAACGGAAGCGAAATTCACCGATTACCAAGATTACACAAGATTGATTACCCATTAGATAACTATGGAATGTAAAACACACTTTATAGAATACTTTACTTTTTGGAGAGAGGTGGCGGGGGGAAATGATGATATACATAAATAAAACAAATTGCGAAAATACAATAAAATGCAACTAATGAAAATATATAAATATAAAAACGTCAATATTTTGTTCCTAATTTCCTGGTGACAAATTATAACAAAAGAACAAAAATTGCGTAGACACTTTAAATTGCAGTAGAGATAAAAAACATTACGAATGAAATGGGTGGCCTATATTTTGAAAGACTCTCAGTTTCTCAAATTCAGGGAAAAAAAATCAAAATTTGGAATCATGGATTATACGGCACCTGTGACCATATTCTAGTAGGGAAAACTCACCTAGTTAAGGGCGTTGATTTTTGTTAGAATTTAAAATGCGTACATTTTAATTTGTTTGAAATTAAAATATAAACAAGAGAAAAATTACTTTTCTCATTGATTTATAATTTTTTATTTCTAATTTATAAATACTGCTTGACGAATTCATTTTTTTGACGTACGGCTTTTTCGTTTCTTTTTACCAGTGGAAGCTTTTTTCTTTTTAGAAGTCTTCTTTTCTCTTAGACGTTTGGAAGCTCCTCTTGAGGAACTTGTAGAACTCTTACTGCCACCCGAAGATTTCTTTTTACGTTTAGATTTACGACGTTTCTTAGGTCCGGTTCCATCTTTTCTTTCACGCCTCAACCTAGCTTCTCTGCGCCGGGCTCTTTCTTGGTACATGTGAATCTTCTTCCATTTTGCCGATTCAGGATCGCAGGGTGCCATGTTAATGTCAATTCTAATCTCACCTCTCTCTATGCTAGAATCTGAATCGCTGTCATGGCATGGTTTTGGTTTTGTGGGTCGACTGCTCTGAGGAACAAGATTTTGTAATCTTTCAAATTTCTTATTATCTGTAGGCTTAAGTGCTTTGTAAACTACTTTATTGTCTTGATTATTCATGCTTTCAAATGGAGTTTTGAACTAATTTTTAATTTGACTATGAGAAGTTAAATTTAAATTACGCTTCTAAAAAATTTAATTTTATTAAACTGACTGCAAAAGATTATATTTTGAATTGAAACTTTAATGCCAATAACTATTAATGAGCTCGAGCTTAAAGTGGAAACATATATTTTAAAACCATCGTGAATGAACAGCAAATTCCCAACCTCAGGCAAAAAGTACGACATCTAACGGTGATTGTTGAAATTACAATGAATTCAGTCCAGGGCAAAAATTGCACTTGCAAAGACATGCATGTTCAGAAATAAACTATGTTAAAGAATATTCAAGTTATTTATTGATAAATTTCAGTGATCTATATAGACGAGAAAGTTGGTATTTTGTTTGTTATTTTCTTGTCCGCAATTAAAATCAAAAACTTACCTAAAAATATCAAATTATGTAGGATTTAAATGTTCATGTATAATAAAGTTAAAAATTATTATGGAATATCTGGCGATTTTTCTTTCGGCTTCTGTATTGTAAAAAATTCATATTACAAAAATTAAAATTAAAAATATTGCCAATTTTTTTTAAGAAAAAGTATATACGTAATGTTTATTTTGACTTTAAAAATTCGGGATACGTTTGGTGACTTCAAGTCTAGTTTAATGAGTAGATCGTGATATACTTTTCTTAATCACTGTAATCCAAAATAATGCTTACGAGCAATTTATCAATTAGGAGGAGTAGTTTTTTGTCAGCATAGGAAAAACGCTGCAGCAAGACGTATTATAATTTGTTTAATATTAAATGTCTAAGCATTTGTTCTTATAAAAATACTCAGATTTTAATTTGCTAGTAGTTTAGTATTTGAGAGAATGTTTATTCAACGGTGGAAGTAAATCCAAAAGTATCAAAACAATCAATTAAACAGAGAATAAGTCATCAAAATATTGTAACATGAAGAAATAATTATTTTAATGCTACATATACACGTGAAAGTTATTATGTCTTCAGTTGTTGTGAAGCGAAATTTTTTAGAAGAATAAACTATTTTAATTGTCATTCTACCATTATTCAAACTCATAAGAAAATTAGCTGCGTTTTACGAATTCCAGTCCACAGAAATGGAAAATATAAAATATGAAGTTATAAAAGTGTCTTTTTATTTCAAATATATATATACCTTTAAGTAAAAACTAAGCCAACATATTCCTTTTGTAGTTAGTTAACAGGCATTGATTCAGTTTTAAAAAAATTTTTTAAAAATTCATTAAAGACTAAAATTAATAATACTGTTTCAATCAGTTATCGTGAATATATTTTCATTAAAATTGAATGGTAAATAAACGTTAATTTATTTACAACTTTTTTCAAATAAGCCTGAAAAAATCAAGGATAGATTTTTAGGGCTGCATTTTATGAAACAAATGAAACGTGATTTAGAAGGGAAAAAATACATTCACTATAGTCACTCATATTTGAAATATTATTAGGTATCTTTTAATACAATCACGCATTTTCTACGGTTTATTTATTCGCTCTGACAGTTAAGTTTTCTTAACCCTTATCGTATTCGAAGCAACTTTGTTACTTTAAAGCAAAGTTAATAAAATTATTCCACTATGTTATCGCCACGAAAAAATAAAATTCCTTGATAAAGACTATCTTTTTCATGTAAATAATCACATATTTTTCACATATGTTCTTTTTTTCTTATTAATTAAAAATTGTATAAAACCAGAAAAAATTTTAAAAAATATTATGGTTAAGATAATCCATTGTCCTATACTTAATAAAAGCCCGTAATATCGAATCGATAACCATCTAAGGGAATTTAGAACTTTATTGCTTTTATGTAAGCTCACATTATAATTGCGTTTAGAGTTCGCTTGCCCTTTTTCACGTCTGATAAAGCTCGGTATCTCGTTTCAAGACAACAGCCATCCTATCGAGATCAAAGGAGCGGTTATCAAAGACAATAAATAAATAAATAAAAACCAGTGATCAATGCGGTATATTCTTTAATAAGGACCGGATATCAGAATTCGATTATTTGCAGATGCTTTTGTTAAACCCGGTAAATTAAATATTTGGAAACTGTAGAATTTTTCGATGGGTTTTGATTGAGAGTGTGCTCGAACGGCGGCTGGGAAGGAATTGCAACCTGGGGACTTACCACTTTTAAAATATGGTTTTCAAAATTACATCCTCCGGGGAGAAAAGACAAAGGAGGATAACGTCTTTTGGTCTCCATCACCATTTTCTGAGTGTCATATTGCTTTTTCTAAAGGTAAATTGTTTTGTTAGCTACTTGCAGTTTGAAAAATATGATGAATGAATTGTTAAAGTAAATAAGAATGTTTAATAATGAATAAAAATGCTTGGTTAAAAAAATTATTTCTTATTTACTATATTCAGTTGTACTGTATGCAGTATTTCCAAAAGCAAATTATTTTAATAGTTGTTTGTTTTTTCTCTAGAAATATGATTAGTTAAGAATGATTGACAGTCAATTCAAATGAATGGTTACGAATTCATCGCTATAAGGCAATATTACTAAAAGCAAATCGTAATATGGAATCTTTACAAATATTTTAACAATTTATGTAAAGAATTGATGAAAGTTAGAGATTGAAAATTTATTCTTCTCGGTACATTTGCTAATATACCTTTAACAAATAATTCCAATTTATGAAGCAGTTATTAAGAAATTGCACAATATGATACAAATACTTCTTGAATTTTTAACAGTAGAGACAGACATCGTTTTTACTATTTGAAAAAATTTAACTTCTTTCATTAATTAGTTTTATTTTAGTTATTAATTCTTTTTAATTCATAGTAATTTATTTTCCTTTATTCAAAGGGAGTACAATTATAAAAATGAATTTTTTTTTGTTAACTTATCAAAAACGAATAATATATGAACTGAAAATAATCTCAAATTCTTCACGATGCTAATCTTACATATTGCCAAGAAACCAATTTTTAAAAAATAGCCTTATAGAATTTTCATAATATTTATTTACAAACGCTTGTCATTTGCCCGTTAGGCCATTAGGCAACAGGCTCTCCAATATCTTGCAACACGACAAGAAAAAAACAGATAGTGCAGTGCACTTGTCCAAATGTGAAGCAGTCATAATATGTCCAGACATACAAAGGGAACACGCAGGGGAGTCCACATTATTAAAAAGGAAGAGATGGACACGGAAACAGTCGTGACCCGTTAACATTCAAAATATAGCAACTGCAGTCACTTGAGAGAAGTCAGGAACAGTGTGTGGAGCAGAGAAGAGTACAGTCCAAAGCTTGCCATTCGAAAGGTGTAAGGCATATCACGGCGAAAGCGTCTAGAAATTCTAGAAATTTCAAGCTTAGATTAATGGAATCTCCGTTTCACAAGGGATTTCTGCAGAATTAAGGTCTTCTTCTTGACAAGGACATCAGCTCTCTCGTTTCCTTCAATGCCACAGTGGGAGGGAATCCATTGGAAGGACATTTTATTAGAGAATCTCTCAAGCAAAGTCCTGGAATTTAGAACTCTTTGGTTCTTAACCTCTTTATTAGTGAATTTTCATAATATTAAATTTACTTTTATACCTGTGTCAACGTAAATGCTAATTTCTTGATATTTTCATAAAACACATTAAATTAGAAATTTAAAAAAATGTTTTTACTTTTATTTTAAAATTATTAATAACATTTCTTAAGATCTGTTCAACTATTTTAGTGTAGTTTTTGTAATAACAAAGAAAATTTCACCTACTATAATTTTTAAAAGGTCAAATGTTGAAACATAAATTTTTCAAAATTTCTCACAGTTAAGCAGATTCTAAAAATTTCCCAAAGCTTATGAATTTGAATGTGTAATTAATTTTAAAGTGTTAAAAAACTAATATTTTCTTTTAAATTGAATTGACACGGTTGATTTGGCAATACGTTTTTTTTTCCTTGAGACAAATGTAATAAAAATATTGCCAGAAACAAAACTTCTTATTTCTAAATGTCAAATACAGCATAACATTTGACATTTAAAGTAATGTTTCTGCCGTCAGAATAATCTTTATACCATTATTGATGACATCTTTGAATGTTTGTAAATATCTTGCTAGAAGAAATGCTTTATTTTTTATAGTAAGCTTTATTCGTTCCCTACAGCTTCATATAATCAGTGTTTAAAAAAGTTGCACATATGAATTTGAGCATTTTTGTTAGTTTTTCTTTTAATTCTATAAAAATACACATGACAACACAATTAAGTATTCAGAAATTGGAAATGGAATGATTAGAGAGGAAAAACATGGAAAAATCATAACAATACTCTAATTTCATTTTTGGACTTCCCTGAAGATATTTTTAATCCATTTTCCCGATTGTTCAATAATAATTTTAGCAAATAACTAAGTAATGTTATAAATTACATTTTAGCTTTATTTTTTATAAAATATTGACTAACTTTGAAAAGAAAAGTTCCACAACAACAATCATTCCATTATTGTTTTAGAGCTAATTTTTTCAAAGTAGCAGAAAACGAATAGCACTCTATGAGAAACGATGTAAAAATTTTTTACAGTAGTTTCCAAAACTAATAGCATGATGTAACGCCAGATGGCACTAGATGCTGCAACCGCAGTTTGTCACCTAATCAGAATATATACACTTCACATCGTAATGTCAGCAATCGTAATTAATTTCATTTAGAACGTGCTAATTTCATTATTATTAAAGACGATTTTTATAACTTATCCAATGATTATTCTCTTGTTTTATCATTCATTAGCACTAGTTACTTCATTTCTCATTTGAAGTCTGATGAAATAAACTTCGACTTAAATGCTGTTATAATTATTTAATTAGACTTTTTTATAACATAAAGCACTAATTCAATAATTAAAACAATATTATTAGTATATTTATGAAATTTTATTGATATAAAAGCTAAAAATTGCGGTAAAATTAAGGAGGATACTGTAAATTTATCGAAACCTTAAGATTACTCTGAAGAGCGGACTGTTATTTCTCAGCCATGCTGAAACGGCATAGTAAACAGCGTAATTGATAAAAAGAGATATCAGACGGTTGAACATTCACCGTAGCTTTTCCTTCTAAAGAGACATCTCATAGATAGTCTGTTACAGTCACGTGTCTTTAGTGAACAAATTCAGAAACTTCTAAGCACTCTTCTAGACAGACGGACTGTCAGAAATCAGAAGCCCAGCAACTCATTATCTTCTGATATATTTGCTGCATCAAACGCAGAAACTTCTGGTGATCCTGTAACTTTCTTGCTGAATAGGGTTTTTCTACCATTAAGTCACGTGATCTTAATGTTTTAACATCACGCAGTGGAAGCTTAACGACCAAATATTGTTTTAAGACAATTAATGTCCATCATTTAAATTACATTCTGAGTATTCTTTTTTATAGTAACGTAATCAAATGTATGCGAGTGCTTCAAGGAAGGAAACTCAGAAAACACTCAAACACACGAGAAAACACTCACGATGAATACAGATGACCGAAGTGTAACATCCCTCTCTTTGTGGAGGGTGACCACCAGAGAATTTTCAGGATTACTTTCCTTCCGATAGGTGAATGTGCCCCGCTATGAAATGTCCTCCTGGAAAATAATCTACATAAATTTGAGGCCTTTGGTCATTAGACTGTCTATGACGTGTTGTCAAACACCCATCCCCTCTTGTTCAACATGACTGATGCTTTTCGCTATGAAGAGTGTTGTCCTCTCTCTTGATCACAATCAGCAATCTAAAGCATTCTGATAGAAACTCTGTCGCTAATATAACAACCTAAGTTCTTATAAGACATTTTAATATAAACTGCATAAATTATCATCCAGCAGGACTTTTCACAGACAGTGAATTGTACTGACAAGTAGTAATGGATGATACCTGGAAATCTCTCAAGTACACATCCTGATAAACGAAAGGAAGCATAAAATCTATCTCTGGTGGTTCAACAGTGGCTGTGGTCAAAACCCAATGCTTAAAATGGCTCTTTTTTACCAGTCAATCATAGTCGGTCTAACTTAATACATTATAAAGTTTTTGTTTCATGTAAATATAGATTAAAATTTGGAATTTGAGAAAATGCGAATATATGAGATCTAAATCAATTGCCAAAAATTTCATATACTAACTAAGCAAAAAAATGTGACGCATTCAATTTTATATATCTTATATTGGAAACTTTTGAGATATAGATTCATACAGACATCTTCCAGTGTTAAAATATCAAGAAGAGTAGGAAAGTCGTATCAAAAATTGCCTTATTATCATATACCAAATTCCATTTATGCATAAAAGCAAAGAAAATATAAATATTTCTTCTAATCATTGATAGCATTATTTTAACTTAAAATTCATGGAATTGAGAAGAAGACTTGATGTAATTTAAAAACTGAAAACTGTCATAGTATTATTATTTGCTGATGTGATTTATGATACTAAAAAGAAAGAGTTAATACCATTAAATTATTATACATAAATATAAATTGAAAAAGAAAGAAACACTCGCTTTTGAAATGTGTAAAAATTTTCGTGAGTTTTACATTTCTGCATTTAAAAATATAACCAAAATTATCTGTGAATAGTAAAATTACTCGTTTATTTCTCCATGCTATGCAGATGTTCACATAAATATAAATGTCAATTATAAAAGATGCTTATGATTATTCCAGGACACGTGTGTGAGTTTCTGGAAATTCAGTGTGTTTCCCGGTTTTTATTTAAAAACCTTAACTTCTCACTTTTGTAGAGCCTTTTTAATGGCTTTCAATCCAATTTTCGAAAAACTTCCAGTAAAAACTAATGGCAACTGTTTAATTTAAATTGTTATTCTGAAATGGTACTTTCCTAAGAAGAATTTATGTTTTTTATGAGTTTTATTAACTTTTGAGCCATACAAGTAATTAAAAAAAGAGCTTTATCTGCATATATTAGCCAAAATTGGTATAAAAGATAATGATGTGGATGCATAGAAAAACACAATACGTTTAGAAAATGGGATGACCGTACAAGATCATTGAATTTTGGAATTATCATTTCGATACGTAATTAACCATTTTTTTGTTGGAATCTGGTTAGGAAAGCAGCATGAACAATGATATTGTCCACAAAATATATTCCACACATATGGAAGTGATAAGAATCCATTGCATTATGTGTAAAAATATGATCAACTATTCTTAAAGATTGTTCTCTCAGAATATATCATCGGATGCTCAACTTCTTCTTCTCTGGTGCGGATGTTTGTAACTATTTGGAATCTACTTTAAACTGTCCATCTCAGTTTATTTATTCTTCGTGTGCCAACCTTGACTACAGAGTAATGAACTAAGCTAACTATAGCCTATTTAAGAATAAAGTATACCCGTACATACCAAGTTGAGTATTTGTTTTGAATGTTTCTTTTAAAAACATATCTTGATAAATTTGCAGGAAATTCGTCAAACATATCCTTCCTCACTTAGAGAGTTTAATTAGGAATTTCGAAAATTGCTAGCTTTCATGACGAAATAACTGATACACCAGGGAACATACGACTCTTTCATCTTGCAAAGTCAAACTGTGGTTGACCTGCTTCGAGTCAATCTTTAGTTCTATAATACAATTCAGGTGACAAATATCGCTTTAAATTCTTTTCACTCTTTGGCTCAGCTTCTTACCAGGAACGGAGTTTTCGGCACCTATCGCAGCAGATTCTATGGCCAATCAGATGTCTGCCCACATGACAACTATGTACAAGATCCGGAACACCTTTTCTTTCATTGTAGCCGCTACTCCAACATTCGGGAAAAGACCTTTCCGAAGAACTATCACCAACTACACTTCAAGCAGCTCCTCCCTCTTAAAGTTCACAGGAAAGGTGCCAAGGAAATTCTGCAGGCTGAACTCCTCCTTCAGCTCACTGACTGAGCTCCACCTCCTCCTTCCTTTGTACACATGTAAATACCCTCTGTAAACTTGCCTGTATCTGTATATATATGATTTGCTCAATTAAGGCCATCTGGCCCTCTTCCAGCCACAGTGAGTCCCAACCGAAAGCTCTTTTGTCCCCTCGGTGTACCGCTTGGGGTTTGGACAGTCCACTACTTAAGGAGTTTTTCTCAAACACCCTGGCCAAGTGCTGAGCCTGGGTTCCCTCCAGGATTACGGTACGACGATGTTTTCCACTGTATACCTTCGGGTGGGACGGTGCTCTTTGGTAATGTTATTACCAAAGTTATTATTACTCTTTGGCTGTCTCGAATTTATTTGATCTATTCGCTGGTCACTGAACAGCCATACTCTCCGAATAAATATGCTAATTAACAAAATTTATTAAATAAGTAGAAAATTTTCGATAAATTTTTACTTATTTAGTACCATAAATAAGTAAAAATTTACCATACCCTCAGAAACAGGTATTTTAAGTTCTCTGATACTTATGCATGCAGCGGCATTTGTTTTCATGTTGCTTCTCGATAGTTTCCATTTATTTGTAATAAAATCAAATTCCAAGCTAACCAATTACTTTTAGTCAATTTATCGAGAATTTTCTATTTATATAATAATTTTTGTTAATCAGCATATTTATTTATCCAACCTTCTTACTTTAATACATGTGCATCTAATTTTATACCCAACATATCACCAAAAGATATCTTCACCTCTAGGTGTTGAAACAGTTCATGGGAACGATACTAGTAGATATTCGCTGGGAAGTTAATAGGCCGATGGTTTGCTGTGTTAAATTCTACCAAAAAAGACGAAGGACTCGGAAGTTCAGAGGTGTTTATAGATTGAAGTTATCGATCAATCATATGCCAATGAAAAACAGCTCTTAAAGCTTTTAGAGACTTAGTAATTCTCTCAAAATTGTTAATAACTCGAAAACATTTTTGCGACGTCCAAGCGTTTGTGGCGTATCAAAATATAGAGCGTTTCTAAGATAATTGTTTATTACATTTAAACAAACACCACATACAAAGAAAGACACAGCATTACACTCATATTTACAAATAATCACATAGAAGGAAATAAAAATGTAGGCTGTCTCAGGTACGAGACATTCACCTCTTCTCTCTCAAGTCCACTGAGCGAATCCCTGATTTCCTCACACGCTCTTCAGATCCACTTGAGATTTTCTTAAGTATGAAGCAGAGAGAGAGAGAGGGGGGGGATTCTTAACACGTTATATGGCTTGGTTCTATTCTGTTAGTAAATGGAATCTATTCATGTAAATTTTGTAGGCAGTATTACAATGAAGAGTGAAATTATCTCTAAAAAATGGCTAAATGAACCAGGGATTCGTTATACAAACATTCGGTTTAAGTTTAATAACTATAATAATTTTTTTAAACATATATCTCATTAGTTTTCAAATTTTTCCGTCGCTAAATACGTGAACAGCGATTAATGAAACAAGAAATTTACCACAAAACAATTATATTTCTCCTGAGTAGTCTTATAAGGCATCTCTTTTCTTTACCACGAAATCTTTTTATTATTATCACGGTTGTTATTCCAAAATTAAAAGAGAGTGATATGACCTCGAAATTTCATGTACCTTTTAGAAACTGTTAATAATATTAATTTCATTACAGAAAAAATATGTTTCTGTTTTGTGGAAGATTGTAATAAATAAATACTAGAAAACGTAAGATAATTATTTATTATTCCTATAAAATTATTTCTTTAAACTCTCTCTTTGAAAAATAGTCGCCACTAAATAGATTAATGAACAGGCCTAAATTAATATAAAAGTAATCGCCACTGAAAGGACTCTAAATATTGTTTTTATGTCAAAATTATGAGCAATCAGTAAAGGGGATTTCAAAGTAAATCACTTTCAAAAAAGTATTGTTACTAAAGTGACAAATAAATTTTCATTTCTTTTCAGGTATTTCCCAATTTATAAGACTATTAGTTGGTTAGAGTGAAAACAATTAGAGGGAAAATTATTGAACACAGAGACACACATAGTTTTAAGGCTGTTTAGTTTAATAAATTTTGTTTTTCATTTAAAATATCCAGTAAAATATCTGCGATATTTAAATACGTAACTGCAGATAAATGCTTTAAGTGTAGTAATTTTATCTACAACGAAGTCAACTGCTTTGACAAAAACTAATCATATTTAACGGTGATTTCATAAATCACATCATTTTTATTATCATTTGCTAAGTTTGATTGAGTAATAATGTTCAAAGATTAATTATATTCATGTTTCGCAATATCGTATATATGAAAACTTTTATAAAATATTTTGTAACTTCCGGTGCATTTTCCTCTGAAATAGTTTCCTTCGCGTCTCTGTAAATATTACTAGCGGTTGATGTTTTATTTAATATATTTTAAAAGCATTCACTTTTTAGAGCAAGTCGTTTTGATTGTATAATAATTGATATTTATTTATGCTATTGCAATTTAGGCCCTGTAGTTAAAACAAATATATCAAATGTAACAAAAATTTTTTAATTTAGTCGATTTTTCTTTTGCCATTTAAAAATTAGAAATTTCTTAAAAAAAAAAGAGGTATCGATTCTTGTTAAGTTCATCGCTCTTTTAATTCTTCTGTTTAAGGCAGGAGCATACGGGGCAGTTTCCCCTGCCCCCGTTTTCATCAGGGGGCCCCATATCATAAAAAATTTTATATTACGATGTCATTTAATTAGAATCGCTAATCAATAGTAATAGAAAGTTTGTTCTTTTGATGTAATGAGCCCTCAAATTAGATTTTACATTGGCCCCAATTGGGTTACGTCGGACGTGAGCAGACTTTTATGAGCTTTCATCTATTAAACTTTAACATGTATACTCTTTCAGATTTTAATCCTTAACTGGCATTTATTTGAAGTTTAATAAGAAACCAGAAATAATTATTAATTATTATCAAATTTATGTAAGCATTTATTATGATTAAAATAATTAACTCTTATAAAAATTAAAATTTCAAAATTTATAATGCAAATTCTCTGAATACTTCAACTTAATCAAAATAGCCAGGTACCACACAATGGCCAAAATAACGAGTTCCATTATGGGAAGAAAGTTTATTGAGAAACAAAAACACGTACCTATACATTAGAGATGAAAGAGAAAAATTAATCAGCGCCATCTCTTGGTACATAGGAGCACTATGTCGTCATAACAAGATCTTTTAAATAAATTTAGGCACCGCTAAATATTTTACAGAAATTTAAATAACGTAACAAATAAAGAAAAAATAACATGATTACAAAAATGTGAAAAGTGTTTTTTCAAAATATTTCACAATGAGTGTGTTATTTCTGTTTGGAATTTTCGCAACAGTGTAAACAGTATGTTCAAGTAATGGCGGAAAGTTCATCTGAATATGGTGACGAAGCTGAAATCGAAGTAAAATATTTTCTATAAATTCTCATGTCTGAGCAATATTTAAGATTTTCATAAATTTTCCATTGCAGTTTTAATCAGTAAATATTATTTGCATTATGTAGTAAAACCCATACAATTTTTCATAATTTCAATTTATAAAGTGCATCAATTGTTAAGAAACATTTGTGTATATTATATAACACCACGAAATGAAACTTTTTATACGTAGTCACATATAATTAAAATAATTAGGCTTTAATTCAGTGTTTGCTTATTAAAGGGAGGATTATAAATATGCATGTGCCCTTCTTGTTTAAGTAAATTAAATAGGACAATAATTAAAATATATCAAAATTAGCTAATAATATATTTTACACAAGAAAAGTTGTTTTTATGTATTTAATTTAATATAATAAAAAGAATAGGCTCTCCCCCATTTAGAAAAGTTTTATCTTTCTTAAATAGTGAACAGCGCTAATATTTCTATACATTGTAAATTATTATATAATCTATTATATATTGTTTATCAAGAAAATATATGTATATACGCCTTAGCTTCATAGGAATAAAAAATGAAAATCATTGAAACAAAAAAGAAGGAAAATTGTGAAAATATATAAATATCAACTAATGCAAAAATGTTATTTTTAAGTATTTAAATAACAAAAATCAAAATTATATTTAAAAAAAAATTGTTTTTATCTATTTTTCTGAGTATAACTATTAGAAATCATCCAACACTTTTAAACCATCACGCCTTATAAATTACACACACACACGTATATATAGAACAATATTCACATAATAAATATAAAAAAATTAAACAGTTTTGAAATATTTATTCTCATAAAGATTTAATTATGTGTTTCTGTAAATAATGTTATTGTTGCTGTTATTAATCTTTGATGGTCTAGCAACAGCTAGATTTGGTCCATCATGAGTCCATTGACATAATATCACCTGGAAAAGGGAGGGAGCAGTTTGTTTTAGTCCTAGAGACTGAAGCCCCCGAAGAGAAAAGACTGATTTGGCTCCTTCGCCCGTGTGACTTATCTGAGCATAGTGGAATGGCCTTGGGTGACCCTACGAGGAGTATCCACTCCCGACGTTCATCGCTCATTCCGCCAAGGGAAACCTCCGCCAAGATGAGACCTCCTCACACATGAGTTGTAGGGGGATAAATATTAAATATAATCTTTTAAAAAATTTAAGCAATAAGTAATGAGATATATTAAGTACCTTAAGTAATATAATAGTGTATAATGAAGCACTTAACTTTTTTTCATTCAACTCAAGTATTCATCTTAAATTCAAGGCTCTTTATTCACATTTTCATTTAAAAAATTAAGTAATTGTTCGTTTTCTGTACTATTTAAATAAGATGTACAAAACATTGTGATGGAAAGTCAGTGTACATGAAAGCCAATTTCAAATGCAATTTTTTTATATTCTGTTATCCAAAAATTAAAAAAATATATATTCTTTACAATGTACATAAAATGTATTTAAATTATAAATATTTTATTTAAAATAAATAGAAATTGAAATATTGATTTTACTGATTCAGAAAATTTATGAACTTTTTTTGTAAATCATATTAAATTTTGAGAGTTAATTGCACTTTCATATATACCAGTAACTTTAAACATTCTTTTGATTATTTTTATTGTACATTTAATATATATATATATATATATATATATATATATATATATATATATATATATATATATATATATATATACATATATATATATATATATATATATATACATATATATATATATATATATATATATATATATATATATATATATATATATATATATTTTGTCTCTTGTCAATGTGTGCATACATTACTATAACATAAAAACACACGTTAGTCCGTAGAGTTAGTATCGACAAAAGTATTGGACTTAATCAACAGTTATTGTTTAATAAATCATCAAGTTAATATAGTCTAAACTCTTCACTTCTATTTGAACTCTCGACTTTCCTTCTTCTGCATACGCATCTGTCAATGTGAGTGATTGAGAGTATTCTGGATTTCTTCCTTTGCGGCATGTGAGCCACAATACATGAAAAGTCCTTCCAGAAGGTAATACGTGGTAGATATACAAATGGCTTACAACGCTTTTCAGCTGTTAGGCCATTCGTTACTGGTGCTAAAATTTTCTTATATTATGAGTTAGTTTATTAAATTTAAATAAAAATATCACTTTTATAACTAATCAGTGTCACTGGATCCCATTCATAGTATTTTATATGTATGGTTGTATTACATATGTACACAAGAAATTCCTAAGCACTAACTTCTGTTAAGATACGTTCAACTTTAATATTCAGCAGTAATGCTATCGAATCTTTGTTCTAGATTACAATAGAATTGTTTAGTTTGGGATAAGATATCCTCTGGTCACTTTCTAGAAATAGCAAGAGGAGGGTCTTCAGTCAAGTTTTTCATTGTAAACTATCAAAGCTAGTATACTTGGGACATTCATTTCTTTAGAGTCTGAAACCAGAATCATTGGACTAATAATCATTCATCAGAGTCTAACAGAATTTATACTTGTAATAATAGCACATAATCCCTTTCCACTGCAAATTAATTCTTACAGTTTCGGGAGTGTTGCTGAATTTACTAAACTCAAAATTATCTTTTCTAATGATAACAATATTAAATTAGAAATGAATGATATAATACGATATAGAGCTCTAACATATGTTATTATAAGTTAAAGAAAATAACAACTAAGTTTTTAAATTTCAAAATTAAAATAAATCTTTATACAATTTTTATTAGAACTATCATATTTTATCACAGGGAATCCTGAATATTCAAACGAAAAGATTGATTTGATTTTTAATTTTTAAAAAAATAAGATAACTTTTCTATAAGATATAAAATAACGATATATGTATAAAATGTGATCGATCAGAAAAAGGCACCAATTAACACGATTTTAGAAAATTATATCAAATTATCAAAACGAGAATTATATCAAATATATTTGGTTTTTCATTTAGAATGTTTTTTTTTTTTTTTTTGCTGCTTTTAAAATTATGAATTGCATAATTTTAAAATTATGTTTAGTATAATTTTTACAAATGAATTCTGCCGCCACAATTTTAGAGGTTTTCATTTGAGTTGCTTTTTTTATAATTTTTGGAAACAAACTGTGCCACACATTATTTTTAATATCATGTTTTAGAACATTAATTTAAACTTTTTTTTATTAAATTTCAACTGGGTAACAATATGAAGTGGTTTGATATATCATTTTAATGGAATCTACCCCAATTTTTTTGGTCGACAATATTTTACGTTTGTACCAAGTTGATTTTTGTAAATAAATGTTCATGGTACCATAAAAAGAGTAAGCTCTTCCACAAGATGGATAGACTTTATGGAAGTAAATCTAAAAAATAAACATATCATTCATTGGAAGACGTAAAGACTGATTGGATATTTTGGAAGAAACTTGTTAAGGTACTTTAGCTTGAAGTCCTTACAATTGTAAAGGAACAAGAATGCACCAGCTGTTTCATTAAGGTACTTTAGCTTGAAGGTACTTTGTTAAGGTACTTTAGCTTGAAGTCCTTACAATTGTAAAGGAACAAGAATACACCAGCTGTTTCATTTTATGAAGTAATAAGCTCTACTACTTTCTTTTACTACTAGATCGTTCTTAGTTATTCCAAAGATTAACTTAATAGTTTCAAGATATTTTGCTAGCAATATGATGCCATTTTTATTACATTTCAGGGAATGTTATCCGACATTGATTTTTTTCCCTACTCTATAATTTAAATCATTCGAATTTTTATATATCTCAAATGGTGATATTATGATAAATAAATATTGAAATTATTTTTTGTTCACGTATAGGTTTGATATTATTTGATTTGTGTTCTCAAAACCTTCCAGCCTTTTAGCAGCCCTACATGCATACCATAGTTTCCCAGACAACTTCAGATAGTTCAAAATATCGAAAAATTTTATACACATTACCACAACAAAAGTGAAATTTTCCATATTAAAGTTGAGCTTTGAAAGGTAGTGACTATCCATTGATTTGAAAGCTAGTGAGATTAATGATTCAAATAGCATTGCTATCTTTCTCCCATTTCTTTATTTGTGTATGAGACTCAGCGATATAGCTGATCCAGAATGATGCGCCATAAATTATAATTTATGGCACATCATTTTTATTTTTTATTGTATTAAAAAGTTTAGTAGTACGTAATATTATTTTTAATTCATTGCTGAGAGTTGAACATACATAGCTTACTTAGAGTTTCAATCAAATTTGTATCATAATTGTGTTGTTAAAATACATTATATAATAAAATTAATGCGGTTTAAGAAAATGATGTAGCAGTTCTGAATTGTTTTTGACTTTAAATTTATGTTATCTGATTCCTTGGATGACACTTTTATTGCGTGTAATTCTTTTTTTCGAAAAATACTTACCTAAGCAAATATTTGAAATGAAGAATTCCTGCTCTATAGATTTAAACATCAAATATGTAAATTTTAGATATTTTAAAAACTAATTTTAACACATGAAATTTAAATTAACATTTAAATAAACATTCAAACAAAGATTGTAAAAGAAAATGAGTCAACATATGAATCAATACATGTTCTTAAAGAAATACTGTTTCATTAAAAAAAAAATTAACAAAAAATAAAAAAATTAATTTATATTATACAGTTGTGGTTAATTACATATTATAAATTATTGGAAATTTTAACAAACTTGATTATTTGTTCTTCCTATATTATAATTTACAATCTCTCTCAATATCATTCTATCTCGCTCAATATCATTCTATCTCTCTCTTCCTCTTTTATTTGTAATGTTTTTTTTATCTTAATTTTTTGAAATAAAAGTGAAATCCAGCGTGCTCATAGTACTTCCTATATAAACAAATGATGATACGCTTAGAATAAAAAATATATTAATTGGTAGCAACAAGAAAGATTATTAACTTCGTCAGATTGCAAAGTTATCCATGAAAACTACGATCTGATGAAATGGTGGGGCATGGTACATATTAAATTATAATTCGTCTTCCGCACATTATGTTAATAATGTAACAAATGTTCTACTAGATAAGTGATATTCCAAGTTGATTCCGATGGAGTCCCAGTTGATATTAAATGCTACCAATGTACTTATTTACCACCATAATTACTTTGCAGCACCAATTATGGTGGTAAATAAGTACATAAGTTATAATTAAATGAAATAACAAATCACTGTTCAGGCGTTTATTGTAGGTGTTTATTATGCCTTGTTTTAACAAATCCTAGATTGGGTTATTGGCATCTCTGAGTCTAAACGGATACTTGACATGCATTAGCACTGGACAAAAACAAATAAGAATCTTTACAGATCACACAAAGCCCTGCATGTCCGAAGTCAACTCTAACCAAGACGATACAAACTGTCTTAAGAAGCTCCTATTAATAACTTAAAGAGCGTCGGCATACGATTCCATATTCGCCAGTAACTTACGGATCTTTTATATTAGTTGAATCATGCCAACAGGTAAATTGCATCAAATTGATGATAGTGGCATTGCTGATATAGACGTGGATGATCTTCGACTTGCTTGATTTACACACATTTATGCATTTGAAACTCAAACATCCAGAATCACTGTGCTGGCTGGCAAATCCTTCTCAGACAACATTTTCTTTTTGTTCAAGTATTGCCAACACGACCAAATGCAGTATTGTATAAAATAGCATTCTCGTTGTGTGTGATGCCTTTATTCTAATAACTTTATTTTCCTGACACTTATCATCGACACCTTTTTAAAGTCAGTTAAGTGTTCGTAATATCATCAATTACGTCTTAAATGCACCTTTCTTTAAAATCCTGTACATCAAAATCCAATAATTCGTTTCCCATTTCTAATTATTCATTTGTTTAAGTACCAGTTTCGGAAAATCTGCCTGCTATTTAAATTAAAAACACGTTACAAAAATTTTTAATGTTGCTGAAAATTTTAAATCATTTGCATCATACCAACACGTTTAGTTTCATAGTGCTGGTTCGTTTTTTTCTAAGGAGCATATACATCTTGCCATGCATAATTTTGCCCTATAGTTCTTTTTTCTTTACTCAATGAAATGTGCATTTTAAAATATAAAGTTATAATTATTTTCTAACTTTAATATCTACTGGAGATGCATTCCATACTACTCAAATGACTGTTTTAAGTTTTTCAAGTGCTTTTTAGCATGTTTCATTGTTTTCAAAAAATCTTGGGTTGTTTTTGTTATCTGCGATAAAAGATTTTTGTAATAAAATGCATTTTGTTGTTTGTGATAAAAATAATAAAAATAGATGATTTAATACTTACAAAAATTTTATATGTTATGCAAAAATTTCATTATGTTGTTGTTTGAGACTGTCAGATTTAATATGCTTTCCAAACCCTAATGCACTAGAATTGAAATTTCAACATTGAAATATTTTCTTGAATTTTAATTATGAATAATTTTAATTAATAACAAGTAATAGATTGCAATTTTTTCTCTTACTGAAACTATATCCATATATATTTATAAAAGAAACACGCTCAGTTTACATAAAGAAAGAGATTATTCATTTATCAGCTGCAGTTTCAGTATACATTGAAAACGTGAGTACGTGTTCGTACAACTTAGCTTTCGTAAAGAACAAGAGATTGTAGGTAAACAAAGTTGAATCAAGTTGCAATGGAAAGAGTTTTATCGATGTCATGCAAAAAAGTTATTTACTATCTCATGAGAAACTTTTCCAGAAATTTCAAGAAAGCGTTTTTAGTAATCACATCTAAATAGGTAAAAGTTCACACTAGTCTTATTTGCTCTTGAATTTTTTATGTATAGTTAAAATTTCACATTATATAACCTAAAATCTAACATTTAGATGAATTTATTCAAACTACAGTACAACAAAATAGAGTTTTTTTCAATTGCTTGTACAATACAAATGTAAACAGGATGAGGAAATGTATCTATTTTTCTGTGATTTATTGACATAGCTCATACATTTTACGATTTAAAAGTTTCATGTTTTCAAAGAAAATTTGTAAATGCCGAGACAGTGAAGAATAAATATAATCTACGTATTTAAGTCTGATCACTGAATTTACTCAAATCACCACAAAAAAAGAAAATTGCCGACCGCCCTGTCTTGTGTTCAGAGTGCCTGACTGCGGATAGGGAGTTCCTGTGTTCGAATCCCGGTTCGGGCATGGATGTACTTTCTCTCTCTATCTATCCTGCCTTTGTCCTTTCTGTGTATGAATGAGGTGTGAATGGTTACCTACCCTATAAACGGGTCCCTATGGCATGTGTGTACTGAAGCAGTCGGACTCCACACAAAATATGGTTCAGTATGGAAAAGCGGAGCAGTACACCTTCATACTGTCAGCCTAGCTGACACAAAACCACAAAAAAGAAAGAAAGAAAGAAAGAAAAATAAGAGATTTTTCAACTCCATAAAGCAAAAATAACCGTTTCTGTAGGTCATTGAGTTAATTAAAATATATACATATACATATATATATATTAAAAGATATGAATTTCATGTGTTTTTGGAGGAAAATTTTAAATGTGAAAACATTTAAAAAGTGTAATTAAACCCTATTTATTATAGGTTTGTGATAATGAATTTCCTCAAAATAATGCAAAGAAATAGAGGTTGTCAACACTTTACAAATAAAAAGTACAAAAAATAATTTTGTCCTCGCTTTTTTGATGATCATTGTAGTGGGAAAAAATTTGATACGAGTAAAAATTTTCATTGTTTTCGTCAAAATGGTTAAACAATATTAATTTTTAAAATTTAAAGTCTTATGCATTTTTTTCCTTTTTTCCCTATTTGTTTAATTAGTTAAATTAAATATAAAAAGAGTGACATTTATCCACTACGTTCAATATAACTCACAATTTTGATTTCTAATATTTATTCACCATCTTCCCAATATTTATTATTATTATTATTTGTATTCTGAATTTATATTTACGTAACCTCTTTGCTCTTTGAACACGTTTTACGGTGATAACCTTTTTATCCTTCAAATAGATGCGATAAGCGATGCGATAAGATTTTTTGACACCTAAGCATTCGTCATACGAAAAAATTTTAGGGGCTACTCAACTAAATTAATGTCACACAAAATGGAGATACAATCTTATAAAATATTGTAGTATCTGCGACAATTTATATTTTCAACTGAAAAAGAAAAACATGTTTTCAATCTTTTGACGAAAACCTAAAACTGTTTTTGTGTCTGTCAAATGCTATAAAGATAGTTTAGAAAAAAATGACGATTCGTAATAAGGTAAGGTGCAAATTAAATTTTTATTTTATATTTGTTATTTAAATTTACTAATTTCACATGAATACTTAGTTTTATATTGATCTCATACAAAGTTTGAACAATAGAAGTTTTATATTTTCTCTATTAGAGTAATTTAAACTTTTCATTGTGAAAAAATAATTTTTCGGAAAACTATGAAAAGCAATATAAGGTTTGAAAATAAAAAAATAATATTTAATAACTCATTGAGTGAAAATATAAAAAAAAACTTTATTCAGAACATCAGATTTTTATTTCTGATAATGCATAAAATATTCTCTAGTTATTCCGTTTTTCAGGACAAATAATTTGTATAAAAATCATACTTTAGTGTGTTTATTAAATTAGAATAAAATTACTCTTATTTTTGTATACTTTTTTGAGCAAACTCCGCCGTTATTTACACAAACATACATGTTTTATTTTTATTCGTTCACGATAATAATAATAATATACTTAATTTAATTAATTTTTAAAATAATCATGCACAAAAATAAATATGTGATAAATACGAAGGAAAATATTTTAATATCATTGTATGCAAAACAACAGCAGAATATAGATTTTTCTCGCACAGTTCTATAGTAGTTTTATATTTTATTTTTATTAATGGCTATTTTGTATACAAGTTTTAATCAGTGCAAGCATCTTTGTAGAGAATTTCATATATTAACGAATTAATAAAATATTCCATAAATCTTAGTTATGCTAAGAATTGTATATTTTTAACTCAGATATACAAAGTTTCTTAACAATTCATATACATTGAATATATATTAAATCAATCAATTCATTTATTATTTTTCATGCATCAATTATTCTATACTATAAGTATTTAATTTAACTTGTTTTAACAATATATACTTTTATGGAAATATATATTTGACAAAGTGCTTTGATTTTCAAGAATTTGCTTTCTTTAAACTATTTACAAATTGCTATAATTTGCTTATCAATACAAAGGTAAATATAAAGAATGTTTCGATAAGCTAAACTTAAGACACAAGATAAAACTATGTGGTAACTTTCTTTAAGAGCTGAAAATGTATTAGAAGAGAGAAACGATTTCTTCTAGTTGTGTGAATGTAATTTTTAGAGGCTACTTTGTTTTAGAAGTTGATACTCTTGAAATCAAAACAATGATAGGTTCTCCTGAACTCGTTGATTTGGTAAATATTTTAAATTCTTCAAAACAATGTAATATAGATATTAAATTGGAATGATATTTCGAAAACTGAGTCGCTTCGACACTACTGTTTTGTTCAAATTCTATTGTCTATCCTTAAAAACTGCTTTACTCTTTCGAAGAAACTAGTTTATTTCTATTGTCTGTCATTAAGAACTGCTTTACTTTTTCGAAGAATCTAGGTTCAGATCTGCAAAATGCATGCTTGTTGACTATTATTCTTTTTCTCCTAAATGTATTGAAAAATTTTATTTCTAGATATATTTACTGCTTATGATTCATACGATTTTGACGTCAGATCCTCAAAAATCTCTCTAGAAAACGCTCAAAAATATTATGTGATTTGTGGATAATTATTTAAAATGAATTATACTCTAATAATGTGCTGATAATAAATACCAAATATTATGATTAAAAATTAAGTGCTCTTAATTGTTGCGCAGAAATTTGATTATAAAATCTGATAAGAAAACGTGTGTACATGATTTGAGATTAACTAACCTAAAATTTTATCTTTCATTTATTTATTATTTTACCCAAATTTCTTGTCATTGTTTTAATGCATATAAACTTTAAAAAAAAAGTTTTCCTATATATAAAGAAATTTGTCAATGCTTTCAAAATAATGTATTATTTGTAAACATAATTATAATTAAGATACTGTTTTAATGGCCTGTAAATATGTGATGTAATATTATGTGAATTTAATTTAAATCTCCTATGTGATAATATTAGAAAAAAATGTAAAAGTGCATATTTCTTCATTCTCTGTGTCAAAATATATTTTTAAAAATTAAAAACCTGTTTCGCTTTGCTGTAGAATGTATCATATTGAACTCAGTTAACAATAAAAGACTGTTACATAAAATCGGGAAATAAAAACTATTCACAAAACACTATCAATCTATACGGTGTCAATAACACCAAACTCTCGAAGTGCCAAATGTCGCAAGATTATTATATCAACCCAAAATCAGATAAATATAATATGATTCATTCAAATATTTAGAGCGTTGTTTATGTTACTAAACAAGCAGTCATAGTATACTGACAAAAAGTTTTTCAATTCTTTTGTATTTATACTGACAAAAAGTTTTTCAATAATTTCGGTTTCAAAGAAATGTTTTCATTTGTGTAGAATATTTCAAAATTCATTTGTGTTGAATATTTTTAAATTCCATTGAGTCTCTTGAAAGCTCTAAACCATTCAGTATTGTTGCAAAAAAGTCCATAGTACATTTTAGATTTTTCAGACGCTGCTTTATTTCAAAAACAGCTTCATAAATTTAGCAATAAAAAGCAATGTTTTTTTTTTTGAAACCGAAATTATTCGCTCTCATTTTATTTCGATTAAAGTATAATTTGCTTCATCAATTTGAATTTTTATCAAAATAGAATTCCTCAAATCTAAATAAAATTTAAAGTTTTTTATCAAATAACTTTTCAATTTTATTATAACTTGTTTGTTCAAACCTGTGAATTGGTTTGTATGTATATATATATATATATATATATATATATATATATATATATATATATATATATATATATATATATATATATATATATATATATATATTATTCAGTTTAGAATTAGAATAAGTTGTGGTATGATAAGAACCACATGTGAACTGTTGAACTGAAAGCTAGAGGCTAATTAGTCAGCTGATAGCTCGACTGTTTTCTAATAAATTATTTGTTTGACATTGGAGAATGTGTTCTTATAAACAAGAATTCATTTAATAGCCATGATTTCCAAGCAATCAAAGCTTAATCATAATCATTCTCAATCAATGAAGAATTTTAGTTTAATAAGTATTATTATACATCTGTTCTTCGTACAAAGCATGCTTTTGCAATTCGAATGACTGAAGTAGATTCATCATCTTAAGCAAAGTGTAATTACTAATTTCGAAAATGTTTTTCAATTAAATTCTTACATTATATATCTTTGAGCTTATTACGGATAATTTACCATTATGTATACCATTATTATACGATTTATAAAATGCTATATGTATTTAAATAGCAACCTCATATTATTTATGTTTTTGTTATTCTCTTTCCGACAGGTTACCCCAGTGGGATCTGAGAGGAGACAGACTCATCGCAACTTTGGAGTGGACACGCTCATCATCTTGTTTGGCATAAGTTCATGGGTGGCGGTGAATGGACTGTGGGTGGAATTGCCGATATTGGTGAACACTCTCCCCGAATCATGGAAATTGGCTTCTTATATCATCATCACAACACAAGTCGCCAATCTTGGCCCTGTACTTTTCAGCGCAGCACGCAAAATATGGTCCCAGAAGGTAAAGACATCTTTAGCTTCATATTTTCCTCTTAAGAAAATCTGTAAAATTCGCTTACTTCAATTGAAAATTTAAAATTTCATATAATATAAAAGTATAAGCGATTACTGATTTCTGGACTGTGAAAATCTTTAAAATATAATATAAATGTATTTTAAATTATTTAATTGCGTAGCTTCAGAAACCTGTTGTCTATACTATACTGTGTGAATTCTAGAAAATTTAATGACTTATGTTCAAATAACTATCGTCTGTAAGAACAACTCTTGCTGTAGTTTAAGCGATCTCATGTTAAAACAGCGATCATATGCTGTACTTTAAAAAATTTGATAGGATAAATTCACAAACAGATATCATCTGTAGGAATAACGTGTACTGTATTTTAAATGATCTGATCCCATTAGTTCCTATCCTCTATAAGGATAATTAAAAATTTAACAAAGTAATATCAATCACTTAGCTGTAGGTTTCAGTTTATTACAACCATAAAAATATGAAAAGGAATGTATATAACTTATATCATGAGTATAATAAATTCTGAGGCCTAAAAATGAAATGGAAAGCTTCATAACCTACTTTATGTAAAACCTACTTTAGACGAATGAAATTCACACATCAGTGGTACAATTTGGTGAAGTACTTGGAATGTAATAAAATAGAAGCATGCCTGTAATCCGCTTCAAAAAATTTTATTCAGCGATTTCATAAATGCCTCGTTTATTTATTGATACTTAGATTTGGAATTTTTTATTCAAAACATAACGATAATAACACATAACTTGATTAATATAATTCTTTAAAATTCATAATAGTCATGAAGGACCTTCTGATGGCCAACTTTTATTTTAAATAAGATTATTTTGAAATGAGTGCATACTTTCTTAAATATCTTAACAATTAAGGAAAATATAATATTTTTAGACCATACTCGTACGAAAAAGCGTAATAAATAAATATAGATTAATTATAATGCTATTAAAAATATATTTGGAAATCCAAAATAAATTTATATTGATTAAATTTTTTATTCTAAGAATATGTCAAGAAAAGTTTCATTTAAAATATCATTTTCTATATTCTCTATTTGATTTGGGCAATGACGTATATATTTTTAGATTAAGAACATGCAATAGTGTTGATCTTTTATTTTTTATTCTATTTAATTTTTATTCTATTTGCTATTTTATGTGCGTTCTTTGTATTTAAAGTTTTATAATAATTTGTTCAGGGAATTATTTGTCAATTCTATATTAAAAATCAATGCATATAAATTGTAGTTATCATGTTGCTTAATATTTGCAACTTTTTCTGAAAATTACCTAATACATTTTTAACCTCACATCACTTCCAAGCAATATTATCTAAATGATTCCGAATATTTTAGCTCCTAGAAGTTCCCATCATCCATGTTTCATTAGCCATCGTGATATCAGCTTGCGTGTTGTTGAGTCTGTTTTGGGATCGAACGTCTTTCATCCTTGGCGAAGAACACAGCACAGCTCTTTTCGTGCTCACTTTCTTCCTGGCTTTCGTGGACTGCACATCCTCCTTGTTGTACCTACCTTTCATCGCCAATTTCAAAGAACAATATGTTGTGTCTTACCTAGTCGGGTCCGGCCTCAGCGGACCTGTTCCAGGATTCCTTGCTCTGGCGCAAGGAGTTGGCGGATATGCAGATTGTCAAAATGTCAGCATCACCACAAAGACTGAAACCGGAAATGTAAAGACTTATGTGATGGAAGCATATTATCCACCACCTAGATTTTCTGCCAACATCTTCTTTGCCGTGTTGTGTGGCCAAATGATCATCAGTTGGATTGCTTTTCTCTTCTTGAATCATCTGTCTTGTTCTAAAAGTGAAAGAGTAAGTTGAACTGTTTTTGTACTTATATTTCATCCCGGAAGTTTATTCTTGAAAACTCAAAATTATAATAATTAAGGTAGTTTCTAAAAAAGGCAACGTTAGCTTAAGTGCAGTACTTGAGGTGTGGGTATTATAAAATTTCAGTGAAACGCTGCATTTACTAAGCTCCATACTCAAATGAATTGTTAATAGTTTAACCATGAAAATCACTTTCAAAACCCTAGATCTGTTCTCTCATATATAGCATATTGATTAAAAAATGCCTAAATGTAATCAGCATATAAACAAATTATAGTAGAGAAAAACTGAATTGGACTAATGTTCACGAATATGCTTAGATTTACACTCTGAAAGAAAATAAATTCGGTAGTCATTACTTCCTTTCAGTTTGTAGGCATGATATTTATTCTCAATGACAAAAATATCACAATAGTGATGTATAAAATTGAACAAAGAAAAAAATTTGACTTTTATGACTAGGAAAATCCAACAAATTTTATATAAGACAAGGCTGTCCAATATGAGAGCCACGAACTCACTTTTTGCGGTCTGCAGAGCAAGCTTCTAAACGTATAAATTGTATTAAATAATAAATATGCTCAAATTTATTACATTAACGATAAAATACAAATAAAGAAACGTGTGATACGAATAGAAAGTGGTAGTAAATTCAGAGTTCGAACTGGTAATCAAAGGGTCCAGTCCGATTTCATATCTTATATACGTGAGTGTCATCCAGTTCGAATTCTACCTATTCTTACATGTGTGAGCGTGGTTTCTAGAATATTCGTGGGTGATCAAGCAAAGTCATTGATTTAAAAATTATGCCTTTTATTAGAATAATAATTAATTTATATTTAGTTTTTATTTCACAAAGGAAGGTACCATAATGATTTAAAAAAATCAAAGAAATAAAATCACCTACGTTAATATGATCCACTACAAAACGGAATGAATTAATCAATTTTCTTTTGAAAGAGACTCGTATTTTAATATTGATTTAATATTTAAGAGAAATATTGATAGAGTTGGAGAAGTTGATGGGTATGTAACAGAGTTTTCCAGATTTCTTCTATTATGATTAATTATAGGTAAAAAAAAACTACTTTCAGTATTCAAGATGGAAAAAAAAAACCCCATCCAGTTTTATGTAAATTGAGTTTAGACTGCCGGGAAAGTGTCTATGGAAAAGATTTTAAATAGAACATACAAATGAACTATAGCTCGTAGTGTCACGTGGCACATCAATTCTATGAGCAATATCCCGATCACAGCAAGTGCTGAAGATCCCATATCGTTGTTTCAAACCAATTGATCGAGCAAGGTAATCTTGTATCTTGTGATGCGTGATCTCCTCTGATTTGTAATGTTTTGGTTTCTTTTGGGGGGACAGCTGAAAAGTGGGATGTATGATGAGGACATTATACCCAATTTTTGGCTACTCTGAAAATATTCTCGATATACCTGGAATATTGCAAATCTTTCACAAATGCCTCTTATGGCACTATTCTTGTATTATCATTGGCGGCTACTTATTGGAGCAAATTTTTTAGCTAATCCATTAAAGTTGTTTTTTTTTACCATATTCATATTATTATTAAGTTTATATTATATATCTTCTATTTTATTAAATATACACACACACACACACACACACACACACACACACACATATATATATATATATATGTAATATATATATATATATATATATATATATATATATATATATATATATATATATATATATATATATATATATATACACATATGGTGCATTCTGTAATATTCATTATTTATTTTAGTCATAGATATTTCATTTTAGATCATGTATTAAGTGAAAAAATTATATGTCTTTGTATGTACCATCAACTTTTGTCCTATGAATTAAAAGTTTTTCCCATCTTTTCTGACCATCTAAAAGGAAAAAGTATACAAATCACATATAATATATATATATATAGAGAGAGAGAGAGAGAAAAAGAGATTGACTAAAGTAAGAGCATACTGGGAGTTGCCCTGGGGCCCCAAATCAAATAGAAAACTTATTGTTATGAAGCAAAAGGGGCTTCGAAAGAAGTTTTTATCTCGTGCACCAATTAGGTTGAGTCGGGACCTGTTTATATATATATATATATATATATATATATATATATATATATATATATTTATATATTTATATATATATATATATATATATATATATATATATATATATATATATATATATATATATATATATATATATATATATATAGGGTGACAACTTTATCCTGTTACCAAATATTGCTTTAAACTAAAAGTATGGAATTTATTTTAATTTCAAAAAAACTAACTTTAGATAAGTAATTTGTTACTTAGATACAACATATTTGAATATTTTCAAAATGGGTCTCTTGAGCATCGATACAGAATATTAAACGTCGCGTAAAATTTTCTGCAATGGGCCGCATTTCATCAGGCGTAAATTTAGCCAATTCCTTCTCCTAAGAATACCCATTAGGCAATCCCAAACTTCGATATGGTTTTGAGCATACTCTTGATTGCAGAATAGACCAAACACTATAGTCCATTGGGTTTAAGTCAGGAAAATAGGGTGGCCATATTCTCACAATCTGAATTTGCTTTAATCCACCCTTAAATAAAACAATGCCGTCGTTGGTTTGGCATATTATTTCAAACAAGGAAATAAAAACTATTTATTTTGCTAACATTAAGATCTCTTAAGGAAATTAAATTTTTATAAAAAAGTGGGGGACATGAATTAAATCAATCAAAAGCAGAACAATTATGTCAACAGTGTAAAGTTGTCACCCTGTATACACACACATATTTCGTAAATATTGAACAACAGATTTTTATTTCGTAAATGCTATAGATATTATCATTGTTTAAGCAAAAGTGAAAAAGAATAAGCATTATCTGAATTGGAGACTAAATAAAAATTAATTTAATTATGAAAATCCTTCGAATTATTACTTAAATTTCCAATGGCTTATAACAGTTTAGAGGACATACTAAAAAACATTTAACAGCAAAATCACTGAATTCATATTAAATGAACTGTTGATTACATTAGTCGCAGTAAACAGAAATATAAACAGTTGTTTTCAAAACTAGACAAACTATTTTTTCATCGTACTTTTCGTTTATCAATTTTATCTGGGTTCAAATTTTTAACTTTTTTATTTATCAGATGAAAAGTATATAAAGAGAAATTGCTAATCAGATTTTCGTAACAGTTTCATGATACGAAGAAAACGTTAAATTTACAATCGAAAATAACTGAGAAACAAAATTTTTATTATTAATTGCGCAATTAGTAATATATCATTATTTTCAGTTGCGCATTTTAAAAGAAGTTTTGAAAATGGCTTATAACATATATGTCCCACTATTAGATAGCGTAGACAACTACTACAGACACTAGTTTTTATGAACCACTGATTTTTATAGACACTCAATTTTACGAATTAGTGGCTAGTGCTTAACATAATTTTATAATGGCTTAATTTTAAATAATACATACGATTTAATTTTATTTTGTCAAGTCATTTTCTTAAATCTCTTATCTGTGTTTATTGTTTCCTATTTTTTTATGGCTAAGAAACTTTGAAGCACTGACGATTCTGTATTGGAGATTAAATCTTTTAAATTAAAATTGTGGATAACTTATTATATTACTGATGTTGAAGTCCAGGATCTTGTAAAGTAATCCATCTGGAATTTTTTCCTTCTAATCTGACTCTCGTTTTACAGAGAACATATCAAGCATAAACAATAGCTTGAAGTATAAATTCTAAGAGTTACTTTTCAAAGAGTCACCTAATGAAAGTCACATTTTAGTAGCAATCCACTTGTCAGTTTTTGCTTAGAATGATATTGCAAGAAAAATGATATGAGTCATTTTGTCATGTAATCGTAATCAAATATATAATCGCAATTGAAGAAAACCAAGAAAATTAACTTAAGCTTGAGTGGAGACGAGTAATTCCTATATCAATTTTAGCATAGAAATCCATTGCTCTTCCCGTAATACTATAATACTTTATTTATGAAGACAAGTTTGGTAAAATTAAATATTTTCAGATTTTCAACTTCTTTTTCTATTTTAAAAACTTTTGATTTGAAGAAATATTTTACCAACCCCAACGAGCTCATAACATAACTGAGAGTCTGCTATAATTTGACTTTGATATGCATTAAGTGCATGTATATACACTGCTTGACATTAAAAATGTAACACCAAGAAGGAGTAGCCAGAAAATTATGCGAATTTCAAGGTAGACGCACCTTACCGAATTATGTAAATGCTGTGAAATGCACAGCTCTTCAGTGCACATAAGGTAAGATATTAGGTGAGGAACCGGCAGAGTGGACGATATTCGCGTCGTTATTTCGGCTTATAGGAAATAATCTTTGAAAGTTTGTTCGTGTCACAAAGGATGCCTGTAATTGCAGGAAATGCCAGGTCATCGTCGAAGGAGTCCGTTCCTGGAGGCAAACGAGTTTATGAGTGCCGTGGTGATTAAAATGAGATGGGTAGTTTGGTCACTGCGGCAAATCGCAGTTGACAAACACCTGAACGCGTCCACGGTGTACGGCTATGGCGAAGATGGAAGGAACAACTGTGGAACGTTTGTGGGTGACTGGTGCAGTCAAAGTGACGTCAGCATGGTTGGATCAACGCGTCGGACGGGAGACGGTGGCAACCCTACGAAGCACATTTCATAAAATTCTACAGCACGTGCAAAACACCTTGATGTTCCTACATCGAGAAGAAATGTTTGACGTCGATTGGTTGCTAGTGGCCTGCGCTCATGGCGTTCATTAAAAAGACTGCCATTGACAGCATAGACGCCAATGTCTGGAATGGTGCCGAATTAGAGCAATGTGGACGACGGAGTGGCTCCAGAATCCTGAAGCAATTGTAGAACGCCTCACCGCATCTTGGTTTGAGTGTGGTTGAGCACGATTCCAGATCACTCTAGTTAATATTCACAGCTCTATGGAAGCCCAACGTTACATAGATGATGTACTGCGGCCGGTGATACTCCTCTATCTTCAGGGAGTTCCTAATGCTATTTATCAGCAGGATAACGCCCGACCACACATTCATTGCTTCAGCCAACATGCCCTAGAAGGTGTACAGCTGTCTCCTTGGCCACCTGCTCTCCAGATCTTTTCTGAAGGTGCAATTCTCATATTGTTAACAAGGAATGGAAAGCCATTCCTCAGGACGCCATCCGTACTCTCAATGACTTTCTGTCTAGACGTATTGTTTCTTGTATCACCGTCCATAGTGGTCCTACAACCTACTGACTCCACCTTGTTCTGGCTCTATGATGCATATCATTTCAAAATGTATATCACTTATTGTTCGTTGCTGTCTCTCTCTGTTTGTCGAATTTCGTCTAATTGTGGTAATTCCTTCTTGGTGTTGTATTTTCACTTGTTGTTGGGAAGTGTAATTTGTTCGCGGCTCAGCTTTTTGTACACAAAGACTTGCTGGACTGAGAACTATTTAAAGCTAATTCTGAATTACTACATCGATGCACTAACATTTGAGTCTACTATTGAGCTGAATTCGTAATTTCTAACTGGCTTTACATTTATCTCACTCAACTTAAAAAAAAATCAATAGCGATAGAATTATTTTAATAAATATAAATGGTTTTGCTATATTCAAACGCATTCATTTAAATTGTGCCTTTTAACTATTAATTTTCTTTGGCACGGAAATTGGCTTAAGTATTTTTCATTATAAAATGCTTCAATCAGATTACATTCAAAACATTTTTTATAATAGCATTAAGTTTTTTCCAAATTAATAATTATCCTTTTATATAAAATTGATAATTATCTAAAAATTTATTCATAAATTATACACAAATAATTAAATTATTTTTTTTTTTTTTTTTTTTTTTCAGAATCGTTCTAATTTATTTGACATCATTCTATATAGCTTTTGAGACATTTTACCAAATTACTTTGTCAAAATTACATTATTACTATGAAAAAACAGATGCTTTTTTCAAATGTTTAAAAAATCATATGATTTATGATACAAAATAAAATGCTTCCTTGTGTTTATAAAGGCTCTTAATTTCATTATGATAAAGAAACTGTTTTTCCAACAACTAATAATAAAAAAAGATGGATTTAGATTATATTTAACGTAATATAATAACACTCAATCTCATTATTTTGTTTATTTATCAATAGTAATTTTATTTCTTAATATATTTTTACAGAAATTTACATAAATAATATTGCAATTATAAATTAAAATTCAATCACATGATTTTTCTGAGGTTTTCATAATTTCACAATTAATATTTTTAATACGTAGAATCAATTTTTAAATTAAAATATCTGGTATTTTAATGTGTGACAGGCATTTTCGTTTTATCAAAACTGTTTCAGCATTTTTGAGAATCAATAAGGGTATAAAAAATCAATTAGCTTATTCAGTTTTATCTTAACAAAACATTATTATGTGCATTTGAACATATTCAGTTTTAGTTGACTTATTTGTAGTCTTATAACGTGAAGATTTTATTCCTAAAATTCTTACACATTATCACTTCATTTTACGTGAAAAACCATCATTCAATAAAGGTATGAAATAAAGTTAAGATTTGAAACTTTGTTTCACAGGTGTCTTTCATTCCACTGCGATTGCCATCAAATCCTGCTCTTGCTGAAAACTTTCAAAGTTCAACGGACAAGGATTTCAGCACAAGCATGGATAGGAGTACCTCTGTGGAACAGAATCTTCTTGGCAAACCGAGATTGACATTCCTTCACTATGCTGTACTTCTGTCAGTCCAAGGATTCATTTCAACATTACACAACGGAGTCCTCCTATCCATACAGGTAATTGAGCAATTTGCAAATAAGATGTCGAAATATCGCCTTTATCTCAACAATACATTCAAATTTTATTAGCAGCGTTCTAATCCTTTTTCGATATTGGAATGATTCGTATTGTTTTCAATGCTTTTGCCAATTATAATTTTGCTGCTTTATTTTTGTGTTGTCTCCTTTTTCTTCTAGACCTATTCTTGCCTGCCATATGGAAGTATAGCTTTTCATTTAACAGTAACATTATCAAGTATCGCCAATCCTCTCTGCTGTTTTATTGCCATGTTCCTGCCTCTGACAAAAGTGTGGCCAGTTACTGGAATAGCAGTGTATGCAACATGTTGGGCAGGATACATTTTGACAACAGCTCTGATGAGTCCAAATCCACCATTTGTTGATATTGCTTTTGGAGCTTACCTTGTTGTATGTAGTAAAATATTTCCTTACATTTTAGACTTTTAGCACTCTTCCCAAAATAATAACTTCCTATTTTCCAGGTGATTGCTTGGATCATGGTTTCTGGGTCAGTGGCATACACAAAAGCATGCATAGCTTCCATTTTAAGGCGAGCAGGTGGCCAAACTGCTCTTTTCAGGTGTGGAGTAGTGACACAAATAGGATCTGCTATCGGAGCATTAGTGACTTTTTGTTTGGTGCAATACACAACTTTATTTGTATCGTTTAATCCTTGTGATTGATTTGTTATATAAAAGATCTTATTCAAATAAATCTTTAAAACAAGGACCTTAAGATATATTAAATCTTGAGGACATCATTTGATAACTTTTTCTAAGAGGTTATTTGTTAAAAGATTATGTAACATAATCTTGTAACTTATTGTTACAAAGGTTTTCGAGGTTTTTAACTAAAGAGAAAAACGAGGTTATAGAGATTCTCATTCTATGAACAATTATCTCATTTTATTTCATAAAAAGTATTACATATATTAAAAGGGCAAATTTTGATTTAAATATTTAATATTTTATTTGGATTTCTAAAATAAATATGTTTTATATAAATTGGATTTGTAGTTTTTCTTGCATTAATTTACATTACACTGTTTTAAAGAACTATTATTATTTACTTGCTTAAAGATAAAGAATTAAACTTAAAAAAATATATTGCTGCTATAGAATAAGATGCAAAATTTTACTAAAAGAACTTAAGGATAAAAGCCAAAAATATAAAGTCCATTTGGAATGTGTAACTCTAGTACTGTTCCTGATATTGTAGTAAGTTGTGTTTAAGTTTCAATAAGCAAAATATAGTTACTTTACTCCATTTGTAAAATACATTTATAACTTTGTTTTTCTAGAACAGAGCGAATGAAAAAATATTTATAGACATCAGATATCAATATAAAATCCAGTGGCTTGACAGCCTATCGGGGACCAAGAGCTACAGTGCCCATATCTGTTGTTTGACTGAGGGTCCTGACATCCGAAGCATATGTCACGTGCTACCACTTCACTACCGGGCTTTATATATATCCACACACACACACACACACACACACACACACACATATATATATATAAAGTTTAAATTCTTTTTTTTTTTTTTTTAATATTTTTATTGATTTTTCAAAATTTTTTGCAAATCTATTTAAGATAATTTATGACAAAAAATGGGAATATAATAGAAATTCCAGGAACTTCATTTTATATAAATAAAAAGTACCTAACATAATAAGAATAAATGAATCTGAAAAGCAAAACATAAACCCTATTCTATGCCCACACATTAAAATAAGTAGATGTAAAATTTAAAAAATAACTCACTTTTTATACACATTTATATTAAGAATTTCTGGTCAAAATATTTCGTCATTTTAAAGATAGAAATTCCATTTTTCTATAAATACATGCTTTCTTTCTCTGTTTGCTAATAAGTTTCTATAAATTAATTGGATGCAGATATTTTTTAATTTCTATTAGCTTTTCGAAGTAACAATATATTTTGATTTTTACACGAACTCAGTATGAAAATAATTTGCTTTAATTGTATGTGATTATAACTAAGCAACAGGATTTAAAAATAAACCGTTATTTTTTAAACAGCCTTACACAATTTTGTGAATCTTACACTATTCAGATTTCCATATTGTTAAATTATAGTTTAAAATAGTATAATAATTGTGAATTATTATGATTTTAAATATGTCAGCTAAAATTAAATTCATGATAAAAAAATTCCTTTTAATGAAGTAAATAGAGTTTTCATTTACTTTCACAAAAAAAAAATTTTTTGTTTTAAAACACTTACAAACAATCTGAATAAAAAGATAAAATGGTAATGAAGTTAACTTAAAAGCAATAGTTAAACTTAGAAATGTACTTATCATAATTTCACAAGTAAAAATACATATTAAATTCTTGTGTAAAATTTTTTTATTGAACTAATAATACAAATTTGTTACAGAGATATATTTTCTTTGCATAATTTTATTAAAATCAAAGGATGAATTATTATGTGATTGTCATACATTTTACAACATAATTTCCTATTATTTGTAAGAAAAAGAATTCATATAATTTAATGCAATTAATAATTGAATCAAATATCACATGTGGAAGAGAAATAGAGGAGCACTTAATTATCCACACCCATAGTTAAAACATGGCTTGAAATCATACAAAATTCTTTTAACATTTTAAAAGAATAGATTATTTTTACCAGAGAAAGAGAGCCTGGTTATGGCTTAATAGAAAAACAATCAAATTTTGAATAGGGTAACACATTTATCTCTATATAATAATTATATGAAATATTCAATCACAAGTTAACAATATAAAATTTTTTATCATTATCTTGTAAATAATCAACAATTATATAGTTACTAATTATTTTTATAACTTATTAAACTGATAATATTAAATTATTAATATAAAATTAAATTTCATATTAATAATTAAACATGATTAATTTTAACTAAGAGTGACAGCACAGATAATCTATAAAAAGGAAATATAACATTCATGAATTAGCTAGTACATACATAATAAATTTATTTATAATTAAATTTTGTATAAAAATATTAAATAATTTTCAGAAATTTAAAATGAAGCTCATTATATAAATATATTCAAGATTATTAAGATTATTAAAATGCTAATATTTAATTAAACATCAAACTAATTCCACAATATGAATATAATTTAAATGGTATTATAAGGAAAGTTTTGCAAAAAAATTCTGAACTATACAAGAATGAAATAGAATGTAAAACACAATTTCATTACAAATGTAACACACACAAAAATTGTATCAATAATTATTATAACATTTAAGGCACTTTCCGATAACATTGAAAAATGATAAAAATTGTCATCATAATATTTCTTTAAACTTATATAGTAAAAAATTAACCCAATATTATTTTAAGTTACAATAATTTATAATAGGTTTCCATTGCTAGAATGCTAAATACATATTCTAAAAATGGAAACCTAATTTTTATTTAAAATTTACATCTATTTTTACAAAAAGATTTAAAAGATAAACTATTTTCCATGATACAGAACATATCAATGTTTTAAATGTTTATAAAAAGGTAAATCAATGTTATATTTAAAACAATACACCTTCCTCACTCCAAAGTTCTATAAGAAAAAGGAATAGACTTTAAGGTACTTTTAATGTTCTAAAAACGTATAAAAAAATTATGGGAATAAAAACATTTAAAAAAAAAAATCTATGCAATGGCATTTGTTTCAGGGGAAGGTGTTTATTTTTTCTAATACATACAGTTTTTCAATAATGTTAAGGAAAAATATACAAAAGATAAAAATATAAAAATTGATTTTTTATTTAACACTTGGCCACCTTTATATTAAAGTAATTAATTTTATTTACAAAATTTTTATCCGGATATTTATACATTAAGAAAACACGTATACATAAAACTTACTGATTTCGATAAAACAATAATGGGTAATGGAACTTATAAACAAAATTTAAACTAGAAGTTTCCAATCATTCATACAGCTATCTTGTAAATTATTTTAAAATCAAAATATGCAAATAATACTGTTACATTTTTCAACAAAAGATGAGATATTTTGTGATTTTACTAGTCATTTTGCATGTGTTTATTAATATTTGCTAACATAAGTGTTTAACATAAAAATTTTGATAAAATATAAATAACTTTATACAATATATATATATATATATATATATATATATATATATATATTATATACATATATATATAAATTACAAATTTCAGTGAGCAAATAGATTTTTGCTCAAAAATCACTATGTACATTATTTTAGTGAAATAAGGTTCTAATAAATCCAAACTATCAACATAAACTATAGAAAAATAAATAAAAAATATATTATAAGATAATACTATCTTGGTTAAAGATATAAATCCAATATCATTTCAACCATACTGACTAGGAAAGTACATAAAAATATACAATCAATAAATCTATTTACAATCAGTAAGAGAGAAACTGGAGTGAAATTTAATATATACATATAGCATTATTTAAGGCATTTTATTTATGAATCTTTACCATAGATATTAACTCCTCATTTGCTGTTTATTATAGTCATTAATTAATAATTACATAATATTATTAAGAATAAAAATTGTGGTAGATAATATTATTTCATCATTACAATTTTTCAGAATGAAACAAAATGGAACAATTTGATTTTTCTATTTTCTTAAAAAAATACTTTATTTAATCAATAACGATTCCCTGAGTTATGATCAGATTTATAATTATTATGGGAAACAGAAGAAGTAATAAAGAAAAGACTAACAAAATCACATGGCAAACTTATTAACAGCAAATTCTATAAGGGTTATACCATTTTGCAATAAACACATCATAGCACATAAAAACTCAACTGTTTTTGTCCCACAAACAGTGCTATTTCCAAAAAAATCTTTAGTCTCATATATTAGAAATAAGTCAGAAGAGTCAAACGAAATTTTCATTATCAGAACATTGATTTTTCCTACACAATAATATGCCAGTTCCTTATACAATCTGTGTGCAAATTTATCGGCAGAGAATTCTGCTTATATATTTAGCTCCAGTTAATTTATTTATTTTTCAAAATTTTCTATTGAATTTGAAGAAATTTACCATGAAAATATTAACTTGCAATAGAAAATTAAGTAAAAGTAACATCCTTAACTTACTTTAAAAAAAAGAACTTGGTTAAAACAAATTATTTATAGCGAAAAAAAAAAGTTTGTTACAATACAAATAGCACGCAAAATTGTTAATAACTTAGGTTAGTTCAAGCTAACTTTTCAAAAATTTCAACTTGGATTCAAAGAAAATCACTTTTTCAAAATAAATATGAGTCAAACACAATTGATAGTGACTTTAGGAATATTTCTTCAAAACAAGTTTTCCACAGCTTTTTAAGCACATAATAAGTTTTACATAGTGAATGTCTTGCTAATTGAACAATTAAAAATTGATAATTATAAGTTTTTACCAAATAAATTATATTTTGTACATCAGATTTATTATATTATTGTTTATAGCATTTATTTTAATATAAGCATTTATTTTATTATTAAATTATTCATCAATACAAGTTCAGGAAAAAATTCAAAATGTAATAAGCTGCATAGTTAATAATTTAAATAAAAATTCTTAATATATATATATATATATATACATATATATATATATATATATATATATATATATATATATATATATATATATATATATATATATATTAATACTTATTGTAAAATTATATGAAATTTTTAACATAAACATTTTAAAATATTTTCAGATTCAAATTTAAGATACAAGTTATTTTATTCAAATTCACATTAATACATATACGTTATAATTTTCAAGTTTATATTAAAATGTTCTTTTTATTTTAAAGAAATAAGAAAATATATGTTGAATTATTAATATTTCAGCTAGAGTACAATGCATTTTAAACCTAATTACCAAAAAAGAGTGACCTTTGAATAATTTATCTAAATGAAAATTGAAATATTGTTTTCATTCTAGATGCAATAAAAATTTAATTGAAAACTAAAACATTTCTCATAAGAATCGCAAATGATATTAAAATTTTTCACATATAAGCTTTGGAAATGAATATCAAAATTTAACCATTATTACTATATAAATTCTAAATATCATACATTGAATACTCAACAAAATAATTTTCTTACATAATCGTAAAAATATTAACTTTGTTTTCCTTATAATTAATTGCAATTGCATACAGAAACATGTCAAACAAGACCTTAATATTCAATATTTTTATAGAAGACAATATGAAATGCAATAACTGGAATAATTTTTCAGTTGAATGAAGTAATTTTGACACAATTATAAGAAACAATGTTATTTTTAAATTATATTTAATTTAAATGAAGAAAAAACTTTACACAAAGATACCTAAATATGTCTAATACATATAAAATAATTTTTCACCAGAGTAATATTTTGAATGAAAAATTATTACCATAGATAAAGCAATAATATGAAACAATAACACTAACAAATAACAAAAAAAATGATAATAAAATAAAGCAGCTAAAATTTCCTTTTAAAAACAAAAATCAGTTCAAATAAATGTAGTTGCAGAAATTTTGATTTTTAGTTGAGTGATTTTTAAATAAATGCCAAAATGCAATAAAGGGTAGTGTAAATATTATTTATATAAATAGAGTGCAATACATGCATGGTAAATGAGATTTTAATAATACTAATTTTGAATATTCAGCTGCTCAGCTCAAGCTATGTTTAAAATAATAGCCAAGAATAATTGCATCAAACTTGTTATAGATAAGTAACTGAAAAAGTTTTATTTAAGTCAAAACATTTATTGTTCAAGAAAAAAAAAAAAGCTTTCTAATTATTCAATAATTTATTTTATTTCTGTTATTTCTACCAAGAATGTGTTTGGCTAAAATTACTAAAGTAGCAGTAAATTTATTGGTACTAGTCACTTAGTAAATAAAAATTGATAACTTAATCTTTCAACTCCAAGATTTATTAACTAAAAATATTCAAACTTTCAAGCAATTGCCACCTTTATATAATCATATCAATAAGCATTATTAAGATGTTTTACTAATATGTTAGCTAAATAATGGTTTCTATTTAATACTATACACAGTAGAGAAAATATCAGTCTTAGAATTCCAAGCTTTTATAGCAAAAAATTCTAAAAAAAAAAAAAAAGAAAAGAAAAAAGAAAAAAAAAAGAAAAGGTAAAAATTTGCTTCAAATTTGTTGATTACATAAGATAATTGAATTTTGTGAAACTATATTTTAGCCTGAAAATCTTTTTTCAAAAATTTTCTGCTTTAAAATTAAAGATGCATTGAAAAAAATTTTAATTAAATGTATGCATAAAAAATACAAAATAACTAATAGAAAAATCATCTATTTCAAAATATTTTAAAACAACAATTTAAATTCATTTGGGTAAAATTAGATGCATTTCAATCAAATTTTACTTTTAACTTTTTATTTTAATTTGCAATCATAGTCACAAGACATTTTATTACAAAAAGGGCAAAATTACTTAAATTTAAAAATATATTCAGCACTAGTCATTATTTAAGCAAACTGATTTTTTAAACTGACTGAATTAAGCAGTCAAGTCATATTGTCACATCACATATTTAATATTTTTTAAAAATACTTAAATAATATGAAAAATTTTATATAATATAGAAATATGTATATAATATATAAAACATTAATTTGTTCAAGTTTTTTGAGGAATGAAGTGAAAAGTAAGTATTTGCATATAATAGTTTCATCTGTTAACTTTTCTGAAAATTCTTTAAGGGAAGTTCTTCACTGTCAGAAGAAGATTCTGATAAATATCCACTTGGAAGTTGTAATTGATGTTTTCTGCGTGACTTTCTAATTTTTTTGAAACAAAGTATTTGCTCATTTTGACAAAAACATGAACAGGAACAACATAAAACTAACAGAAGTGATGCTATGCAAACAGCAGTTATAACCCCAAGAGTTATTAAAGTAAGATAGCATTTCCTGTAATAAAATACATTTTAAAATACAGCTACTTATTCTAAGAGTTATAAGCAAATAAATAGATTCTACTGAAAGTAAGACGATAAAAAAAATTTTTTTCAAAGAGATAATATGAATTATGACTTTATTAAGGGTAAAAATTTGCCACCAAAACAAAAATAAAACACATTTTTATTTATTTGGATTTTTCCTATGCATAAAAAATTAAAATATGTTTTTTTAAAATTCCCTTCCAAAATTTCATAAAATAACAGAAAGAGAATATTTTGTTAAACCTACAAAAATATTTTTTCCCCCTCTAAATTTTTGGTAAAAATTTTATTCTTACCAGCAAATTAATTATATATCAATTTTATTGTAAATCAAAAACATATTTCCTCTCATTTACTGGAAAATGGATTACAATTTAAACTTTGAAAACATTAATGTCAATAAGATAACTTAATAGGAAATAATTTTACTTATTTATAAAATTAAATTATGCAAAAGATTAATTTTACTATGGTAAATATAAAATTCACTCATTTTAAAAAAAATGAAAGCATATAAAAACCAAAACTTGATAACCTGCAATCTTTCTTGAAACTCAATTTTATTATGACTATACTGTACAGAAATAAGATTAATAAAAAAGATCATTTCAAAAAAGACATATTAAACTGAGGCAAAAATCTTTTCATATAGTATTTTGTTAATTTAGAAACAAATCACATTTTAAAATATATATTTTTATGACAAAATATCTAACTTCGTAAAAAAAGATTCTTTATATTTATTATTAGTTTTACTGATATAACACAATTGTATAAGTTTTGATTTGTTGAAATGACCAGAAACAACAGCAAGTCAATACAAAATATTATATTTAAATAAAGAAAATGAAAAAGCATAAGTGAAAAAGAATTAATAAAGTAATGAAATTTAGAAATGAATGAATTCACATCACAATTTTTTTTTTTTTTTTTTTTTTTTTTTTTTTTAACAAGAAAGTTGACATTAGTCTAGGAAATTCATCAAAATCTAAGTAATTTATCTGATCAGCAAATACCAGTCAAGCTTTAATTTAAAAAAAACATTTATGTTTCCTAAATCCTAATCTCTTAACTTTAAGAATACACAACGGTGAGACACTCTCCATAAATTAATACTATCTCCAGCAACAACTGGATATTTGTAAAGAATTGCATAATCCTGATCTGAAATGAAAAAATTGATTTTTTCTGAAATCCAAGCCTGGGGAATGAGTTCAAACCTTTTTTTTTTTCCTTCAAGTTTTGGAATAATATTTTCATAGGTAACATTTACATTTATATAAATGATGTAGAAAAGTTGTGCCAAAAGCACCATATATCTCTAAGCTTGTAAAATACTATTAATGTAAGTGTGAACTTTTTGCAGAAAATGTTGCAAAATGAAATATTATGAGTATATAACGGAATTACTTCCTTTCGAAGAATAGTATCAAACTAGGAAGTCTATCTAAAAGTTGACATTTTTAGAATAAAACAAAATAACTTTTTCATGCTTTGAATAAACTATACAGAATAATGTAATTGTCATTATTATTGATGTCTTGCTGGTGTGATGGATGGATATCGGTGTACACCCTTTTACCTTAGCCCTGGTGGTAAAAATTAAATCAATGCTAGTTTGACATTTTTTTCCTTATTAAAAAAATCAGTAAGGACAAAAACAAGTGATAATCAGAGGGTGAGGAGTACAGCAAGTATAATGAATGGGAAAATTTTCTCAGACCAGCCTCGTAAGTTTCTGACTAAGCTCACAATTAGTATATCTTCAAGCTATGATTTCATTTCTTTTGAACATTGCCGATTTTTACCCTCTTGAATATTTTTGCAACAAACCTAGCTTCCAGATATGATCTGAAATTATTTGTGAAATGAAATGAATGCATTATTTCATAATCTGATGATGACAAAAAGAATTTTGCTCTACCATGATTTTGATTATATCTTTGTTGATCCTAGTTGGTTGTTTATAACATGGCTTAGAGATCAAAATTACATATTTGAAAATTTTCAAACCAGCATCTGCACATTCAGTCAGAAACTGCACATTCAACAAATACTTTCAATAAATTTCTACAAGCTTTTGTTGCACACCTTTCATGTTGGTTTAGTTTGCTATCACTCAGCAGTCATCTTTTTGCACAAGTGCTGATTAGTCCAGGATCTTAGTTTAAAGTGGATTCCAAATCACTACAAACACCCAAGCAAGAAGTATGGGATTCAAAAAATGAGCATCTGAACTAAAGGCCAGAATAATAACTATACTGTTGCCAGCTTGATTCTTTTTATGATGGAATTTGTACAAAAAATAGTGGTGTAAGTGAACTGTGTTAGTAGTAATGTATAAACCATCATATCTAACTTAATATTATTAAGCATCAGCTTCATTTTAGTTAATTTGCTTGAATGGTGTAAATATATTAAGTAATGGAAAATAGAGTCAAATGTGCATCAAATGAATAGAACTAACTTGTTGAAAATTATTCTAACGAAAAGGATAAGAACAGTAAACCTATTACATTATTATTGCAGTGCATTTTTCTTGTAAATAAAAATATGAAAAGGTAATTTAATTAACCTAATATTTAATGGATACTAACTTTAATTCCAATAGTAAGTAAAAAGTAATTTAAATATAAATTATATCATTCAATTTAAAATAGTTTCATAAAAATAAAGTAAAGGATAAATTTAGGAAGGATGTCAAAATATGACAAAAAGTGATATTAGAAAAATAGAATTATTTCTTTAAGAAATCATACTTTGCTTTCTTGCTTAATAAAGATGACATAAGACTGAAAACAAATTCCTAGTCTTGAAAGCATGTAAATGTATGCAGAAATATATTTAGTAAGACAAAAGTATTTCCAAAATCAGATTTCCATCCCATTAAAATAATTTACCAGCTAACAAGTCAAATTTAATGCACTTTATTAATATATTAATAGCTTCAAAGTTCTCACATTATCAAATCAAATGATACACATTTGAAATCTATAATCTGCATAAAAATTATAATAAATAAGTAAATTTAATAAAAAATAAATAAAATAATATAAAAACATTGTGATCTATATATGAAAATGTGAACTTTGCACTACTTATCAAATAACAAGAAATTATCTTAATAGCGAATAAAATGCAAGCAAAAAATAATCATGAAATATTAGATGTGATTTATAAACCATACAAGGAAATAACATTAAATCAAAAATATTTATTGAGAAAAATTAATGTTGATCATTACTTAGACTCCCTACATGATACAAATCATTAAAACTATGGTATTTATCACTATAAATATTAAAATGTAGATTATAAAAAAACATTTCTTAAAACAAAAATATTAAAATGACTAACTAGAAAGACAAAATTAATGAGACTGTATTAAATAAATTTCAGGGGATTTTTTCAAGTTAATCCACCTTCCTTATCTTATTAAAAGGAAAAAAATCTAATAATAAAATGTAATTTAATTAAAAGATAATCAGTGAAATATTATAATATGGACATAGTGTTATTTTAAAATGGATATAGACTATTGTAAAATAACACTTGAAAGTCAATTACAATAATAATTAATTTTAGTAAAATGATAAGACATAATCTCACAATAGTATATACAATGGTATAGAAATATAAAATTAAAATATATAAGAAACATTTCATTACCTTCTTTCTCCAGAATTATCTTTGACTAGATTTCGCTCATTAATAATATGCTCTGCTAAGCATTGTGCGGAGGCATCTAATAAATAAATACACAGTAATTTCAAAAAATATACATATTAAATTATAAAATTTAATAAGTTAATTATACTTTATTCAGATACTTGAAGATAACAGAGGTTTCACAATAAATCTAACTGAATTAATTGATGCATATATTTTAATACTTCAAAAATATTCTCAATAGTAATAATTCAAATAAACAAAGTTGAAAAAAGCATTAAATTTGTAGACTTACAGGAGTAAATATAGCTGGAATTGGGTGCAACATCACAAGCACCAGTGATAGGATTGCAACATGAGCTATTGCACTGGCACTTAAACTGGCAATTCACACCAAAGTAACCCATGGAGCACACTAATTAAAAGAAATATTTGCTTTGTGAAATACATATAATTTAAATAAAAAATTATTATTAAAAAAGACAACATTCACTTATAGAGGAACCTACATACAATTAAAGTTAGCAATATTAATAGCAAATATTTATATGTACATAACAAAATATACATAATCCAAATCACATTAAATTTCATGGGCTACACAGTTAATAAAAAAAACATATTTATAAACACAAATAGTTTTACAAAAAGTGAATTTAATAAAAAAAATCAACTTATTAAATAATTTTACACAGAATTAAAATGAATAATATTTCAATAAATGCACATGAATAACATTTCAATAAATGCACATATATTACAATAGAGTGTATAATAATATAAAATTCAGGATGAAATAATAACACATATTTATGAGGGTTCAATAACAATGATACATAATTTCTAGTGTAAAATTACTCACTACAATGCATCAGAATTTAAAAAATAACAATTTAAAAATTCAATTTTAAAATATTAAAATTCACTTTGTAGACATTAAAAGAATTAAAACTATAATCCTTAACTAGAATTTTTACAGTTGAACTATAGCATAACTTGTATGTAGATTTAATATTCTATTTAATAATAACCGTTTTAAAATTATGTCCCCCAGTTAGTTCTTTCAAGTAATTTAAGTCTTGCAGTCTAATATGAAGTATGTCTAAAAGTGAGAGCATCTTAAATGAAGGAGAATTGCAAACACCCCAAAGAGAACATACCCAGGGATGGCCAGTATCTATGTTAACGCTGACTTTACACAAAATGCAATGATAAAAGTTCACAAGCTTGAGTTGGTGAAAGTGTGCCAGCAAATAGACATTATCCAAGCAATTTTACTGGCAATTTCTCCCCCAGAGTAACAGCATAATCATCACCTCTCCAGTAGGTATTAAACGGCAATCAGCAATTCCATGGCAAGAACAGGTGTAGAAAAAGCACTGTCAATGATGAGTTTCTGGGTATTATTGAGTTTGAAAAATCTTAGCACCATAGATGACTTAAAGTTTAAAGTGGTTTCTGCACTTGAGATGGGCATTAATTTTGCAAACTGTGAACTGAAAGCCAACATGCTAACTGCTTAATATCAAATTAAGCACTAATCATACAGAATAAATCATTTAATAAATAATTTTTAATTTTTATTGACTTTGTTGACACTCTAATGTCAATATATAGTTTCAATTTAGATTTTATCATTTTTTAACAAAAAGTCTATATTTTTAGCATCATAAATTAACTTCTAAATTAAAAGATGAATAGTTCATTATGAAAGGAACTGCTAAAAGATTATTTTAAAATTAGAGTCAACTCTTTAAATTCATGTAAAAGAAATATGTTGATATGTAATTTTACAAATGAATAATTCCTCCCCCCAAAAAAAACAATTAAAAAATATTTTTAAGAATTAATTAATATTGAAATGTCAAATTAGGCACTTAAATTTTTTTTTAAAAAAAAATAAGGGAACTATTTTAAAAGAAATTCAAGTTCAAAAAATTCTTTTATTATTTTAATATAGCATAATGAAGGTAATTTTTACTACTTGAATAAGTTCTAAAGAACTAGGAAAAATTATGTACTCCAACTGAAATACTTACTTTGATCACATTTTTCTCCTTTAAAACCACTTTTGCAAATACAAGAACCAGTAACAGGATCACAATTAACAGAATTCAAACATTCACATCGTTTTGTGCACATACTTCCATACCAGCCTACACTACAACCTACAGAAAATCAAGATAAACTTATTATTTATCATAGACCAACACACATAGCTATTATTTTAATGGAAATATCTTGTAAACATTAAAGTATATAATCTTTAATGATAATATTTGCATCATAAAAAGCTTACTACATGTAATTTCTAACATGAAATTTAAACAGCAGTTTTCACAAAAATGATGCATTATTCATCAATATTTCTAATTTAAATATACAAGATGCACATTAGGTATAAAAGAATTTAAGAACTCATCTAAACTCTAGATAAAAGTTACTGAATATTATCTTTTTTTATGGAGCAGTTTATTAAGCAAAAATGGTTAAGTGCAAAACTGTAAATGAAACTACTACAAACAGTAGATAAATATTTGCTTAAGATAAGCTTAATTATTTTAATCTAGCTGTATCAATACTGAGTTTTCATGCATTTTTATATATAGATAATGTAGAGAATTCTAATACATTAAATCTATCAAATCACATATTTTTTGTCAGACAATAAGAGGTTAAATACTTATAAAGATATCAAAATACCTCGTAAGTATAAACAATGATTAAATTTGGAATTATTAATGCATTTTTAATTTATTCTAATAAATTCTTTATGAAAAATTTATTTCTTATTTTTGGATAACTTATAATCTAAAAATAAGGAATCACTTATTCCAACTTTTCAGTTTCCTCTATTTAAGTTGCCATTTATAAACTTTTAAAAAAAATACACCAAAAGTTAATGATATAGGCACATTTAATTACATAAAAATATAATACCTTATTAAGTAGTTTTAAAAATGCTTCTTTAACTTATTTGAAACTATAAAAATACGATCACATACTCATAATTACATATTTAAATATAATTTCAGTACAGTTCACAAGGGAACTGAATAACTGAGAAAAATTTTGATATCATTTTTCATTTTGTACTGCATATTAATGTAATTTAATAATGAAATCTATACACTTTAGTTTAAATTATATATTCATTAAAGGTTTACACATGCTTACTTTGATTACATTCCTTTCCAAAATAACCTGGATAACAAATGCATCCTTCAGCAGAGCAGATTCCATGACTTGAGCAGTTAGTTGAACCACAGAATAGACGATCACACAATGGTGGTAACCAATTTCTGTCACACACACATTTACCCATAGAGCAAGTACCATGATTGTTGCAGTCCAAAGGATCACAATATGGTGAATGAACACATAAAACTGTGCTCACCTTACGATCACAAGAAAAAGAGTCATCTGTACTATAATAAATTATTGAGATCATTGAAGAAATTAAAATAATTATCTCAAGCATACATATATGCTTGTTGAAACAGACAGAATAGCTTGGTTAAATATGACTCACTGAATAAAATAAAAATTTATAAAAATAATAATTATTAGCCTAATTTAACATATTGACTCAAATAAATAGTGCATTAATTTAGGTAATTTCAGAGGTCATAAATCAAACTTCTGGAAAAAGGATTAGTCGCAATTTATGTTGATTTATACTAAATCCTGAATTCTTGAATTATTAATTACTTCCCATACTTATTGATAAGAAATCTATCTGACAGTTATTATCTAAGCAATAATTATTAAATTATTACAATTATTATAATTAACAATCATTACAATTATTACTTAAACAATAACTGTCAAATAGTTTTCTGATAGATTCTCCAGAAACAAATTTCAGCAGTTTCAAGAGTATTCCAAAAATTTTACATTTTTTCTAAGAGGTACTAACATTTACATATTGAATGAAGATTATTATCCTATCTATTAACAAATATATTAATTAGGTGCATAATACAGTTTTTAATTGTATCACTAATTAATGATAAGAAAATATAAGATATCATATGAAAATATTATTCATTTAAATCAGATTTAAAATTAATAATTTTTAAAGAAAGTTAAATAAGTTTATTGTTAATTAAACTATTTCATTAAAATATTCATAAATCTTTACAATGATTAAGCAGTGTATATAATAATGAATATTTTTGGAGTTTTTATATTTTTTCATTAATTTATTGTGTAGTTATATTATATGCAAAAACAATTAAAATATAAGTGCTTTTAAATTTTTTGTCACTGTTCTATTAAAATCAATGTAAACACCACATTTAATATTTCAGCACCTGTGTCATAATTTAAACACCTTCAAGGAAATTATATTAACCAGTATTGGAATAAAAAATTTATCAAATTCACAAAGGCTAAACTAATCATGTGGCATGTTAGCCAAATTTGGGTGAACGCCTACAGTGTCTGTATCTATTTTCCTGACTGAGTGCCCTAGGATGTGACAAGTCCTGGTTAGGTGGTCAGCCCAAGGCAAAACTCCTAGTATTTAGTTACCAAGCATGCTTGGTAATTAGCTTATTGACCCATTAAAGGGGAAAGAGCCATCAAAGGAGTGAAAGAGCTGAATCGGCCTAGTACAGTTTGAGGATCTAACCTCAGGCCTGCATATTGGGAACATCAAACACTAAGTCATCAGGTTTTACTTACAAACAACAAATGGACTAAAATAATCATTTCAGCGCAATAACATAAATTTAACCACTTTTGAGCCAATTTTTAACCGGAAATGGTTATTAATAACATTATTTCATTTAAACCTGTCTAGCAGCACTATTTCTGAATGCTGATACGACATTGAAAATCCTGGGGAGTTGCATCTTAAATTCAAAGAACTATTTCAATGAAAATGACAACTATTTCAATGAAAATAGTAAAGTTTGTACATCAGGTATTTTAAAACCTCATTATTTGTATTTTTCTTGTTAGTACGTTTATTATCTTTTAACATTTTTATGAATTTTGTATACTTTTTTAGCGCAGTGTGATACTTAGTAGTATGTTGGTTAGTGCCCTACCAAGATAGACTCATAGGTGGATTAATCAAATTATACAAATTTAAGAAAACTTTTTGCCAGAAAAAAATTTATTTGTTTCTTAAAAATTTAAAAAAATTATCTTATTTACCATGAATCATATGGATAATTTACAGTAGTTCCATTTATCACTAGAGTTGATGATCCTCCACCATCTAAATTTACAGCATTTACAAGGCCCATTTCTTTAAGCAACTCTTCCATTTCATATAAATTTATGCTAAATAAATATTGTTATTATTTAAGTTAGTACACATATTTACATATATTTTATTTAAAAAAAAATAAGTGAGGATAAAATCAAAATATACATAACAATTTAAATACTCTTAAAAAAAATTCGGAATTTTAAATTTAATAATATAGAATAAGTATGCAAGTAGAAATCAAAAACATTCAATTTATGTTTCACTCATATACATAATGATTAAGAGATGTTAAAATAATTTAATTTAACCTGAAATATCACATTTCTTTCCCACCAGTAATGAATAAATGAGGGGGGGGGAACACGCAACTGCGTGTGTAAAAAAAAAAGTGTTTTTACAAAACTCTAAGCGAACAATTTTAGCAGAATTTCAAATTATGAATGAAAAATGTAAAAGTTGTAAACATGCAAGTTAAATTAAATATTGACAGATTGATAATGAATAAATGAAGAAAATTAATTAGTGCAACAAGCTATAACAAAGAATACAGAAATATGCCTTTTTATGAAACTGTATAAGATATAAATAAATACTTGAAATATTTGTGTAGTTGCCGCCTGTCATGAAAGTAAATTTACACAATTTAAGACAATACTAACTATGAATCAATTTGCTAATAAAAAAGACAATTTATATTTTACACTAGTTGATCTATCAACTGAATGAATGTATGTGCAATGAATTTAAGTAATAATCATATTTTCTTGTCCAACAATATATAAATACTTCAGCACATGACACATTTAATAGATTGTCATAATAAACATGACTAATTTATAAATGAAGAATATTGATCCAGTTAATAATTTCCAAGTTAATACCACAGTTAATTTCTTGATATTTAGAATAAAAGAAATTCTTGCTTCTTAGTCATTTGCAAAGAGCATTGTGTGTGAACTCTAAAATATTTTTTCTACATTACTTAAATATCTTTAGAAAATTACTGAAAGTTTCTTAATATAGTTCAACCGAAAATCTTAAATGAAAAATAATTTATTAATTCCCCATACAACAACCTTTCCTTAGATTATTAATATTTTCAGAGGATAAGTTTTTGACCTTTCAATTGTGTTTGGTATATAAATCATACTTTTCATTAAAGAATTGAAAGATTCCCTCATCACTGAATTAAATACCTATTAATACATTATTGGAATATACATGATAATAGTGAAAATATTTCTCAAGGCCTAATTAGAAACTTGAATCCAAACAAATACTGGCACATCAAAATATGGTGAAAAACTGGTGATCGTTTGAGTTCATATACGTGACAATGGATGCTCAGCTTTTGACTTAAAAATTACACTGATAATTGTTGAATAGTTGGTAAAAATTATATACCTTCTTTATGTTACATTTCCACATAAAGATAACCAATAAAAAAAGATTGCATAAACTCAGTAGAATTGATTATTTTTCCATGATGAAAAATATTCAAATTCGATGCTTTGAGCATGCAGACTTTAAAAAATTACAAATAGTGATAAATTTGATTGAAAAAAATAGACTTAACTTAAATCAACCATACATATATTAAATATTACATTGACATTTATATGCTTTTATAAATGATGAATTTTTCTATAAAATAAACATGTACATTCTTTTAAATATAATACTTTTTGCAAAGCAAACATGTTATGAAATATACCCAAAGACTTAAAAATAAGATACACGAAGCACAAGTAAAAATGATTACAATTTGTTAATGTTTAAAATTTGATTTTTTTTTTTATTGTTTGCAAAGTTTACAAAAATATTGCCCAAAATATGTATTAACTAACAGAAATAGTTTTAGGAAGTTGAGAAATAATTTTTTTTCTTATTTTTGTTTATTTAATTGATGGTGAACTTAAGTTGTTTATTTTAAATTTAGTTTAATTTCCTTTTCATTATTTTTTTCTATTTTAATTTTTTTAAACAATTATTCAGTAAATGTAATTTTTATTTTTAACAATTGCTTGAATAGCTTTTTTTCAAATAAGAAATTGAATTATAAGAACTGTTTTATTTTCTTATTAAAATATCGAATGAAAATTAAAAATCACAGTATATTTAAATGAAAAATCTGAAAATTTAAAAAAAGGTTATTTAAAAAAAATTGCCTTTATAAGTCTAATATATGCACTTTTAAAAAATTTAAATAATGAAATTTTTATTTTTTTCCTTCAACTTTTCAACCTCATTTTTAAAGAAAAATGTACCCATATTTTGTAAAATGGAAAATTTTTTATATTAGAATAACATCCCCATATTGGTTTTCTTAAATTCACCAAATTTAGAAAATGGCTAAAAAAAAAATCAAAAATAGTTTAAATTTCAGAATTTTTCAGTAAGCCTATTTACACACTTATTTGATTCTTCAAATATGTAGCATAAGATAACCAGAAACAGTACAAATAGGAAATTGAAACATTAAGCAAAAACATTCATATTGATGCAAAACAAGTTTACAAAAATAATATATCCTCAATAATAAACTTGTATAAGTTTCTAAATAACAAGTTAAAAAAATTACAACATACAAACAAGAAAAGGATTATTTAAAGTATATACATAGATATGCAATACAAAGAAATTATCTAGATAATAGGAATTTAAATTTATTTTTAAATAAATAATAATAAAGTGTTTTGAGAAAATTCATCAGACACAAATATTGCAGTTCATATAATTATAACAACACATGTCACATTCATATTTTCAAAAAATAACTTAAGTGTCTAAATTATAAGGGTGCTAAAAGAAAAATTTAATAAATACATATAATCCATTTCTTATGTACAAATGTTATAAAAATTAATGTACAAATGTTATAAAATAATTATTCTGTTATAAAAAATTAAAAATCCCTTAATGCACATTTTTTAAAAATTTTAAATAATTTCTTTTCTATTTATGTGGTAAAATATTAGAAGTTTACCTCAAAGTAATGAATTAAGAAGATTAAAAACAGTTTTTGAAGCTATAAATAGTTTTTTAAATGAAATTTTGTTTAACAATTTCAATTACTAAATTAATAAATATTCTTCTGCAAAAAACCAGAATTATAGATACAAGTGGTACAAAATTTTTTTGTAATGGCTTTATTAATTTATTTCAAAGTAATTTCTACCAAATTCAACAAACTTTTCCATGTGCTGAAACCAGTCCTTAACCAGTTTTGCTAAGTTTCATCCAGAAATGAGGCACATTTGTTGTCCCCAGACCTTAGAAGATTCTTGTTACTATCAAATTGTTTCTCTTTTAGCTTCATTTTCACACATAGAAACATTGTGAAGTCACAGGGAACAAGGTGTGGACTGTAAGAGGGATTATCAAGAAGTTTCACTCCAGTAGTGATTTAATACACAGTGGAGGGTTTGACTCAGTGAGGAGGATTGTTATCATGGTGGGGAAATCAGGTGTTGATTCTTGATTTGGGGTAGATTTTTCATGGACAGTATAACATCAGGCAAATACTGTTCAGTCTATCACTTAGCTGTAATTGTCTTTAGTGCCTCCAAAACGACATGCCCTTCAATTCTATGATTTGAAAAGTATAGCTATTGTCCTTTTTTAACAGATCAATATTTTTTTTGGCAGCTATGAGAGTGTCATTACCAAGCACTCAAAATTTGTTTTAAGCTAGAGTCAACATATTGTAATAAAACAGCAAAGTCTTATAACTTGTCAAAATGCTGTTCACATAACGAAATTGTTCTTTATCAAACACTTTCAACACCAAGTTATACAACAAGCCATCTGCTCTTGTATCCGATTTTATAGCATCCACAGATTTTCTTTAACTGTAAATGGTCATTCATAACAGAATGAATTGTTGGTGTATGAAGGAGGTATAAAATCTTCATTTGCTCATATGACACTTGTGGGTTCATTGTTAACCACTTTTTTTTAGAGTAGAAATGTTTGTTTCTGTTACTAATATTCAAAGACATTCTTCTCAATATCTCTGCAAGAGTAAAACTATAATTCGATTTTAATGCTTATGAAGAGTATTCTGAAATATTACTTTCACTCAAAATCATTTTCCTTCTTTTTTCATACCTTACCTGTATATAACCTTAAGAAATATTTATATATAATTTTTTAAGGATTAAATCAATACAAAGTAGTGTATTAATTTGATATGAAACAAAATCGTTAATTAAATTTACTTATTAAATAAAAAATTTTTTAAATTTTCAACAAAAAAATAGTCAAATTTTTTGCATTCATGCAATTTATTAACAAAAAAGGCATAAATTTAGAAACAAAGTAATATCATATGCATTACAAAAATATTACGCAAAATATAAAACATTTTTAATTCTTCAAAATAGAAGAAAATAATTTCTATCCTAACAATCTTAAACAGGTAAGTAAAATTCAGACAATTCTTCTCTGAGAATTATATGTTTAAATGGAAATTTTATGTGCATGATAGCTAAATTTATGTATTTTCTAATATCATTTATGTATTTATTATTTTTTTTATGTTATTTATTTTTTGTTTAATATGAAATTGAGAGTTTTTGTCAATATTTTAATTTTGTTCTTACTTTTACAAAAATTCACAGCTTAAATGTTGGGAATCTTTTCGAATCAAAACTTGATTTTGAATTTTTTTAGATATCAATTGGATTTCAGATTGAAACTTGAAAAATTAAGCAATTATCTCATCTTAAATTAAAAACATTTAATTATTTTCATAACTTTACAATTTACTACATATTCACTGGTTATATATGTTTTCATTTAGAAATTTTTAATCATTTTCTGCAAAAGAAAAGACACAGTCATCATAAAAAAACACAATTAATTAATAAAACAATTTTACATGAAATAAGTATACTTCAAACATCAATGTTATAAATAACAATTCATCTATTTTGATTTTTTTTTTTCAGTAGTGAAGGCAAAAACTCAATATTAGTGGAATTTTCAAATACAAGTACTATATAGACATCCAAAGAAATAAGATTTAAAAGGAGAAATAATCATTATAAACACAATCTATTTAGTGTGTGATTAAATACTGGGATAAAATATTTACCCATCTACATTTGATTTCCCATCAACTTGTATCAATACAACGTTTCCTTTTTCATCATGTCCTACAGCTGATCTAGCTGATAGTATGCTAACAAAATTTTCCATTGGGCCTGAATTTAAGAAAATTTAAACAAACAATTAATCAAAATTGACATTTAAAATATTTCTTTTATAGTTTTATTTATATAAAAGCAAATTGTCATCAAAAGCCATTAATAAATTAAAAAATTGCCTAATCTATAGTTAATTAAGAATATTTGTTAACACTACAGGTTTGATACAGTACTATTAAAACTAGTATCTTGATATTAAATTTTGAATTATAAAATTACTTTTCATAAAAATTCTCATTTAAAAGCCAATATTATTATTGTTTCCAATATTAATAATATAATGCAGAATTATAATATCAAGACACACATACATTTTAAATATATACCATAAAAATTGATAAAAACAAATTTTAAAATTAATTTAAGGAACGTGTAATATAGATTACTTGTATTGCTGTTTGATACTTTAAAATCAAATACTTAGCATTAAAACAAATATTTGTAAATATCTCATTTTGAGGAAGCTTATCATAAAATCATTAAAAATAAAACTTTCATGACTTCTTAAGTTTTATCCAAAATTAAGCTAGCAACTTTGCTTGATTGTTGATGCCATGGCTTATGATACTTAATTCTTATTCATGAAAACAAAAAAGTTTTAAAAAAATATTACATCTAAAGAAAAATGTGAAAAAGAAAGAAGATCCCATGAAATGTTGTTCAAATGTAACTCTCAAGCACATTCTCATTGCTTCAAACTCATACCAATGATAGTGAGACTGATGAATAGACAGAACAATACATTAGTTGCACAACTTTAAAGTTAAGAAATGTTGATTACTTTTAGAAAAACAAGATCAAATACAAAATTTTCAAAAATAAAAAACATTAATGATAAATCAAGAGTTTGTTATTTTTAAAAAGCAAGGTAGTTAATATATTTATTAATTGGGATCTAAATTGCATAAAATGTCAGAGAGGAATAAAAAAAATAAATAAAATAAAAAAATAAAAAACTTTTTTTTTAGCACAAAAAAATTCAAGATTCTTTTTTAAAAACATACATATAAAACAAAACTTTACTTTAAATAGTGTATTCTTTTTTATGGAATAATTTCTATTTAGTAAATGCATTTATTCATTTAATCAGCTGGCAATTGAATGAGATTTAATTCATCAACTGATATGTTTCTTTATAGTAAGCATCATTTCAACTTAAAATTACAATTTTTCATGAACTTAAATATAAATTTATGATAAATTACCAAAAAGTATTATTGCAAAATGTTTTATAAAAACAATTTTAAAAGTAATGTCACAATGTATTTAAATATGTTTACTATTAAGAATAATAAATATGTAAATAAATTGGAATTGTTATAAAATTAAACAACAAAAACTATTTACAGAAATATAATAATATATTTTCAAAATAATTATTAATAAACATATTTTTAAAATTATTTTATGTAAACTCTCATGCATGTTAATCATATTTTGAAATTTTGAATGGAGATACTAACCTTAGACTTTATCATTATGAACAAATGAATTAAATAAAAAAATGTCTAATTTAAATGTTTTCCTTTATAAATATTTTATTAACTAAATACAAATATTGTTATTAAAATACAAAAATAAATATGAATTTTTAAGTATCATCATAAGCCTAATGAAATTGTAAAATAAAAATATCGATCAATTTATCACAACTTAGTCTATCATACATATGAAAAATAATCAACTTTTTTATACAATATACATTACACCATGCAAACACTACATTCTTTTCTATATCAAATACTCTTTGTCAACTCTTTACTTAAATGTTAATAAAATGGTTTTTGTTACACCTTAGGATAATTAATTACATTAAACTATCAAATATTTTCATAAGCATTCTGAAAATCGGTATTTTTATCTGAATTTGTAATACACATATTAGCAAAATAGTCTTTTCAATATTATCAAGTTATTGCTCTTGTGATTATCATTCGACACATTAATTTGAACTGTATGCAAAGGCAGTAAATAATTTCAAATTGCAGTTTTTGCTTTTACAGAATTCAATTCAAACATTTTCCTTTTTCTGAAAAGTTATTTTAATTAAACTTCTAATAATAGAAAATTGGCCAAATCATTTTTATCACAAAGATATGAAAAAAAAGAGAAAGGAATTTATGAGACTGAATTTTCATTATCGAAAAGTAAACATATTTTTAAATTATAACATATGTTAATTTTAAAAAACAATTTACAAATTTCAACATAAAACTTTCTTAATAGCAAAAGGAAAAGTATTCAAAACTAACAAAATGAAAAGTATTCAAATCCAGATATTTATGTGGCAAAGTAGGATTCAATTATTAAATTCTGAAATTTAAAGTCATTGGAGACAGTCCTTTTTTTAGTTTTGCAAGAACTTGATCTTAAAAAAAGATCATCTCAACACTCATGAGAATAAAAATTTCCCAATTGGAAAATATGATAAATATGAATGATGTGTTGTTATCCTAACTTATTAAATTTCTATTAAGTACAAATGTTATTTATAATAAGCATGTTACACAAATCACAAAAGGCACTTCAGTTTTCAGAAAAACAATTATTATTATTATTATTTTTTTTAAATATTATTGATTTCGAAACAATATTGTTCTGCACCAGTGTTTCGAATTTTCAGATAACAATATTCCCAATATAAAATGCTAAACATAAAATTCATTTTTCAATACAATTTTAGTTTAAAGAAATATTAATAGTGCATCAAATAGTTTGACTGTGTTTACAAATAAATATAAAAATATATCAATGAATATTAATGTATTATATACAAAATACTCACAGTAACAGTTGGGACACATGTACTTATATTTTCATGCAAGGTAGCTAAATGTATACAACTTTTTAAATTTATCTTTAAATTACAAGGGTGTTAATTTCATTAATATTTTCTGATTTTCTCATTTACCTTACATGCATAAAAATTTGTTTTTTGAAGTGTTGGAATGTTACAAGAGAATTTACTTCTATAAAAAATTTTCCTTTTATCATAATACAGACATCAACAGAGGGACTCCTTTCCCTTCAATAAATTAATTTTTATTCATCTACTTTTTGCACAAAAATTTTAAGTTATTTTCTTAATATCATGTTCACAAAAATATAAGTTATATTTTGATCATTTGTGCAATACTGAAATTAATTTTCAATCTGAGTAAGGAAAAAAAAAAAAAAAACATTTTCTAAATGGATGAAAATTTAATATAAATGTGATTACAGAAATTTAATGCAAATAAAACTTTGTCTGCCCCCCCCCCCCAAAAAAAAAAAAAAAAAATTAGGCAAGCTACCCTTTTTTCCCACGCAAAATTTAATGATAGCTTCTTATTAGACACACTATTTCTTTTTTTTTCCTCCTAGCTGAAGAAATTCTACAAATGTAATAACAGTGCACTATATTAGAAGAATTTAAAATCTTAAATTTAACTTAACTGATAAAATACGCAATCAATCTAAAAATATTAATAAAATAACTAACAATTCATAAATGATATTGATGAAAATAAAAAGGTTATATTTTGCTGAGGAAAAGGTATTATCAATCTTAAGGATACCTGAAATTAAAGAATTTATGCAAAACAAAGAGTGACATCTCAAAGTAATATCTGTAAATATTGCTCATACTCCTGATATGAAAAACAACTAAGTAATTTATAAAATTATGCAAATTTTTTACACTGTATATGTATGAAATTCAATTCTACAGTAAATAAATTTTAAAAACTTCAAATATAAATGTATAAAAAAATTGACAGTATCAATAAATATTAATAAAAGACATTCATAAAACTTAATTTGTTTATATATAAACTGTAGTAATACCAGTCTCTTCCGTATCTTCACACTCTAAATTCTTACTGGTATTTACAAATCCTGTACCATTTCTTAGAATCCATACCACACCCCCAACAAGCTGTTTAATGTTTTCAGATAGAAATGTTTCTTCAGATATATATCTAATGAAAAATGTAATGCTCATTAAACTTTGACTCTCATATTTTTGTAGCATATAAAGAATTTTAAGTAAATTGTTAAGTATGAATTTTACATAATAAGAATTATCAATTATATATTTTAAAGTAGAATCCAACAACTCTTAAAATTTATTCAAACACCAACATTTTTATTTTTAAATATTGTATGTTTTTAAAACAATCCAAAAACTGTTAACTAATATTTTGATAATAGTTAACTAATTTTACATAAAATTAATATTTAAATACAGAATCACTTGAAATCAAAGCAAATGTAAATCATGATTAATTTTTGCAATTTTGGACAAACTTCCTAGAGAACAAATCATTATTCAGAAGTTTATTTCCCATTCAAAAAGATTATGCTTTTTATAAATTTAAAATGTAATGTATCCAGTACTAAAATTCCATTTTCAGAAATTCTAAGAATAATTAAAAAGTATTTACCCAGTGAAAATTTGTCCATTTTCAGTTATTCCAAAATGTGTATTTTGAACACCATCAGAGTTATGTGCTTTTCTGCTATCACTAATGACATTTCCTAATGAATAGGAATGTGAAAATTATAACCCAAACAATTCCTTTTAAATTAAATAATGTAAAAAATGTAAATTTAATTTAAATTAAATAATCTCAAAAATAATGTCACATCTAACAAAAAGGCATTATATTTATCATATCTCTATTTTGTAAAAAAGAAAATCAAATTGTCATACAATTAAATAAAATCTTAACCTTATATATATATATTATTAATTAATATATTTATAGATACATTACTATTAAGTTCACATACAAATAAATTTGATAAAAAATGTTGACTCTAAGCATTTAGTGGATTCTATTGGCATTTGAAAATGCAAACAAAAGAAAATATAATGGTTTATATTTCTATAGTAATATAATCTATTAATATTTAATATAGATATTTTTAAATCTAGAGCTGCTTAAAAATTTTGGTTAATAAAGAGTAAAAAATAAATACCTACCACAACAAAAAATATCCAAAAAAAAAAATGATAGAAACAACATTTAAATTAATGCTTTCTAAGTTGAAAAGAGGTAAAATTTTAAAATCATAAAATATGGAAACTGAAACAAAAGGAATCTTTACATATTTTTAAGTTTTATGATACATTATGTCATACCTAAGCATTTTCCGTTTTTTGTATCAAAATATCCAGCATTTATGGCAACAATGCATTTATTTTTCCTAGCAGTTTCAGCAACAGTTTGGCGAATATTCAAAGCACAACCTCCTGGCTGATCTGGCTCTAACACTGATAAAGTTTCAAAGGGATTGGATACTATTACATAATGCCCTCTGATAGTTCTGGGAAAATATGATGTTCTGCTAGTTTTTATTTCTTTTACAAATCTCTTAATCTTCACAAATGAGGAATCATTTTTTGATACATTTTGTGCCACAGAAAATTCATGAGGAAGACTTCCAAATTTTTCTTGGTGGCACTCTCTGATTGATCTATGACTCAATCTTGATCCATGCTTTTTTACGTATGGACTTAAAACATCATTACTGAAAAAATTAAACATTTGTTACAATTCATTTTCCATAATATGCATATTGTTTTCACAAATGGTTAAAAAGGTAAGAATTTCATCACATATACAAATTTCTCAGTTATATGTCTCTCAATAAAGAATCAAAGAAATATATTTTTTTATGTCTCACACATACACACACACAAGAATACTTTTATATTAATACTTCAAACATAATTATTCATTTTAAGAATACCTACTAAAAAGGTGCAGAAGAATATTTTCTAGTTTATATCATTGATTATAGCACTCTCATAGTTGCAAATTAATAAAAAGGTTTATTTTAAATATTTTATATTTTCCACTTTTTTTAGTAATTCACCCCTTGAAGTATTATGAATAGCTTACAGATAGCTTCAGTGAATAATAAATATATATTTACAAATTATTCTACCATATAAATTCTTAGTAATATTAAATTCTAAATTAATTCAGATTATGATTTACGGATTTTACCATGCTGTATACAACCTCAAGGTTTTATTTAGTTCTGTCTCTTGATCATTTTTTCAGACTAGGATTAATTTGAAAGGCTTTAAACAGGATAACACTTTTGATGAGAAATTACGCAATGTGATTAAATCAAGTCATTTAATAAATGAGGAAAATTCTTTATTTTATTTTATTATTTAAATGATGGGAAATTAAATTATATATTGGTTCACTGAATTATTGCTATATTAAAAACATGTAATTCTATTTGAAAAATTTTAAAATGTATTTTTGGTGACAAGAAAATCAGTCAAGATTATTGAAAATAAAGAAAAATATAATTAGCTAAAGTTTAAATAATAACAAATTTGCCAAAAATATAGATTCCATCAATAAATTGTAAAAATAACATATTTGTTTACTTTTTAAATAAGTAATATTGTAAGAAAAGTTAATTACACTGTCAATTACTTTTGTAAAAATATGTTTTTCATTAAAAGTAGATACAAGCAAATGTTTTAGCTGAACAAATAAATGACATTAGTAGTTTTAAAAAGATGCAAATTATTGTTATTTACTGTTGTATAAACAAGAGAAAAAGCATAAGAACTCTTATCCTAATCAAATGTCCCTTTGTTAATTATCCACCACAAAAAGAGACTCATTTACAGTTGAATAATAATTTTAAATTTCGAGTTTCTTCAAACAGAATATTTTCTATTTGTCTTTTAAAGTACTATTATATGTTGTTTATAAATAAAGACTAAATAATTTTTGACAACTTCATTTACATTTAATACTTGTTATATTACAATTAGTATTGATTTCCCTTATGAATATTTGAAAGGACAAAAGACTTAGTTTACAAGAGTGAAATAAATTTTCAATATTGCAATATTTAAAAAGTTGTAAATAAATTATATATTTTGATTTGCATCTTTTTATAACTTAAACTTTAGTTAGCCAATATGAGCTGATAGTATAACATATTTTTTCATATTTTTTAAAATGATTTCTCAAGAAAGAATGATTTCTTTATTTTGTTATAAAATTGATTATAAATGCAGTCTTTGATATGTAATCAAATTTTTATAAATATCATAAGTCAATATAAAAGTGGAACACAACAGTATTAACAATGATGAAGATGGATAATACTTCAGTACATACAACAAGAAATTAGAAAATAAAAAATGAAAACTGTAATATAATACAAAGATGAAAATTATCATAAATTAAAGTCAAAGAAAAATCACAATTAGCATTATTTGTTACACAAGTTTATGAAAGTTGCAAGTTTTTACAGTGCAATAAAAATGTGTATAAATTTTATAATGAGATTTTCAAGTTAATTAATGCTAAATAATTGGATGTAAGCAATAATGACTAAAATGAGAAAACTTTGATCTTAATTTTACTAAAATCCTTACAAGAGTTTTTAGCTTATTTTTAATAATTATTGTGCAAACTATACGAATAATAATAAGATAACAAATGACTTAATTAATACTTTTATTAAATTATTCATTATCATCTTAAATATTCAAAAATGTGATTCGTTTAAAAACACGAACTACTTGGAAATACATTCACAAAAATTTAACAGAGATGAAGGGCAAAATCTAGACAATTAAGAGCTGAAAAACATTTGCATATATACATTTGTAAAGATCATATACATACGGTTGGTAATTATTTTGATCAGCTTCGTATTTGCTTGTTTCTGAGGGTAGCACGAAAATGGATAAAATAATAAAACACATAAATGTATACATTAATAAAAATATAGATTTTTCTAATCTACGAAATGTTAAAATAATACCAAATAATTATATTAATTTAACGAATGATTAGATTGTTTACATCCCTGAGACCAGAAATTCAACATCAAACCCACGTGATTGCTTAAATTTATACAAGTGTATGTGGAGATTATTTATTCAATATTTATAATTTTAAAATATAATTTCAACTAATTTTATCGTCAATTTCTCTTTACTACATTTAATAAATAAATGAGATCAGCGAATACATAGTAAATATTAGTCTCGCAGTCGTTTGCTTTTCCGGTGACGTAATCTATCATCATTTCCGGTTGTGTGCTTGTCGATGCGCGGAGAGTGCAGTTCTTGGGTTATGGTAAAATGATTACGAGGTGAGTAGCGAACGGGAAAGGTTGTGTTGATTGAGATATCGTTCGAAAATAATGTGCTTTAAATAGACATCTTATTGTACCAGTGTGCGTAAGCGATCTCTTCACTGTTTCTTTCAATTGAACCATTCATTTCATTGATAGATTAGAATTCAGATATTTAAATGTAGATTGTTTATTTATCACCGAATGATGCGTTTGTTTTGACGGTTTATTCCCGATCAATAACCAGTGATTTATTAATTTGCGAATTGGGAGCTTTAGACTTTTAGAATTTTAATTTCTCTTATGCTTAATTTCTTAAATTATTTTTTTGCAATGAGGTGAAAAAAGGAATATGACAAAACGTTGGAAAACTTTATTTATTTTAATTTTAATGTTTAATAAAACTTTATAAAAGATTAGAAAACTTAAATAGAAAAAGAAAATTAAATTATGGCGAGTAATGGGGAAATGACCAGCCGACCTTTGTCCGGTCTTAAGTGGTTGATGAAGAGATCAGAGAAATCCGGATCGAGCTCCGAAAGGGCTCAGAGTTCCCCTCCGGATTGCCTACCGAAATCGAACACTACTCTTCCCGGATTCCGGAACAATTTGCTATCTGTTGAAAAGCGTTGCATTGTCGTCCGAAACGACATCAGAAGTGCACCGCCAGAATCAGGAGAAAGCTCATCTTCATCTTCCTCATCTTATTCCAGGCAGAGTTCAGCGGACTCGTACTCGTCGGCCAATTCCACTGATGGCATGAGTTGCTCGGATTTGCTGGGGCTTTTTTCCGGCCCCGGCAGGTCATCCGTACCCACTACTCCCACCGGACCCAAATTTAAACTGATTCACGAAGGGGATATACAAGTTTGCCGGATAAACCACATCAGGACAGTTATCAGCAAGATTATGAGTTCCAAGTTCTTAAGGCGATGGGAAAGTCATCATCTGTTTCTAACCAATACACAGATCAATTCGAAGACGGTAAGTTGTTTAATTTTTCAAAAAAAGTATGTTTTTTATCCTCTAATAAATTTAACATCCATATGATATCACACTATATTAATTTTATCGTATATCTAAATTTTATGGTAAAAAATATCAATACAATTTACTCTCACAAATATTTTAGAAATTCTTATTTTGCATGAACTCATAATATCTGAGAACTCTCATATTTAACTTTATGCTTTTGTTAGTAAAATGTTGCGTCCATTAACAAATTATTAGCCGATATTGTTGTTAATTTTTAATTAAATTAAAAATCGAAATATTAGTGAAAATCCTCTTAAGTAATAGTCATAAAATTGTATGGCTTCAAGGCATACGATGTCGTTTTCTAAAAAATTAAAAATTGAAAAATTAGAGTGAAAATCCACATAAATTATAGTTTTAAAATTGTATGACTCCAAGGTCTTATGATATCGTTTTCTGAAAAATTATAAAAAATTAAATACTAATTATTAGTTATTTCTTAGAATCTATTATTACCTTAGTTGTTATCTTAGCTGAGATTTTTTTTTTTTTTTTTTTTTTTTTTTTGGAAATGAAAATTTTATTATATTTTGCAAATGTAATAATTACAAATATTATTTCAATTTAATAATTGCCATAAAATTATTTAAAAAGTTCATTAAATTAATTGCAATTTATAAAATTGTAAACTATTTTTTCAAGAAATTATAGTTTATTTTTTAGTCTAATTCCTAACTATTACGCGTCAAATGAATGAAAATTTATTCACTGAATTTCATATTTCTTACTTCCAATGCAAATTTTATTATATAATTCATACCAGATAATACTAATCGCGAACCATTAGTAGCTAAATGGAATCTCAAATTTTAAAAATCTCAAATTTAGTTCCTTTTAACATATATAATTTTTAACAAAACTTAATTTTAGGGAAGAATTTATATTTTTTATCATCCTTTATGTTAAAATCTACATAATTAACTTATAATATTAATTTTTTTTATTTCAAAATTTTATTTTATTTTTAAATGTTTAAAGGAAATTAAAGATTAAATTTCAAATCTATTTTTAAAAATTTTCTTTCTTTCATTAGGTATAACATATCGCTTTTATAATTAAACATGGCGCATTTTCTAAATCACATATTTGCAATAATGAACTAGATTGCAATATTTTACTTGGCATGGTGCATTTTCTAAACCTCATATTTGCAATAATGAATTAAATTACAATATTTTATTTATAGTCTAAGTAAGAATAAAATATTAGCTTTCAAAATTAAGAATTTTTTCTGGACACATTAGAAATAATTTGTCTGTTATTTTAAACATTTATAAAATCATCTCTATCTCATACAATAAACCATATTTTTGTCATGCGTTTAATCGGTAATAACTATCATAAGCTGAAAATAAAACAAAGAAAATGCTGTGAAATGCATTTTTAATTTAGCTAGGCGTTCCTTATTTCAATACACCTGTTTGGTCATAATTTTAACTTTCACCAGGTGGTGAGAAAATGCAGCTATCTTTTAACGCTCTTTTTCATTCCTAATTCAATCTGTATTGCAGGTAAAGATGAAATTTTTATATTTTGGCGAAAGCAGAAATTGATAGCATAATTAAAATTCTTTGACATTCTTTTGGAAGTCTTCTATAAAACTCAATTCTTGTAAATGGTCTGCGCAAAGGTTTTTAATTAAATAATCTGTCTTTTGTTTTCCACGATGAACCATTTATTAATCTAACCAGGCAAAAATATAATTCTTTCGTTGGTTGGTTGGATTTTCTGGCGCAAGGTAATATAATTCTCTCATCCTCTTGCCTAAATTGAAATATTAATCAAAATATTTAATTTTTTTGTTATAAACGTTACAAAAACCATATTTTATTTTAATTTTTAATGTTTTACCCAAAGCTTAATATAAAATTTAATATTTAGTCTTTGTAATTAATTAATCGAAGTGTACATTGATACTTTAACTGCCATAAATTTGAAGGGAAATTTTCAAATGTTTGATACATTTAATATAATCTCATAGTTAAAGTATAGATGTTTCGTTTAATTGAAGATTATAAAAATTAGTTTTGAGCATTTAAAGCATAATCTGCGAAAAATTGTCATTTGTGAATCCACAGAAAATCCTTACATTTTTTCAGCTTTATAATTTACTGTATGCCTTTCTGAAAAGATTAATTTTCCCCTTCTCCGGAAAATTGATAAAAATGCTAACATGGTTTCATATATCTGAAAGCTCTATTCCTTTAATATTGATTAATATTATTCATACGAAGTTGATATAGATTTGGCGAGAAAGTACATGAATGGTTAGCGTTCAGCTCAATTGTTCCTCAGTTCGATTCCATCCTCGTAGGAAGTTTTGTGGTTCAGAAACCATTTTATATTGTAAGTCTAATTGAGCTTTTCGTTTTTAAGAAATATTTGCGGAGTACTTAGTTAATCGTAAATTATTTATTGCAAGATTATTTTTTTTGTGAATGTGCGTAAAAACTTTTTTGCAGAATTTCTTTTATTTGAATATTTTAATAGTCTCTATAATGATTTAAAAAATAATATATGAATCATTAAGTAAACTTAATTTGATGCTTACGATTAAAAATGTGTTTTTTAATAGTAATATCAGTATAAAATTTTGTCAAGATGGCAACCAAATGCATGGTGCTCTTCATGACTTTAATTCCCACTTCGAGCTTGGAAGTTTGCAGTAATTCGGAGTCCAATGCAAATATAGAATAATTCATAATCTAATTCTTTTCTGCAAAAAAATTATGGAGTAAAAAAACAAACTACACAAATATAAAATTGCATAAATTAAAATATTTATATAACCAAAAGTATAAAATCTACATTACTTTTTCTGTTAAGTGTTTAAATTCAAAACATAGAATGTTATGGGTGTAATCTGGAGGAAAATTTCCTCCCCTTCAGATCAATGTCAAAATTGGAGAGTGGATCCTCTGGTGGTGCCATCTATCGGAGAAGTTGAGAACAAATTCCTACTTTCACCTTCATGGTGCTCTGTTTAAACGAAAGACACTTTACTGACTTAAATTCGTAGCC